>VWZI01010632.1:84236-222775 GCA_013396835.1 Psilopogon haemacephalus
TTTTAATTTCCCCCACCCCGAGCTTATGCAGCTGCCTTTTGTGTAGGAATAGGTTGGCTTCGTTGTGATACTGGAAGCGAACCAGCAGCGATAAACCTCTTTTAAGCGGTCAGGCGATTTGGGATGAAACATTAAGTGTAAAGAGCAGCAAACTTGGGCCTGGCTCTGTCAACTTGCCTGACCACCTGGGCAGGGGGAGCCTCCCTGGGAGGGGAGTGTAGGCTAGTGTATCCACCTGGAAAAATACACAGTCGTGTGAACATAAAAGTTGGGGCTTGGGCTGTTTTTTTTTCTGCTTAAGGCTTCTTTTAAATAAGTATTTCAAGTATCAGTTCAATAAACTTTCTCACATTGTTGCCCAAACTTCCTTACATACACGTATTAAGTCTGACTGGTTTCAGTTAATGGCCTGCACCTTTACTGGTTTTTAGTGTTTCTGTTGAGAAAGCCTATCTGTGATAACCGTGTTTATAAGTTAATTTGTCTGTACTGTTTCCAGAGCTGTAAAGTGTTTAAAAACAGGATAGAGTAGTGGGTGGAGAAGGTTTGTATTTATGGTATTTAAATGTTCCTAAAATGATGACTGCTGACATACCTAGTTAAAATATCTGACTGACTGCATCTCATCTGAAGAGTGCTGGTGCATGTAATTTGTATGTCAAACTTTAATCTCTATTCTGGGCTTTCGCATTGTTTTGTAGAGAGAGGTGATGTTGGGTTATGGGTTACACAATACTATATTGTACGCTACTTTAACTGTTACACTACAGTCAGGCTCAAAATGACTTTATTTTGGTGAGAAAGAACTGATTACACAATTTCCTACAGAAATTGTACAGTATCTTGTGTTTACTGGGTAATTTAATTTTGCAAAGCAAATCTCAGAGGGCCTTATTAATTTTAAGTAAATTCTCCAGGATTGTGAGTGTTGACTGTAGAGCGAAGTACTTTTGTTTCTTTTAATCTCGTAGTAAGTACTCTGCAGCTAATTGCACAATAACTTTCCTTGTGTTTCCCCTCCCATGATCCTCAGCTCAACCCCGGAGGAAATACCTTTCAGAAGCAATGTGTGATTCCTTTAGTTTGCACTTTAAGGCTGACCAAGAAATATGCAAGTTGCAACAGTGATTTTTATTAATTGTGAGCTTGTGAGCAAGTACCTGTTTCTAAAGTTACCAAACATCTGTTTTGCTTGTGATGAAAGCATCAGTGCTAGGATAGGCCCAATTGAAAATAGAGGTCTGATGATGGTAGGTTGTGTGTTGTCAGAAGAAATTTAGGTTTTCACTTATTGTGTGATTGCTGCTAGCTTTTGCAGCAGAATGCTGTTCATGCCCCGCATTAGCTTTTTCTGATAATCCAAGATAGTTCTGTCCTAATACCTGCTACCTTTTAATACCTTGATGGGTGTTTTTTGTTTTACATGAGCAAACGTTTAGATACTTGAGCTGGCATGGAAGCCCTATTTTGTGTGGCACTGTATAGAGAAGTGATAAGCAACAGTTTCTCAAAAAGCTGATAAAGCAAATGAAGCCAATAAGAGAGGGCAGTCTTGGAAGGAAAGCTTTGTGTGGTGGAAACTGTATTTTGTGCTGTGAGGTTAAACTCTAATCTTGTGTCTTAATTACAAAACCACATTATATATATTTGTCAGAAAACTGAGAAGGGGTGAGCTTGACTAAAAGCTCATTTAATTTAAATTTACAACCTTCGTATTTTCCAGGCCTGGCATGTCTGTTTTCTGATCTTGCTGCACTGGTAACTCTGCAAGCTAGAGTAAGAGAAAACCAAGCAAGTGCGACATTTGGAAAGTGTGTTTTGAAATGCGAACTGATGAAATGTGAATGTGGGCTGGCTACCATGGGTACATGTAGTGTAGAATTGCAGGAACTGATTTCAGAGGCATCTTGAGACATCACTGACCCGATACTCTCTGGTGTATTCTGGATGATGTATCACTTTGGTGCAGGACTGAATGACACAATAACATCCTCCTGTGACAGGATATTTACATACAAGGCCAAACTCTGTATCCACACCTGCTGCAGTTTCTCCTCTTCGTGTCCAAAGCTACTTAAAGGAGTTACTTTCTTTGAAAAACTACATTCTCTGAAATTACAGCGTTGCCACCTCCCTGTTTTCTCCAGGCCTGCTTGCTTGTGAGAGTTGTTTGAGAGTATGAAAAGAGAGCACATCTTCAATCAGATTGCATGTTTTTTTTGTGCCTAATAGGTGTGAGATTTTGTATATAGGCTTGCAATAGCTGATGGAACAAAATCCCTTTAAAATCTAATTCATACTGTCCTACTTGATGACATGTCACCTTGCCCACATAGTGGAGGAAGAAAGTACAAGCTCTACTCTCTAACGCTGGGAAGAAGCTGAAGCTGGGCATGTATTATTTATGACAGAAATGTATGCAGTGGCTGATGTCCTCAGCATACAGTTCATCTTGGAGATGAAAGAAATCTGTACTCTGATAGCTTCTGTCAAGGAACATAGCTCAAGAGGGGTACTGTGTGAAGTTAGGGTAATACAGTGCACTTAAACATGTACAAAGTATACTTAGGTGCTTTTGATTTCTTAGTGCCATCTCATTGTTGGCTTCAGTAATACTCTCCTGTCAAACCAAGGTGATGCTACTCCAAGTATACACTCTATAAATTTATAATGCATAGGACTAATGTGTATGTATATTTTCGTTGTGTAGTCCCTTACTTACACTCTTATGTTTGATTACTTGCTTCTTCCTTGTTTTTCTTCTTTCTCAAGTTCTGACATGTCCTAGAGTCTCTGAATCAGGGTTATTGTGAAAGAGAGCAGATATTTAGGATATCCTGACATTAATACAAGTAAGTCATAATGCATAAAAAATACATCCTGAAAACTGAATTTGAGGAGTATGTATATATTCATGTTGCAAATTCATTACTGTAAAGCTCTGGCATTTATTTGTAAAGAGGAGAAACTGATTGAAATACCAAAGAGTAACTGGTCTAATAGGCAAGGGTGACTGAAGTATTTATTACAAAGGAAAGTAAATCTGATTTTTCTACAGCAGTTGACAGGATAAAACTGTGGCAGCATCTTAATGCCCCTGTAGAAGAGTCATTCAAACAACTTGTGTGAGCTGTGACAGTTTGGAAGTGAAGCTAGAGTGAGTAACAGGATCCACAGCTTTTAACACGTGGCATAGAGAGATTACACCCCTTCACCTGTGCTGCACTGAATTAATGTTTGGCTCCATTGCTTGAGAGGTGGATCCAGCTCATGTTGACAGCAGTCAGTCTCTCATATCTTAAAATTTGGGTTATTAACAACTGTAAAAACTGGGTTTGGGATAAAACTTTTTGGAAAGTGAGAGCCACTGTGCTTTAGAATGCATTTATCAGATACTTGGTTTGCCATTGGATTGGCATGTTCCTCTTTCTGTCATTGGAGTAAGTTTCCTCTTCTATTGTTTAAAATGTGGAGGGGACAAGAAGCTGTGCCAGTTTTTTTCTGTTTAAGTATTGGAACCGTTAAGTTTTTTAATGTTGTTCCGCTGTAAACACATCTGACCTACTTAGGGTTTTTACATCACATCTTCTCTAAATGTCATTGGATATAAAAGTATGACTTGGCATGGTAATAGCATTAGACTCTGTCATATATTTACATTGCAACACTGACAAAGCTTTCCAAAAAGTCCTGTCTGTTTTTCCTAATCTTGTTGAAAAGTGCTGATAGTGTGGCAGTCCCAGGAGACTGAAGTTTGCAGGCTACAGAATACCCCCTCCCCCTCTGTGGTCCCATAAGGTATTTCAACATCATGGTTTGATGTGGGGAATGTAGGTTATCTGTGAAAACAAAGCCCTTGAATTATGTGGCAATGTAATACACTGTAATGGAGTCCCTGCGTGGATGCTTGTGGGATAGTTACTTTCCTAGAGTCTACCTTACAGCCTCCCCTTTATTGAGCCTATTTTAATGTAACTATTTGATAATGTAACTTTCTAAGCCAAGTTAAAATTGGTAAAAAGGTTTGTCTGCATAGACAGGGTCTGCCTGTAAGATAGGGAGCATTGTCTGTAGTCATCCAATCCAGTCTGTCCCCTGAAATAGGCAGCATGTGAATAGTAATTGTAGTGGTCGTTTTTCTGAAGTGCGCTAAGATCACTAGCTTCTTTCTCACAGGGCACTGAATGATCATTAAATGCTAATGACTTTTGATTACTGTTGACCTCAGTCAATTTAGAATTAGTGACCTAGAGATGAAAACCACTGTATCTCATTACCAATTTCCTGAGCTATCTGATCTTTCCTTTGTAAGTGAGTTTTGGGAAGAGGCAGAGTAGAATTGAAATTGACCTCTGGCTTAGAAAAAAAGAATTGAGTACTTTCAGGTTTGCAGTAACATATTTAGAAATATTTTTTTTTCTTTTAAATGCAGTTACTAGGAAAGACCTTACTTTGTCGTCATAAATTGTCAAGAGCAAAACTCAAAATGAAATAGACAAGCCTACAGTATTGTGATGAGGAAGAAATGCATAATTTGTCACTGTGAGATTAGTAGAAAAACAGTTTGTCTCCTGTAACCTTGAGTTGAATTCTCATTCTGTAGTCACAGGTTTGCTCATCCCAGACTTAATTTATAATTCTTGTTTTTACTTTGAAGTATCAAGAAGCAAATTATAGAATAAATGGTGAATTCTGCTCTGGGATATTTTCTACCTGCAGTTCCCAAGCTATGACATTGGGGAATGTGTCTCAGCAGGCTGGTAAAACAATATATTTTGAGTTCTATTGAAGCATTTCACATTATTTCTTTACATTGGCATAAAAGATAATGTTTGTGTGAGGGTTCATTGTAACGGGATCAAATTTGTTGCTAACTGTAGACTCTTTAAATATTAGTGCTTCTTTCTATGGTTGTGGTTTATATGGGCTGTCATACATGCACCAGGCATGGTTTGAATTAGAATGAAAATGCAGAAGAATTGTAAACATTTTCTTCTTTTTCGCTTCAGTACCTTAGCTCTGTGCTGAAGCTGTGACCCAGCTGAGAACAAACCCTTCAACTTTAAAAGCAAAACTCAAGAGTGTAGAGAAGTTACACAGAGGTTAAACTGCAAAGTTAAAGCAGCTGTGCAAGAAAAGCTACAAGAAGAAATTGACGGGGAGATGTTGCTCTTGGTGTAGGAACAGATTTGTGGCAAGCCAAGTGAAATGCACACAGAAGGAAAATGGATGTTTATTTCCAAATAAACATAGAGCAAAATGTTGTTCTTAAATACGTTTTGTTTTGATTGCTTTATTCTAGAAAGGATATTGCTGTAAAAAAAGCCAAATGAAATTTATTGCACATACAAAAGTCACAAAAAAAGGGTAAGGCTGCTTTGCTATGAAGACCAGAAAAGAAATGCTGTGTGGAGACATAGCTTGTATGCTAGCAGATGATAGTAAAAGACATTCTTTAAGCGTACATTTTATGTGGGTTTATGTTGACCTGACTGCTTAGGGATTTCAGTTTTAGTTTTCTTTAAAGCATTAAGGGCATTTAATTAAACAGCGTAATAACAATCTCAGTGTATAATATCTTCATATTTTAAATATTAGGCAGTTAAGAAGAATATTTGCCAACATACATGTTCAAGTGTACCATAAGATCTGTAACTGAGTCCAATTTAACTGCTTTGGATTTCAGTTCAGAGCTTGTAGTGTTGGTTCAAGATACAGTTATACTCTTTTTGGGCTCTTAGCATTATGGGAAAGAATTGCTTTGTTTTCTTTACTCTGTTTTGGCTTCTCTGAGCCTTTACAGTTTTGCTCATATTTATCCCAATTTTGTTTGGTTATGTGGTTTGTTTTATTTTCTTCTTTCACTGTAGATGACCTTACTGAGTAAGGCTTATCCTAGAATGTCAGGGGGTGAAAGGGGCCTTGAAAGATCATCTGGTCCAGCCCCCATGCCAGAGCAGGATCACCTAGAAGAGATGACTCTGGAACACATACAGATGGTTCTTGAGTATCTCCAGAGAGAGAGACTCCACAACCTCCCTTCAGGGCCAGCTTTTCCATTTGACAGTCAAAAGTGGATGCAGTCATGGTTACTTTCAATACTGCAAATCAAAAACTCAGGAGATGAGATGTAAAGATGTTGTCAACTGTAATAAATCTTTTGTTTGAGGAAATGAACAGTAGAGCTCCAAGTCCACTTCCAAATCAGAATTTTTGCAATCAGAAGGGTTGGAATGGCAATTAGGAGGATTCTTGCAAGTAATTAAATAATTCAGACATAGGTAAACAGAATTAGGCACCTCAGCTTTGTGTGTTTGGTTTGTCGAGGTTTTTGTCTTTTTATTTCTGTTTTGAACAGTCCATTTTTAAATGAGTACTTAAGTGAAAATTAGCAATAGACAGGTAGAGTTGTTAAACAGTAACATTGTATTTTGGATAATCAAGGTGTATAGTCTGAAATTTGTTTCCTTGTAAAAGGAAATCTAACATTTAAACCAAGAGTTAATTTAAATTTAAACCAAGAATGTTAATACTTCATAGGCATGATAACTGCCAGTGGAGAGCCTTTGCAACCTTACAAAAACAAATACATTAGTTTTATCATTGCCCACTTGGAATTAATTTCTTTATTTATCATCTGGTTGTAACAGACAACAGGGAATTTTGAATAAAGTTGAGTTTTTATGGGATTGACTGGTTTTATTACATGAAGAATGGAGCTGTGAATGACAGATACAGCAAAACACAGTAGAAGAAGAAAGAAGTAAGAGAAAACTTGGGTGTGCTTGCTATTGCAATAGGAGGGTCTGATGTAATATGAGGAAAATATTCCTATCAACCCCAGAAATTAAATGATTTCTCAATGGGAAGTCACCTTTAGAAAGGCAGAATTATAGTAGTACCATACTAGTAAATGTACAAAGAGTTGGGCTGTATAATGTGACTCCTGTGCCAACTCTCACAGTGATGCCATGATATATGATGGTCTTAAGGGATAAATGAAACTTGAGATTACAAGTATATTGCTTACATCTGCATTTGAAAGCAAAACCAATGCTTCAGTTGTACATAATATTTACTCATGAGGTGATTTCTAGGGGCTTGTAATTTGCTTCTAATAATTTGATAGAGGCATATGTCTTGATTTGTAGTATTTCAGTTGGGGAATATAGTCCTTTGCCTAGTTCTTCACCTAGAATTTTGGGTTTGTATTAGGCCAGTGATAAGATTTAAGTGTGGAATTTCTGAGGCCTTTCAAGTTGAAGTATTTCTGATTTGAGTAATTTGTGAAATAAAGAATTGTATGCATTTGAGGAGCTATGTTTCCCCTTTTCTAAGTTGTATACATGAAGTTTGGTTCTATTAATATACAATTAATGAGGGAAAATGAAAATTGCTGAAGAAGATTAGGAACATGTAATAAGCTTTCAGAAATGGATACATCTTTGAATGAGAGGGTCGATTTCCTCGATCCTCTTGCTTCAGACATTGGATTTGAACTTGTGATGTTGACTAGTCTTTCAGCAGGTGATGGATTGCTTTTGCTGACTGCTTACGGGTTGGATTGTAAATTCATTAACAGCATGCATATATAGTAAAAGAAGAAAACTATGTAGTAGGAAAGTAAATGGAAGTTTCTGCCAAAAAGGAAAGAGGAGTGAGTGCAACTATCGCTAATTCTTTGGAGGCTTTTTTTTTCCTCATTTCACGTGCATTTTATGATTGATTTATGAGATGCAGTTCCTGAAGTACATTTGAAGGTACTATTAAAACCTGTAAAGGTGTGTAGTTTTTTTATAGCAACTGTTGTGGAATCAGCACAGCAGACCAGATTTTGATGAGTGGCTTAATAAGGTAAAGATAGCAGTTAGGCTTTTATCTACTGGGGTGGATTCAGGCAGAATATACTTCATCTGCAGCTTCTTCTTCCTTACTTTCCCAAAAAGGATAGCATCCTATGCATCTGTTTTGCAGAACTCAAACCTGTGGTGAACTCCTGTGGGCTCATGGTTATGGTCTCTCTTTCCCAGACTGAGTTGATCACCCAATCTCTTTCTCTTCTGTAGCCTCACAGTGACCATGTCTGATGTGTCTAATCTTTGGATTTATAGAAGTCATATAGTTTGCAAAAGTGTACAAGGGCCTTGATTTATTATTTTTTGGCACTTTGGTAATCTATAAAATTAATTTATGGAATGAAAAGCAAAGCTTGCATGACTCTCCTTTTGCCTTCTGCCAACTTGCAGGGAACCAAATTTTCAGAAGAGTACATGATTTTCCTGTATCTTTTAAAAAAGTTCTTCCTTTTGAAATGTCTATCCTATGCAGTAGCAAGAGGGTTATTTTAGTAACTAGAAGGGCTGGAAACTTACATAAGAAGGCCAAAAAAAAAAATTACGCAAACCTAACAAACTTGTATTTTTGAGCTGAGAATACCTGCCGTGTCCCTGCATAGACTGAGCTGTGAGCAGTTATAAACATCACATCTGTAGGATGAGTTTTTCATTTGCCCCTTATTTTACCTTTCTATAGGTAAACAATATGGCTTAGGTTGTTCATTTCCTTTCCAAATCAGTCAAAAGAGGAGGGGGAAGGGAGGGGGGAGTGGGAAGGTGCAGGGGAGAGGAGTGAGAAAATCTTGCCAGAAATTATTTCTTTGGAAATTACATAACCTGCCTGTCAATGTACTCAGGAATGCATCTCTGCTTTTCAGCTATTCCAAGGATAACCCATCATCTTTTGAATTACCAGTCAAGGAAATTTTGCAATAAGATGTTTGTTTGTGAAATGTAGCAGCTGAGGTTTTGGGACACATTCTTCTGTTTCCATCTGAAGTCACTGCTAATGGAAGGGGAAGAGGAAGGATGTGTGTCTGCCAGTGGCTTCATATCAAACTGCTGCAGTGAAGTCTCTAGATGGCCAACTGCCAAGGTGTTTAGTTAGTGCTTAATACTTCAGTATTAAGTCCAAGGAGACCTGACAATGAACCATTTCAGGTTTACAGATATTCCATGGCTGCCTTACAAAGCCATAGCTACGACTGAAGCATTTGTGGCAATGTTTCAGTAAATAGCCTGAGTAACCCTGATTCAGTTTGAGTGGCAAATTTCTGTGGGAGATTTCAGCAAGGTTAGACAGTTCTCTGCCAACCTTTAATTTCACTATTGTACTCCCGTCCAGCAAAGCTCATTAAGGTTAAAACTGGCAGGATTTGCTTTGAAAATGAAGATTTTTTTTTTTCTTGACGCTTACTACCTAGTATATTTTTATTTCCTTCCGATTTAGGAAATCTGATCTGAAAATACGTTCTAAGCAAACCAACAGCTGAAAACTAGTCTTCTTTCCTCTGTCCTTTTTATTGTAGAAAGTATTTGTGGATAAAATCAGTGTGTGTTTGAATCTCGAGTGATTTCTGCCTGAGACTCTCTAAATCATTTGGACTTTTTCATTTAATGCTTTGAAATATTGATTAAATATATTCACTCTGGTGTACTTAATCTGATTGCACATCCAGAAGTTATTCTTCTGATGTAATGCAGCCATATCTGGTGTAAGTGGGTTTAATTAGCGCTGCTTAGTGATTTGGGACCCCTGTCAAAAGCTATTACGTTATCTAGGAACATAAGGAGTTAAAGCTGAAGCTGTGACCTCATCTCTATTCATGTTACACTGGAGTAGAAGCTGTGCTGAAAGGCATTGCTTAACTGCATCATAGTCTTTGCTGCTACTAGCTGATTGTTTTAATTTGGTTCTGATATCTGTATACTGCTCTGGTTGAACTACTGTTAGGGTAGGGATTTGTGGGAATAGTAGAGACAAATGAAGTAATTCTGATCTTGACTGCATGTGGATGTAGCTACCACAGAAATACCTAGACTCTCATACATTTTTCTACTAGATTTCAACTTTTTATTGCTTCCCCTGTGGCAGTGTAAGTATGTGGCAGTTTGAGGCTAGTTGTTCCCTTCAGAAAACCAAGCTGAGTCCTCCCGGATGTGGACCCAGGAAATTGTAGTTTTTATTATTCAATCCCATAATCCTGCCATCTCTTTATAAACTGGCTGCAAGGCTAACTCTTTCTGTACACCCCTGGATGTAGTGAGCTCCTTTATCTGGTGTGGGGGGAAGGATGATTTCTGTCTTATCTGCAGCCTTCAAGCCCAAACTAAATTTTACTGTGCAATGTTGGCCCTGCTTGGGCCTAATGCCGGGGACCAAGGGGAGGCAGTTTCAGACCTGGTCAGCCTGAAACCAGCCTGGCAATGGAGGGGAAGAAAGAGCCCTGGGTCTTGTGGTGACCCCGAGGTAGGAGAAAAGTAGTACTGGGTTGTGGCTTGATTTGATGTAGGTTTTGGTGTGAGCTTCTGTGTTAAACCCAGATTATGTATGCCTTTGTATTTTACATGGTCTGCTGTGCTCGCCTCTGTGTATTGAAAACGTGTAGTATTGTAGCCTGTGAATAGTTTTTCCCTTTAAAGTTTCCAGTAGTCCAATCCTGTGTGTGAGGCGGTGTTTTTTTTGCGCCAAAGGCATTAGAGCAATCTGACCTGCTTAAAGCCGCGGCAGAGCATCACGAGAGCGCGGAAGCACCCATGCCCGTGGCCAGCGCCGCGCTCAGGCGAGCGTGCCGCACCGTGCTGTTATTTGTTCCTTAGCGCCGCGCACCAAGCGGGAGCGCAACTGCGGCGGCTGTGATGTGCGAGCGGGTGCGTTACAATAGGTGTCACTGTGCGCCTGGCTCCAATCGCGATCGGTGACTTCAGCCATTGGCTCTGCACGCCGCCTGGCTCCATCCGCAGGGCTGCAGTTCCTGCTCTGCTCCCATCCCTGCCAGGCACAACTTGGGCTGGCGGAGCGGGCTGGCACTGCTGCCCCGTGCATCTTGCTAGCACCCCTCGGTACGCCGACGCTGCAGCCGCACGCCTGCCCTCCTCGCAAGGTGTACCGCTTTCAGGCGATTCCTCATCAGGAAACCTGGAAAGAAATAAAACTGCCAGGAATAATGGGGATGTCTTTAACGATTCAAGTACTGGATCAAACTTAAAAGTCAGGGTCTTTTCTTGTTTTGACTCCGTGCACTTGAAAGGTCACCTTTGCCTTGCTGGAAAAGAAGCACACTCTCAGCTCTGCTGCTCTGTTCAACAGCTTCCATGTGCATTTCTTAAATGTTCCTGGCTAGTTCGGCTACCTAGCTTTACAGATAAGTATACTCATGGTAGATGAGAAAGGAAAGAACATGAAATGTCTCACCTTCTTCTTGATGCTTCCAGAGACAGTGAAGAACAGGTCCAAGAAGAACTCTAAGAAGGGAAATAGCAGCAGTAATAGCAGCGGCAAATTGCCTCCAGTTTGCTATGAAATCATTACCTTGAAAACCAAAAAGAAGAAGAAAATGGCTGCTGATATTTTTCCCCGAAAGAAACCAGCCAACACTAATACAACTGCTGTCCAGCAGTACCACCAGCAAAATCTCAATAACAACAACACTATTCCAGCACCTAATTGGCAAGGACTTTATCCAACCATCAGAGAGAGGTATGTTCTGGGCGCTTTCTTTTTGCTGTTAGTATGAGTGAAGTTACTTACTTAAGAAAACACTGTTCTCCTTTTTTTACCCTGTGTGAAACAAGTACTTCGGGAATGGAAAATGTTTTAATATCCTTTTTTCCAGACAGTGCAGCTGTTTGTCTTGAGTAAATAAAAATGTTGCTGAAAGCTGCAGCATGCCCATAAATACTTGGTTTTAGACCTTAGTGGGGGGTTTTCAGTGGTACATGGTTTTGACTTCAATTTCCAATTTTTGATAAATTCTCTTGGTTAGAGGTCGTTTTTTTCTTGCACACAGGCATGTCCCCTCCCCCATATCTACTTGCTTTTTTCTATGATATGTTTGTGTGGCGATATGTAAAATAGCTTAAAACTAAGAGTGATCTGCTTCTCTTTGCTAACATGTAACTTCAGACTGTTTAAATACCTGATTTCTTGGGTTTGGGGCAAGCACAAAATTACTGGGTGTCAGAAATTAACATACCACCTCTGTTTGTAGAAATGCAGTGATGTTCAACAATGACTTGATGGCAGATGTTCACTTTGTGGTCGGGCCACCAGGTGGGACCCAGCGGCTGCCAGGACACAAAGTAAGAAACAGCTGCACTGTCAGCTGGGTTGGAGATAGCCAGAGAGCTCTCATGGTTACACTAGGACACAGAGTGGGAGACTCAGCTCTTCTGGGACAGGAATGATTCTGTGTTTTAAAGGGCAATGTGGAATACTGTGGAAGTGGAATAGACTTGTCCCTTTCTTCTCTCTTATGTTTTCAGTTAAGTAGTACACTTGTTCTAAGACAGTCATTGTCAAGTTGGTAATACTGCTTTTGTGCTGATGATTAATATTACTCTAAAGATTTTCTTGAAATAAGTAATTTATATGGTTGATTTTCCAGTAGCTAATGCATATACACATGTGAGAGTAAAATACAGAAGGAATGTGTAATTCTCTTAACTTAATTTCTTACTGAAGTGTGTCTATAGAGTCTTGTCGGTGAAGCCCAGTATGCTCAGATTGGCTCTCCCACAGTGTTCTTGTTGGCAGTGCTTTCAGTTTAAAGCATGAAATAAGATTTCCCTTTCTCAACAGTACGTCCTGGCTGTTGGGAGCTCTGTGTTCCATGCAATGTTTTATGGAGAGCTTGCTGAGGACAAAGATGAAATCCGTATACCAGATGTTGAGCCTGCTGCTTTTCTCGCAATGCTGAAGTAAGCATCATTTGTCTGCTGGATATGTTTTCCTTTATGATGTATACATGCATTGGTAATGTCATAGCTAAAGTATTAGACTGGTGTATAAGCAGAAAGAAAGCAGTTGTCTAAAATAACCTGTTTTGTGTGTTTAAAGTGTTTTTGAACTTTGTCTCATTTTGCTCTCCTCCTTTACATCTGGGGATGCATATATTAGACTAATGTAGGAAGCTATAACTAATGACTTTGGCAGGGGATCTTTGGGCACGTTTTATATTGTAATGCCGATTGATCTGATTTGTCACTACACATGTTGCACAAAAGAATGGAGTTGCTAGAAAGAATTGTCAGCTGTAACCAAAAAAATAAAAAAGAACCAAAAAACCACAATTCTACTTTATGATTATAGTAAAAAGTTAAAAATACAACCCATCCCAAAACCCAGACTTGCTGAGTATCATTCCAGCTCTTTTGTAAACTTTCTGATTGCAGTTCTTGTCTTAGAAATAAACAACCCCAAGTTACTGAATATAGTCTCTAAAAATTAAAATTTTCATGTATCATATTGATGCCTTTGGAAAGTGATAAAAAGGCTGTATACATAAATATAGAGTTTATTCTAACAGGGGAAAACGGTTTACATGATCGTTATTTTCCTTCCTGCAAACTGCATGAGAAATACTGTCTTCTCCCTAAATGAGCATAACAAAGGAGCTTCCCTGCTGACTTGTCCTTGAATGTGTCTATAAGCTGTCATTAAAGAGAGATGCCCTGTCACAGAAATGCTGCTGCTTTGAGATATTTTTTCCCTTTCAGCTTTATTAACTGACATTACTTTCTGATGAAGAATATACGTTAGTATCTGATAGTGATCCCTTTAATAAGCTAATTTTTCTTGCCCGTGATGGTATAATCACTAGCAGTTTATTGTATTTCATAGGTTGATTTAATTAGCTTTTTATTAGAGAATGGTTAGGGGTGTTGTAGTTTATTCTGACATTTCAGCAACACTAGATGAACAGTCAAAGCTGCATATAGAGTTTGTTGCATAGTGTATTTGGAGGTTATCAGGAACGTCAGAAATGTCCTGTGCAAATACCAGTAACTTCCAGGAAAGGCTGAAGTCACACAAATGGTCTGCAGATCTGTGATCTAAAGTTGAGGGGAAACATTGTGCTTTGGGCCTTTCTCATTTTACACGTTTTCTTCAGAGCTTAGACTTGTTCTTTGCTTTCATGTAGAATTTTGCAAGGCACAAATACAAGATGCTTGTTCCCATGAACACCTCTTTCTTTTGGAACAGCAGATCTATTTTCCTGTGGCTAAACATGATTTGCCATAAAAAAAGGAATATTTCTGAATTTATCATTCAGAAATGCATTCAAAGAGCAAGCCTAGAAAAGAGAGCATCAATACTGATGTCTAGGACTTGCTTTATTTACCTTATGGCAAATTAGGACATTATGTTTGAGTGCTTGGTTAGAACCATGGAATTCTTCACTTTCTCAGCTTTTACAAAAACAAAAGATCCTTAAAAAGTTTATTTCTGTGGATGCCAGTGCTAACTTCCACTGGTGCAGGGTGACTGAACCTGCAGAGCACTTCTGTGCCTGCAAACACCAGGATTGTCTGCAGCTGAGCTGGTGCAAAGAGATATTCCTCGGCAGTGCAGCATTCCACTCATTGCAGGATCCAGGGCATGTTTCACTGGGTGAAGCCAAAGGTTCCCCTTCAATCCTTTTCTCCTAGGAAGTCATCCCTTTGAGTGTTTCTTGCAGCTGCTATGAGCAGTGGGTAGCAGAAGGCTTATGATCTTGTTGCTACAGAAAGAAATTACTCTTTACTTATCTCAAAGCAACTTGTTCCTTTAAAGATTCAGGAGGGATGCATATAGTCTTTATGAGAAAATACACTTAGTTTTGTTTCATGGTTTGTTTTTTTTTAGAGTTGTGATAGGTTTTCTCTTGTTTACTTGTGTGTTGGTTTATTGCTTAGGTTTGCATGCATGTTTTAGTTCTTGGGTGGTGGTGTTTGTGGGGTTGCGTGTTGTGGGTTTGGGTGTTGGTTTTTTTTTGGGGGGGGGGTTGTTTGGGGTCTTTTGTGGGGAGAGAGGGGTTGCTTGGGCTTGTGGTTTTTCCCCTGAACAGTGAATTCTTACAGCACAAATATGTTTTGTCTTTACTATGTAGTGGGCATTCTGACAGTGAACATCATAGAATCAGTCACGGTTGGAAGAGACCACAAGGATCATCTAATTCCAACCCCCCTGCCATGGGCAGGGACACCCTGCCCTAGATTAGGCTGGACAGAGCCTCACCTAGCCTTGCCTTATACACCTCCAGGGAAGTGGCCCCAGCCACTCCCCTGGGCAACCTGGGCAAGTCTTGTTGGGAATAAACCATTAGGTTAATACATCCTCAAGTACTATTTTCAGTTGTAGTAGAAAATAATATCTCAATTGATAGAGGTATGCTAACTTTTCTCCCAGTAAAATTTCTTTGGCAGTTTCCTACAGTTTCAAATATAGGGTTCGATTTATAGTCTAGTTGACACACTGGGTTGGTGTCTTTAGTGTATTACATCTTACCTCAGTCTTAACTGTTCATGTCAGAACTGTGGTCTCAGGCCAGGATGAATGTGTAACTAAACCAACAAACCCTGCAGTCTAGAAGAATCTTCCGTTTAAGAACAGAGTGAAACTGAACTATCAGTAATTCCAGACCAGAGCTGAAGTGCACTGGTAAGGCGAGAAGTGTAGGATGTTGCTGACAGCCAATCTGTGCTGTGTCTGTTGTAAATCAGTGAGTTAGTTCTTAACTTCTGTGACTATTAAGCTAGCAACTTTTGTATTTCAGCTTAAAACAGATATCATCATTCTCTGCTGTACTAGCAGGCAGAGAGAAGTAATAGAAGGGAGAAAAGAGTTGGAAAGCAATGAGGAGAATCATAAAAAATTACACATTGAAAATGTTTTAAACAGTAACGAAACTAAGCCTGTAATCAGGGATACATAGCTGTGCTTGATGTTGTGCAAAATAGCCCAGCCAAAACCAAGTAATACAGATTTAAAATAAAAGGGTTGACTGTGTGTAAATATCTTTATCTGTAACCTCTTAGATTTTTTTTTTTCCTATAATACTGCTTAAGCAGTATCTGCTCTCAGCACATTTTTAAATGTGGCTTGGAGGATAGTACCCTACATCTGCAAAAATACAAATAAAGATGTTTCCAACTACAATCAGATTAGTGTAGTTACTAATTTCACTTTATAAACATATCTGTCCTGCAAAAAAAAAATCCATTGTGTTGGAAACCTGCTATATAGAAAATTTTCATTCACTATGGGGTTGCATAAAACTTCAGCTTTGCTGGAGGAAGGCACTTTCATCAACCATAACCATCAAGACTTACTTATCCCTATGAAGAATACAATCGCATTTGGCATGGTTTTAGCACATTACATTTACCAGCTGCAAATGTGGCCCTGAAGCAGGCAATTTTAAAAAGAACAAATTGTACAATGCCTCATTTCTCTGAGCAATGAATCCCAGCAGTTTAGTCACATAAATAGAATTTCACCTTCTCTTCCACCATATGAGCCTAGCAGTGACACTTTGTTTTCTTCCTTATGCAATGAGACTGAGAGAAAACACTGTGCTGATGAAGCTAAGTTTTTATAACCATTAAGAAATGTGAAAATGAGAATTCCTTGCCTTTTCCTATAGGCTTCATCACTGTGTTTAAAAAAAAAAAAAGGCACCCCTCTACTCCCATCTCCCCAGAAAACCCAACTCCCTAGTTAGGAAGATGGCTAGCACCTGACAATGTACAGCATTTCTTTTGTTGTACTATCTAGTTGTTCTAAATAAACTTGTTTTTATTCCTGCGTATGGTCCTCAATAAATTGTCATTCACCATCATAGGACATCCAGTCCAGGTACTCTGTGGAGCGCGTATTCCAGACTGTTGTTAGCCAAGTTAGATAGTCCTTGAGCATCTCCTTCCTGGGGCAGATAGCCTCCCATTAGCCACCACATTTAGGCACTTAGGGAAGAAACAGAAAGCTGGAGGGGCCATAGTTTGTAAGCATAACTAACCATTGTCTACAAGCATCAACCCCAAATGTGAACTTTCATTCAGCTTAGATTTAAGCCTGTTCTCTAGCATGGTCTGACATGACTGGTGAATTTGGTTTTACTTTCTTTCTGGATTTAACCTATGTTCTCCAAAAGCACTGCTTAGTTTTACTGTGGGGCCATTTAAGTATTGTTTGTTTATAATTTTCAGGTGATGTTGACAAATTACCTTATTGTGTCAGGCAGCAGTGTTACATGCATATGTTCTTTTTCAGATACATATATTGTGATGAAATTGATTTGGCTGCAGATACTGTACTGGCCACGCTTTATGCTGCCAAGAAGTATATTGTCCCTCATCTTGCCCGTGCCTGCGTCAACTTTCTAGAGACAAGTCTAAGTGCAAAGAATGCCTGCGTGCTGCTTTCCCAGAGCTGCTTGTTTGAGGAGCCTGACCTGACCCAGCGCTGTTGGGAAGTGATTGATGCCCAGGCTGAGCTGGCTTTGAAGTCTGAGGGGTTCTGTGACATTGATTTTCAGACACTTGAAAGCATTCTCCGAAGGGAGACTCTGAATGCCAAAGAAATTGTTGTTTTTGAAGCAGCTCTGAACTGGGCTGAAGTGGAGTGTCAGCGACAAGAACTAACAGCTACTATTGAGAACAAGCGCAAGGTCCTGGGGAAGGCTCTCTACTTGATACGCATCCCTACTATGGCACTTGATGACTTTGCGAATGGTGCTGCTCAGTCTGGGATTCTGACTCTCAACGAAACCAACGATATCTTCCTCTGGTACACGGCTGCTAAAAAGCCAGAGCTGCAGTTTGTAAGCAAGCCCCGGAAAGGCCTTGTTCCTCAGCGCTGCCACCGCTTCCAGTCCTGCGCTTATCGCAGCAACCAGTGGCGCTACAGGGGCCGGTGTGACAGCATCCAATTTGCTGTTGATAAGAGAGTGTTTATTGCTGGCTTTGGACTGTATGGTTCCAGCTGTGGATCAGCGGAGTACAGTGCCAAGATTGAACTTAAACGACAAGGAGTTATCCTGTGCCAGAACTTGAGTAAATACTTCTCAGATGGTTCCAGTAACACTTTTCCTGTCTGGTTTGAATACCCAGTGCAGATTGAGCCTGACACTTTCTACACAGCTAGCGTGATTCTGGATGGTAATGAACTCAGCTATTTTGGACAGGAAGGAATGACAGAAGTTCAATGTGGGAAGGTGACCGTTCAGTTTCAGTGCTCCTCAGACAGTACAAATGGCACTGGGGTACAGGGAGGACAAATTCCTGAACTCATATTCTATGCTTGAATGAAAAATGTGTGGAGAAAAAGCATTTTGCTATAAGGAACCTGTCTGGTTCAGGCCTACTGATGCTTACCTTTTTATCTGCAGATATGTGATCAGTACAGGTAATAATGTAAATAAATGCTGTTGGCAAGTTTCTGACTTGCTATACTTGTAGCATCATTGGTGATAAAATTTAAGTGTGGTATTTAAACTGGAAGCTCTTAGGAGCAAGCAAGTTTTGAAGGCTTTGTAAGAGCAGTGCCTCTTTGCTGGTGATGCTGACCCTTTCTTTGATGCACCTATGAATCACCAGAGGATGTCCTCTTCTTGAATCTTGCTAAACACTGTCTTCATTGATTTGTTTTCTGTTTTCCTTTCCTTCTTTCAGCTGGTAATTATTTAGGGAGGTTGAGTTTGAAAACGAAGAGTCTTGTTTTACAGCTTTTATCTTCTGTTTGCTCTTCAGATTCCAATGAACTGAGCTGCTTTTGATCATGGGAACTGAAAGAAGTGCTTCAGTTGTAAACAGAAAAAGCAGAGAAAGTGTAAACCTTCATCTAGTCAGATTCTCCTGTGGCCAGCTATTTGGGATGGCTGCAAGGAAAGGTGGAGAAAAACAAGCAGCTTTATCAGAATGCTGTAGAGCATGCTAACCACGTCCACCGTGTGCGGACATGTTTACAGTGGGCTTGGCAAGTTACCCTCAGATTTCATTTTCTTTTAAGTCCCACCTTAAAGGCAAGGAAGTACTTGTACATGTTTAAATTGTATATGCAGTTCTTGAAACTCTACTCACATGACCTAGTTTTTGCTACATTGAAGTTGATTTGCTATTTAAATGACTTTTTTTTTTAACCCTTGCTGAATAAATGGAAATTAGTATAATTCAATGCAGCATTTTTTTTTGTTTATTTTGAGTGGGTTTTGGTTTTGTTTCTTCTTCCTTCTAAACATAGTGGAGGCAGACGAACAAGAATGTACCAACCCTGACTTGAACTTTTTTCTGTAAAACAAGATTTCTTCTTTCTGTTGCTGCACATTATCAGCAGGAATTTAGACAAAGACAGGAAAGATCCCCAACTGTGGTCATATTATGTGTAGTATATGTCATCAGACAGTAGGGAAGAGGAGGAAGTCTCTAATGTGCTAATGCTGGATTTCTTGTAACTGCTTATGGTTACATATCAGTTGGAGGATTGTGGTGCAAAACTCCTTGTCTGATTTTGGATTTTATTTTTTTTTTAAACTTCCTGTCATATGCTTGTATCATTTTTAGAGAATAATTACAGATCATGACTCCGTTATCCAGTAAGGAAACCAGTGTAAGAAATAAGTACTGTTTAAACATAAGAAAATCCTTTACCACTGCATTAGGACAGTTGCTTCTCAAAGTGAGACTACCTATTGTAAAATATCTCATTCTTATTTCATCTCTGAAGTGGGCTCTGTATGTTTTAATGAAATGCGAGGACCAAATTATTATTTCAGCAGACTGAAGATTAATGTTTTAGTATATCAACACATTCATGTAGCATAATGCTAAATTCACTTGTCAGTTTTGTAATAAAAATGTTTTTCTCATATGATTTCTTACCAGTTTAATAGTATTACTCTAAGTGTTTCGTGACAATTGGAATCTTGGCCCCTGGCCATCATAAAGTGCCAATACATCTTTACTGTCTGAAATAGGGAAAACTGGAGTATAGATATCAAGCACATTATGGCCGAAGCCCAGATCTTCTCTCTAGGTAATACTAAAAGGAGAGCCAAGTAAAAAAACTGCCCTGCAAGATCTATGCTTTTCACTCTGCTTTTCACACTGCTAGTGTTCAGTGTTTTATATCTATCCATACATACATATGTGTATGTGAGCAATGTTCTTCCTGAAATGTAAGTGCCCTCAAAATATATAGAAAAATGTTTTGGTCTTCTGTAGCAGATGAACATAATCCAAACTGTTAGTGTAACCTAAACAGAATGCTACATGGAAAACTCCCAGAGAGATTTAAAAAGACTCCAGTTAGTTATATTTAGATCTGCAGCCTAAAATAGATGAGTATATTTTTATGAACTGGAGGAAGAGTTTCTGAAGAAACTGCGGAAAGGTCTTGTGAGGTTGTGATGGGGTCATCTACTTTCAGGCAACAACTGAGCAGCAGTTCCATTCACTTAAACACATTTGAAAGAAAAAGACACTAATCAGCTGATGAGGTTTTCTTACAGCAAGTGGTTGATGTAGATGTAATTACTCTGAGTGATGATCAGATTGGCAAGTCACTTGCAGTAGCAAACTGCATTCTGAGTTTCAGAAAAATCAGCTGGTGAGACAAGGCAGAGAGTACTGCAGTGATAATAACTGGGCTTGGGTTCTCACTTTCTTAATTCATTATTTGGTTTTTACTTACCTGCTGGTAGAGGCGAGATATCTACTATCTTTACTGGCTGGAAAGGAAGTTGGCAGATGAGAATACCATGTAGCTGTAATATGTAGAAAGTCAGCTGTTGTTTTTGGTTGTTTTTTTGTTTTTTTATTTGCTACTTTTCTAAAATGTTTTTGATGAAGTAGGGTGAAAGCAACTTCTAGTTTAATCCCTCTGAGTCTATTCCACATTTTAGGAGCTGGTGCATGTAAATATTCAGTATGGGATTAATTATAAGCACTGCAAAACACCTTTTGATGTTTACAGCACAACTTGATTCTGAATGATACTTGATGCTAACAAGTACTAGTATATAAGATGGCCTGTACTAGTCACCTGAGGCCATCAGGGCACTTAAGTAGATTTGAGTGTGGATTTGGTTGGTTTAGCAGTAGCATCAAAGCTCAAATATGTTGGTTGACGATTTGAAAGCATCAGCTGTATCAACCTGGAAAGTGAGCATATAGAGATCCTTCCATCCTTCTGTCTTAAACTGTACCTGGCCATCTTTGCTACTTGTATGTTTGATTTTCCTACTGAGGGGAATATGATAAGAGTATAATGTAATACACTTTCTGCATATCTAAAATAGTATTTAAGTAAACATTTTAATTTCCACATACTTGTTGCACTGAACTGGTTTCGGATTTATTTTTGTTACTATTTGTTGTGATAAACTCAGCTAACTTCAGGTTCCAATGCCCATTTGTGCTGGAGAAGTGTTTGACCTTAGCCAGCTTACAGCATTATTTATAAAGGACAGATATATATATAAAAATATGAAGTACCTCATGTTGAATGTTATTGTACTGTATCTTTAATGTCACAGTGCAGATCTTGTTGGACTCATGAATGTGTATGATCATGTAAAAAATACAAATAAAAGTGGTTCTTAAATGGTTGTTTCCTGCAGTATCTTTGAAACATGAGCTCTGAAAGCCTTTACTTTGTTAGCAGTTTCTACTGTTGTACAGTTGTGCATGGATAGTTGTTGAGGTTATGTATTCAGAGATCTTTTGATCTCTGAAGAAGTAAAAGTCTAAGAAAAAAAGAACAATGGAAATGTTAATCAGTTGCATTGTAAAAAGGTTGACGATTAAGCTAATGATCTAGAGTGAATGAATTCATTTGTGCTTTATGAAAGACCTTGTCTACTAGCATTAATATTTTAGTGTTCTATTAATCTTATAAAACATGTGGAGATGAAGGGGGAGAGTCTTGTGTTTATTCTAAAAGAATAATTGGCACAGGAAAGGCAATGGCTTTCAGTCTCTGCAATACCGGAATAAAGGATGTAGTTAGTTGTGCCAAGAGGCTGCTGTTTGCTGAAGAGTTAGTTATGGAATATTATTCAGAATTCTAATTATTTTTGTACTTAATAGTTTTCTTCCTGAAGCTTTGAAACATGAATTTAAATGCTTTTATGGTCAGTGAAGTTGAAGTTCTGTTTCCATGATGTCTATCTCCAAGTTATTACTTGCTAATGATAAGAAATACTCCACATTGTGGTATAGGCACATGGAGATTTAATTGAGGAAGTCTTTCCCAATAAGAACAGTACCTTGAAACTTCATCTAAAGTTCTTATTAAAGCAGATTTACAAGCATCAATCTTGTCACTTCTCGAATGCTGTTTTTCTAAAATTCTTACTGCAGTACTTGGTACAACTGCACTTCTGGTTCTAAGTGCCCAGTGCTTCTGTTCAGTTTGGAACTGGCTTCAAACAGAAACTGTCTTATGCCTTGTTCTGTACTAATGATACCAGCTTTTAAATGTGTGGTAGATATTGGTGTGATTTGGTGCAGAAAGGACTCCAGCAATAGCAGCAGTCTATCTAGAGGAGATTGGTGATGCTATCAGCCTCATTTTTTCTGCTAAATAGGTAAGAGCTAGGTGGACAAGATGTATAAAGGGTGTCCTATGTCATCCAGAGAGCATTCTCCACTGTTTCTGACTGAAATCTGACAAAAGTGCAAAGACAGTTTGGAAATTGGTGTTGGGGAGATCTGTGTCACTCTATCACTGATTAGTGAGGCAGAGAAGCATCTGTGTATTTTACGCTAGGAAAAAAGCCATTTGAAATGGAAGGGAAAGAAGTGATAGGATGGTTCTGGATTTGAGAGGAAGAAGACTCCAAGAACTGACTTCAGTTGTTTGTCTCACAGGTAAGATCTTTGTTGATGAAGGGCTCACTTTTCCCACTTGGTTGGACACTCCTCAGGAGCTGACAGCCGCTGCCTCTCACAAAGGCAAGGTTCCATCTATAGCAAGGTCCCATCTAAAATAAGCTCCCTTGACTGCTCACCTGTCAGGTGTAAGAACTCAAAAGATTTGATTTTTTTCAGCTGCTTAAAGACAAGACTACTTGCTCTACGGCAGAGGACAAGCTTGTGCCTCCTCAAAAAGCTGAGACTGCTATAAACGGGAGCATCTTTTGCGACCTCCCAAGCTCAGTTCTGAGTCAAAGCGAAGGGGCTGACGCAGCTGAGGGCGTTCCCGTGGGTACGTGTGAGGTACAAACGGGAGCCAGGCAGCAGCGGAGCTGTTTTCACTGGCTCCTGGGGAGCGGTGCGCCCTGAGAGATTTTTTTTTTTTAAATAAAACAATCAGACAAAAAAAAACAAACAGCAAAGTATTACCCATAGTTGTAACCTGGGCCAATACTAGGGCTAGGAAAACTGGGCACCCAGACTAGGACCTCATGCAAATCTGTGGGTGTCCAGACTCCTGGCTGCAGAGAATGCCTGAGCCTAGCATTTGGACGGGAGGGTGGTGGGTATGAAACCTGTGTGAGCAGGTGAGTTATCTGCTCAGTATGGTGGCTGGGCTTAAGGAGGAAGTTGAGAGAGTAAGGTCTATGTGGGATTATGAAAGGGAAATTGACCAGTGGAGCCAGGCTGTACCATCCCTGAGGGAGGGGGCAGCAACTGAGGGCTGCACAAGTAGCAGAGGATTCAATTTCCTCTTGTTACCCAGATAAAAGGGGTAAAGAAGGAGACCCAGGAGATGAGGGGAAATGGAGGCAAGTTCCCCCCACAGGGCAGAGTGATAGTTGTAGGGAATTTGCTTTTGAGAGGAACAGAGGGACCAGTATGTTGGGCAGACCCCTGTCATAGGAGGTGTGCTGCCTACCTGGAGCCTGGGTTAGGGATGTTGTTAGGAAAATTCCTAGCCTGGTGCACTCTACTAACTACTACACATTATTGACCTTCCATGTAGGAGGGGCAGAAATAATGACTGGTAGTCCCAGAAAAATGAGACTGTAGGGACTTGGGGAGAGCTATACAAGACTCAGGGGGTCAGATCATCTTCTGTTATTCCAAGCGATGGCAGAGACACTGGATTAAGCAGATGAATGCAGTCTTTCAATATGTGGCTCTGTGGATGGTGTCACCAAAACAAATTTGTTTTTTTTGACAATGGTATGACCTATACAGCTCCATGGTTGTTGACACCAAACATGAGACACCTCTCTCGAAGGGGGAAGAGGGTCTTTGCAGAGGAGATTGCAGGGCTACTTGACAGGGCTTTAAATGGGATGCGAAGAGGGAGGGGTTCAACCTCATCAGGCTTCCATGTGGCAAGATGTGGGAGGACAGACCTGTGTGGGAGCAATGGGGGATTAGTAAGGGCTGCCAGCTTACTGCCCAGAAGCCTCCTGGGGACAAAATAATGCAGTTGAAGTTTTGCAGAGATGAGCCAGATCCCCTTCAGGTAGCAGCTGCCAACAGGGAAATATCATGTGGCAGTGATGAGATGACGGGTAGAGATAGGCTGCTAGTTACAGAAGTATCTGAGTGTGGACAGGTCCAATTACAGACAGAAAATAATGGTCAAAGAACAGGCTAAGGGAAAATCAGTGGGTAAGTCAGCTCAAATAGAGGTACAACTGAAATGCCTCTACACTATTGCAAGGAGCATATGGAACAAACAGGAAGAATTGCAAATATGTGCAAGTCCACAGGGTTATGTCATTGGCATCACTGAGACATGGTGGGATGGATCTCATGACTGGAGCATTGCAATAGATCAGTGATAAAGTAGAATCCACAGAGCTCCACCTGGGAATGTGCAATGCTCAAGGAGTGAGCTTATGGGTATAGGTTAAAAGGAAGGCACGGGAAGGGGATGTCATAGTAGGAGTCTGCTACAGACCTCCCGATCAAGAAGGCAAAGCAGATGAGGCCCTTCACAAACAAATAGGAGAAGCTACACACTTACAGGCCCCGGTCCTCACGGGGGACTTCAACTACCCTGACATCTGTTGGAAGGACAACACAGCAGAGCACCAGCAATCTAAGAGGTTCCTGGAATGTGTTGATGATAACTTCCTGTTTCAGGTGGTAGAGGAACCTGCAAGTAAAGATGCTATGCTGGACCTAGTCCTCACCAACAAGGAGGGGCTGCTGAGTGAAGTGAAGCCTTGGACACAGCGACCATGAAATGGTAGAGGTTAAGATCCTCAAAGCATCAAGAAGTGTGCACAGCAAACTCAGTGCTCTGGACTTCAGAAGAGCAGACTTCAATCTCTTCAGATACCTCCTTGGCAGGGTGCCATGGGAAAAAAAAAACTCTGGAAGGAAGGGGGGCCCAGGAAAGCTGGTTAATGCACAAGGATCACCTTCTCCAGGTCCAGGAGCAATACATCCCAAAAAAGATGAAGGCAGGCAAGAATGCCAGGAGGTCTGCATGGATGAATGGAGAACTCCTGGACACACTTAGACACAAGAAGAAAGCCTATGGAGAGTGGAAGCAAGGACAGGTAACCTGGGACAAACACAAATAACTTGTTTGTGGAAGCAGAGATCAGGTTAGGAAAGCTAAAGCACAGCTGGAGTTGAATCTGGCTGAGGACATTAAGGGGAACAAAAATAATTTCTTCAGGTATATCAATGAGAAAAGGAGGACAAGGGAGAATGTGGGACCCAGAAGGGAAATGGAGAGCTGGTGACAAGGGACGTGGATAAGGCTGAGGTGCTCAGTATTCAGCAGCAAATGCTCCAACCACAATGTCCAGGTTGCAAAGGGCAAAAGTAAGGACTGGGAGAAGGAAGATCTGCCCACTATAGTTGAAGACCATGTTCATGAGCGCCTAAGGAATCTAAACGTGCACAAGCCCATGAGGCTTGATGAGATCCATCCGCGGGTCCTAAGGGAACTGGAAGATGAGGTTGCTAAACCACTGTCCATCATATTTGAAAGGTGATGGTAGACTGGTGAAGTTCCTGCTGACTGGATAAGGGCAAACATAACACCCATCTTCAAGAAGGGGAAAAGAGTATGACCCTGGTAACTACAGACCAGTCAGTCTCATCTCTATGCCTGGCAAGATCAAGGAGTAGATCCTCCTGAAGGCTCTGTGTAAAGGGTTAAGCTTACCTGGAACTGTATCCTGACTCCTCCCTGGGGGTGGTCTGACCTGCCCCCAGGTGTGTGTTTAGCCCCTTCTCACTTCCTGCTGAGAGTACTATAAATGGGGATGAACTTCCTGTGTCTCTTTCTCTTTGGCCTCTTCTTGCCTGCTCAGCACCTTGCTGCCCTGCTGCTATCTCACCACATGTGCTCCAGCAAACACATGGGGAGAGCAGCTGGTTTTTTTAACTCTATAACTCACTGCATTTCACCATCAATCTTGCATCCCTCTGCATCCACCACCAGTCATCAATTTTACAGCTTGGATTCAACTTCCATCCATGGGTTGTATTTTTATGTTTTGTAATTTGCTACCTTTTAACCTATCCTCTGTAATTCCCCTCATAGCTGTACCCTATATTACAGTTCCCCTTTTTTCTCCCATCCTCTGTAACTCCCCTTACCTTCTATTTATTGTTAAAGTTCTTTTTTTACTTCCAAATCAAATTAAATATTTTTTGAGCTCAGGGGAGGCTAGCTGAAACTAATACACTCTCCTAAGGCAAATGGAAAAGAAAGCAGAGATGATTGGTTGTAACCAGCATTATTTCACCAAGGGCAAATCATGCCTGACAAATTTCATGGCTTTTTATGATGAAGTCACAGCAACAGTGGATAAGGGAAGGGCAACTGATGTCATCTATCTGGACCTGAGTAAGGCTTTTGACTCTGTCCCACATGATATCTATGATTCTATGACATCCTGGTCACCAAACTGCAAAAACACAGACGAGATGGGTGGACAACTCTCTGGATAAGGAATTGGCTGCATGGTCACAGGCAGAGAGTGGTGATCAAGGGCACAATGTCCACCTGGAGACCAGTGACAAGTGGTGTCCCTCAAGGGTCAGTGCTGGGACCAGTGCTGTTGAACATCTTTGTCAGTGACATGGACAGAGGAATCGAGTGCACCCTCAGCAAGTTTGCAGATGACACCAAGCTGTGTGGCACAGTCAACTTGCTAGAGGGCAGGGATGGCACCCAGAGGGACCTGGACAGGCTGGAGAGGTGGGCCCAGGCCAACCTCATGAAATTCAACAAGGCCAAGTGTAAGGTCCTGCACCTGGGTCAGCACAGTCCCAAGCACAACTCCAGGCTGGGTGGGGAATGGCTGGAGAGCAGCCCGGAGGAAAAGGACCTGGGGGTCTGGGCTGATGTACAGTTGAGCCAACAGTGTGCATGTGTAGCCCAGACAGCAACTGTGTCCTGGACTGCATCAAGAGAAGCTCTGGCAGCAGGGCAAGGGATGTAATTCTCCCCCTTTACTCTTCTCTCATCAGACCCCACATGGGGTACTGTGTACAGTTCTGAGCCTGCAACACAAGAAGGACATGGAACTGTTGGAATGAGTCCAGAGGAGGCCTGTGAAGATGATCAGAGGGCTGAAGCACCTCTGCTTTGAGGATGGGCTGAGAGAGTTGGGGCTCTTCAGCCTGGAGAAGAGAAGGCTTCAAGAAGACCTTATAGTAGCCTTCCAATATCTGAAAGGGGGCTACAGGATGGCTGGGGAGGGACTATTCACAAGGTCTTGTTATGACAGGATGAGGGGGAATGGGTTTAAACTTGCGGAGGGGAGATTTAAACTGGGTGTTAGGAGGAAATTCTTTACAGTGAAGTTTGTGGCTGCTCCCTCCCTGGAGGTGTTCAACGCCAGGTTGAATGAGACCTTGAGTGACCTGTCATCGTGGAAGGTGTCCCGGCCTATGGTGGGGGTTTGGAACTAGGTGATTTTTGAGATCCCTTCCAACCTAAACCATTCTATGATTCTATGATCCTGACCCACGGGTGAGGCAGGAACTTCAAGCCATTGGCAGTATTTGGCTGCTGAGAAAAGCAGCAGCTTTTCAGCCTGCCACAGTGGGAGCAATGCAAGGATCTGTTTTCACACATGGCAGTGTGGCCATGTTGAAAAGTAAAACGGCTTTTTGGCATTCTGCTCAGTTTCCAGAAGTCTTGAGAAGAAAATAAATTCAGACTTTCCCCATAAAGTGGTGGTCTCACCCAACTGCAATCAATAGGATTTACTCTAGTGACCTCGATAAACCTAGGGTTTTCATTTGCCATGTCCAATTTGTGTGATCATTCCCAATACACAATACACAACTGCCCAAGAAAGGGAAATTAATTTTTAAATCCTTCTGTAATCTGATTGTCTAAAATACATGTAGAAAGCTCTCTATTAAATCCTATAAAACTACTCATCAGATTTTATGTGCCTGCCCCCAAGCTTTACTATTTATCCTCAGCCATGAATCTATAGGCAGATGAGTAAATCTATATGAGACTTTGTGTAGATTTGTGCAATCATGTATGGATTTTATAGCACAGAAGATGCATAGTATGGATAAAGTATTTTTATGAATTAAAAATGTGTGAGTTGCTGATAGTCCATTCAGCGTGAAGGAAAACCAAACAAAGCTATTTTGCTGGAAGGCACTGGTATTTTGAAAGAGCTTCTTGAAGTCTGCCGAGCCTGTTGATAACATCAGAAATGCATACATATGAAGACTTTAATTGTAGCATTTTTTAATTGACTTTTAAATTGTTTTCTATAGACTCAGATAATATAGTTGGCCTTTGGGGATCCTCCATCCTAATCCAATGAGGTTTACATTCAAATAGATACTAGCAAATGCAATTTTCTACATCTCATGTTAAAGCTTCACAGTCATAATAAGTGCTGCTTGGGGAGCATCAAGCATTTTCAAAATAGCCATGTCTGGTTTTTAGCCTAACAACACAAAAGTGCTTGTAGAGGGAGATCTCTTCAGTGGTGATGCTATGTTAAGTAGAAGAAGGTTTTCCATCTCCTCGAGGAGGAAACACCTTGTGTTGCCTTATGCTGACAGCCACGTGCTGTGCATCGTGTCTAGCAACTCAGCAGCCATGTAGAATTGTAGGACATAAAATGCAATGGGGCACAGTGGAGCAGTGGAAGCTCCCAGGTGCAGGGCTGTTGTGAGTAAGCTGATTTCATGAGCCAATAAATTGAGATCCTGTATCATAATGCCCTCAGGGATGGAAGGTTATAGTTGGGCTGCTGAATGGCATGTGATTGTGATTTTTCACAACCGTGAATCCCATACTGCTTTTTGTTGTTATTCTGGGAGAGTCCCAGCTCTTCCCTACCCTGAATTGCCTACTCCTGCTCTGTGCCGGAGTTTTCCGTGTGACCAAAACCCATCAATGCCCTGTGTGCTGAGACTCGAGTTAGCTGAGAGCAGCTGGTGGAAAGGACTGGATGGGGAAGGGTAGAACTTCTCAGCGCTGTGGTTTACTGCTTGCAAGCTCTCCTGAATGTGCTGAATGCTGACATAGTTTGGCAGGAGAGGGCAGAATGATTCTTACCTTTGTGTTTTCAGTGTTCACTAGCCTCACAGGCTAGGCTAGTTTCAGGAGAATGGTTCAGGCATCATGGGAGCCAAGTCAAACTGGGTAAGGTAAGAATACAGTCATACAAACTATTTAAATGATTCTTAAAAGTTGATTATCTTGTGGTTTTCCTAGACCCTACAAAGGGAGTTATTTTGGTAAAGCCTATGCGTGTTTTTTCCCTTTGTCCTCCATATTTCTTGTATTTTCTTTACAGTATGTGCTACATAAGCTGCTGTTCCAGGGCATGAGCAGGTTGAGTAACTATGCTCAAAAAAACAATTTTCAATTATCACCTGTAATTGTCATATCAAGCACTTTCCTTCATCCTTCTATGCACAGAAAAGTCTGGCTTGTAATAAGATGACAAAGAGCAGGAGTCTGGAGACACAGTTTGGAGAGGAGGCTCTCCCTGCACTCCAACTGTGTTTTCAAGGCCATCAGTAGCAGAGTGCTGTGTTCACTTGTCAAATACTCAAATGGATTTAATGTGATTGAGGCATGGGCTTAGCATGATGTCTCTCTGGTGAATTACTTGGGGCATACAGGATGACCTTTGCAAGTTCTGTAATTTCTGTCACCTTTCTGCTAGCTGTGGGGGTGGTAGATGATGCCATCTCTGGCATAAAGCCTGCTCATATTTTGAACAAATACGAAGTGACAGAGTGAGTTCATACTGGGTCAGCATTTCATGGCATTTCTCAGCTGGTATTAGGACCTTTAAAGATCATTGAAGTACAAGAGGAAACATTTAAAAATTGGGGTTCCTACTAGCTCATGACAGTCATTTTAGTTCCCATTTTAGAAGTAGGACTCCCCAACAGAGCAGTCATAATGGCCATGGGTACCACTGGCTCTGGGGTACTGGGAAAAAGGCAGAGGCTTTAAATGAAACTGGAGGTCTAAAGGCCATTTGTGGAATGGTCAGTAAAATTAGCTGAAGGACACTGTACTGTTCTGATTCTTTCCTAGCATTTTCCAGTAAGAATCTGAACTGACAGGCTTGTTGTCACTTGTTGGTCTACTTTTATGTAAAGAAATATGATTTGCAGTGTTAGCAGGTCTGAGCGCAAATACCTACTGTTTCCCACCTAGGAAAACTGTCATTCAGCACTACATGTCTGCTTTTGCAAGAAGGGAAGTTTCTTTTCAGCACTGCCAAAAAAGAAAAATTAATTAACTAAAACTTGCAATGAAATGTGAGTGTGACTTGATCTGAGAGCCAGGCTTACAGAATGAAATTTTAAAACATGCAACACAGGAAGGATCTAGCACATTAGATTACAGTAGGGTTGATGAATTGGTGAGGATAACTTATCATAATTTCAAGGACACAGGTAGGAGAGAGGAAGATGTGCAGAGAAAAAGCAATACTCAGCAACAGGCGGACCAGTTGATAAAAAACTCAGCATGAACAGGCAATGTGCGTTTTCAGCCCAGAAAGCCAACTGCAGCAAAAGAAGTGTAACCAACAGGACAAGGGAAGTCATTCTCCCACTCGCTCTCTTGAGATCCCACCTGGAGTACTGTGTCCAGTTCTGGTGTCCACAGCATAAGAGGAGCATGAAACTGCTGGGATGGGTCCAGAGGAAGGCCACAAAGATGATGAGAGGGCTGGAGCACCTCCCCTATGCAGACAGGCTAAGAGAGTTGGAGCTGTACAGACTGGACAAGAGAAAGCACCAGGGAGGCCATAGAGAGTCATCCTGTACCTGAAGGGAGACTACTAGAAAGCTGGGGAGGGACTTTTTACAAGGGCTTGTAGTGCTAGGATGAGAAGGAGTGGTTTTAAGTTTGAGGAGGGTAGGTTTAGAGTGGATGTTAGAAAGATATTCTTTATAGTGAGAGCAGTAAGACACTGAGACAGTTTGCCTGGGGAGGTTGTGGGTCCTCCCTCCCTGAAGGTACTCAAGGCCAGACTGGATGAGTCCTTGAGCAGCCTGGTATAGTGGTCCTTTCCCATGGCAGGGGTGTCAGAACTAGATGATGTGTGGTTTGGGTTGGAAGCAACCTTATTCTATGAATCCGTGAAGATCAGGACCCTTCCAAAGGGGAAAAAGAAAAAACTCAGCCAAGTCAAGGGAAAAGAAATCTCACACTTTTGGTTCCTGCCCACTTGCTGTGCTGCTCAAGTGAGTGTGTAGATGACCTACTGTTGCTGGGCTCCCGTTAGGATGCAGTAGTGAGAGAAACTAATTACTCAAAAAGGTCAGAATGAGGCCTTTCAAAGTTCATTATCAGAACCGGCTTCTCAGCCATACACTACTTGATTGGAAGAAAAGACCCAAAATTGCAGGGCATTGCTAGATGAGGAAGCTTTTAACTACTTCTTGCTGTTGTCACTTTGTGCTAACCCCAAATGGCCCCATTAAACTGATGTCCTCCTTCCCATCAGCTGCCCACAAATCACTCTTCTATCAACACAGGAAGCATTTGCACATGCTAGGAACTCAAGTGGCTAAACAGTAAATTTTAAAGTCAGTCAAGGACTCAAAAGCATTTATCTAGTGATGAAAGTGTTGAATTTTACCCTCCACCCCAGAGCACTTCATAATACTCAATTGTGAACAGAACCTTATATTTGCCTTAAGAGAATCTTTGCACAAAACACTGTTCCCAAGCAAAGCAGTGTGAGTCAGCCTGTTTTCTGTGTGATAGCTAATTTTTGCAGCTAATCAGAAAATAAAACAAAGGCTAGGAGTGATGCAGCTGTTCAGGCAATGGGGTGTTCTTGTTGACTCTCTATGACACCAGCTGTTGCTGTGGTGGGTTAGGTCAACAAAGGAAATAGCACAACAGTTCTGTTTTCTCAGGACAGCAGTTCTGTGAGAGAGTGCCTGGAGCCTGGAACTGCAGGCTGCCTTTGGACCGCAGAGTTGCTGGTGGCTGAGCCCCAGAAAGGTTTTCCTTCACTTTGATGGATGTCTGAACTTACACAGTTTTACAGATTTGTGCATACATACTCTTCCATCTTGAACTGAATTGTGCCTCAGGTCCTTCTATTGACAGTATTTTACTTAAGTCCCCTTTTACTGTCAGATTAAACTAAAAGATGCTGATTGTGCCTTGGGGTAGTATGTGATCCTCTTTCCTACCTGCTCGGCTGCACAGCTCCTCCAGCAGCAGAGGCAACTGTAGGTAACTGGACAGTGAATCTAAACCAAGACAAGTTAACTTAGGAATACCCTAATAGTGGTCTCACAGTACTTTGGCATGGCTTGAGAGGGCAAAGTGAGTGAGGATTTTGTAATCTATGGTGACGAAACAAGAAAAAAATCCCTGCCTTCTGATGGCCTTTAAACAATACAGTTCCCTTCACTCCTCCATATCTCCTCACTGCAAAAGTGGGAGGATGAAATTGAGTGCCTCTGCAAAGTGCTTTGATAACTCCTGATCAAAACTTCTCTATAGGCAGCAAGTATCAGGAGAAGCACAGTAAAGCCCCACTTTCTTCAGGCAGCCAAGATCTCTGGTATGCTCTGATACTGGAGACGTTTCCAATAGCTTTAGATGTCACTAAACTGAGAAAAGTAGCATTCGTCCTGAAAATCAGGATGAAAATGGTCTCAGATGTAAATCCTTTCTTAAATCTTTGTAATCACAGCTGCTTTAGTTCCAACAGACCTTCCCATAAAAAGAACTGGTAACTAAAAGATAAATATAAATGCAAAATATCCCCAAAGCAGGCATGTTCCTAGCTTTTAAAACAGGCCCATTTAAATTATATGAAAATATATAAAACAGATTCTATTCTGCTTTGTGTATAAAGATAAATTAATGAAAATATTGCAGGTTTATCCTGTGATACTCCCATGAGGGGAGTCACTGGGGATGCAATTTGTTTCTTGTAGCTAAGACAGGGCACTTTGAAGTTAGAGAATCATCTGTCTCTGCCAGTAGCCCATTTAATCTTGAGGAAAAGTATCGAATCTAAGTTGGAGTGAGTTATGTGTGTCTGCATTATTCAAAGCTCTATCAAGAAGAGGTCTTCAGAATACCACCAGCAGTACAAGGGGAAATAGCACAAAGAAGGTGTTTTTTATTGTCTGTCAACAACGGACATGCAGCCCTGAAGGGTGTCATGAGGAGAGTCTCTGTTATGCCTTTTGTTGTTTTGGGTTTTTTTCTTCCTTTAAATTGATTACCACTAGGATGAGTGCTCTCATCAATTGCTTTTTGGTAGTAGCAGGTGAGAATTATTTCAGTGAGTACCTGTCACTGGGAAAGNCTGCTTCCTTGGCTGTGTTTATAAAATTGTTTTTGGAGCTGTGCTGTAACTGGATAAGATTAATGACCAAGAAGTAATTTCTTTTCATTTCAACTTGGAATATTATACTGATTTCATGCATAGGATCACCCTATGATCAGTTTATTGGCACAACTGCATAGGCAATGAGTTATGACTGATTAGGTAATGGAAGCTGCTACTTCTTAAATGCTGTTTCTGTGCACAGAGAAATGTTTAAGCTGGTGTCTGAAACTCCAGGACTGTCAAGTTCATAGCATACTCCACCCTCATCCCAGAACTCTTTTTCAGAACAGAAAAGCTTTTCTTCTTCAATTATAAATCAGACCTTCAGCTATCAATCAGCACACCTCCGCTGAGCTGGTATAACTGAGCTCTACTCAGTGTCAGCTTTTAGCCTGAAGATACCAGCCTTGGAGTATCAGCTGCAAAGAGAACCTCTGCAGTGCCAACAACCTATAAAACAATTTAGGGAGGGTCAGTATGCATCTGAGGACAGCTCAAAATAATAGCTAGAGGGGGAATATAAACTGGATACTACAACTGGGTTTGCACTGAAATCTACTGATGCAAAATTTATAGCCAACAGGAATTTGCTCCTGATTATCTTACAACACCTCCAGCTGCAACATATATGGATTTGCAAAGCAAACTGCAGTGTCTGTTCTGCAGTAGTAGAATAGACACTAATTTTTTTGGGGAAACCAAACAAACAATCAAAAAGCCAAAACCAAACACACACACCTCCTCCCCCCAAAAAACCAAACCAAAACAACTAAACAACAACAACAAAAAACAACCCAAACCAACCCCAACAATCCCAAAACACTAATAAAATATTAAATTACCTTTGAAACATTGAAGTTGCTGCCGGTTCATACTGAATCACACTTGACATGTTTTTATGGACTAGACTTAGTCTTTCAGCATCTTCCATTGTCTTCGCTGTGTATGGGAGAAGTACTAACCCTATTTTACAGGTGGGGAAATAGACAGGATGTGTGAGAGAGTCCTGGAAGCAGTGCTGGAGTATAGCATAGTCTTACAAAAAGATACTCTCACCTTCTCATCTTAGCTGGATCAGCTGTAGGATCTCAGATTAGTTTTCCTGAGGTGTTACATTATTTAGGTGAAGTACTTACTGGGGACCAGGCAGCGAGTGAGTTATGCCATGTTTCTTCTCCTGCTCTTCTGCAGGAGAACAGAGTACTGCTCTTTTAGAAGATGCTGTGCCTGTTCCTTCTGTGAAGGGTGAACAGAGTGCTGAAGCTGAATTAATGGCCTCTGCAATTGCATTATAAAGTCAGTTTATGTAATGACCTGAGATTTATATATTTACTCATGGAACAGGAGCTGGTGCATGTTTTACTGACTAGCACGTAGTGTAAATACTGTACTGAGCTGAATTCTTTCCTCAGTCCATGCTTGCTGGTGAAGTTAAGGAGAACTGGGCAGGTATCCAAGAAGAGAAGCTGATTACTTGTCTACTTAGGATACATTGCAAGCATCAAGAGTAAGATGTGAGAAGAATAAATATGCCTATTTACCATGTGTAAAAGAACTGCCTTACAGAGGGTTATCCACAAAATTATGACTTTAAGGACTGCAGTCAATTGTCCCTCCTAAAACTGCAGGCTCACCTGCCTTTTCTTCCCTCATCAACCCTAGGAGTGAGGCCTAGGAATTATCTTCTAAGAACTTTGGAGTAAAGAGGTCTAGTCTGATGTACTCTTTCAAAAAGGTCCCTTTTGTCTGAAAAGCTGAAGGTGTGAATGGTCGTATTAATACATCAAATTATTGTATGAAAAATGCTGTAATAATATTATGTAGCCAAAAAGAGCCAGGATTAAGTGGTTCATGATGTTTGCTGGAGAAACCTCTAAAACAAGTCAGAACAAAGTGAAGTAAAAAAGTTATTTTATTGGTAAGGATTTTACTTTTTGTTACAGCTGATATAAGCAGTTGGCATAGCAGAGCATCCTCCGGAGTGGATGGCTGCAATCAGAGTCATGGTTAATGGCTCAGTATCTAAATGGAGAGCAGTGACAAGTGGGTCCAGTGTTGCTTAACATCTTTGTCAGCTACATGGACAGTAGGATTGAGGCACGCTCAACAAGTTTGTAGATGCCACCCAGCTGAGTTGGTGCCATTGACACTCTGGATGGAAGAGATGACATACAGAGGGACCCAGACAGGCTTGAGAGGTGGGCCCAAGCCAGCCTTGTGAAGTTCATCCAGGTCAAGTGTAAGGTCCTACACCTGGGCTGGGGCAATCCCAAGCACAAATATAGGCTGGATGCAGAATGGTTCAAGAGCAGTCTGAAGGTGAAAGACTTGAGGCTTGTCAGTTGCCTCAACAAGAGGCAGCTTGCAGCCCAAAAGGCAAACTCTGTCAGGGGATATGACCAGCAGTTTGAAGGAGGCAGTTCTCCCACTCTCCACCTAGAGTACTGCATCCAGCTTTGGTATCCCCAGCATGAGGACATGGAACTGGTGGAGCAGGTCCAGTGAAGGGCCACAAAGATAATCAGAGGGCTGGAGCACTTCACCTATGGGCACAGACTACAAGAGTTGGAGCTATTCAGAGAAGAGAGGGCTCTGGGTCTTGCAGTTCCTGAAGGGAGCCTACAAGAAAGCTGGGAAGTGATAGGATGCGAGGAAATTGATTGAAGCTTGAGGAGAGCAGATTTAGCATGGATATTAGAAAGAGGGTGATGAGACACTGGAAGGGGGTTCCCCAGGAAAGTTGTGGATGACCCCTCTCTGGAGGTGTTCAAGGCTAGGTTGGATGAGGCTTTGAGCAACCTGGTCTAGTGGAGGGTGTCTCTGCTCATGGCAGGGGCATTGGAACTAGATGGTCTTTGAAATCTGTTCCAACCCAAATCATTCTATGAATCTATGAATCCTGGCTCTGAGCTCTGGCTTCTGTTTAGCTTCTCTGGTACTGTTACCTTTTAGCACTACCACAAGAGTACCATCTGGATTCACCTCTCTGTCCTGGCAAGCCAAAAAAGAAATGTCACACCTGGATGTGAAGCCTGAAAGGATAGGGGTAAGAAAGCTGGGAATTTCAGTGGTTCTGTGCTTGTGTGCAGAATGTGATCAAAAGTGAGGTCTGGCTGTTCTCAGGCTAATTGTAATGAATCAATGCAGAAGAAGATCACCTGTAAACAGGATTGGAATTGAGGAGGATACCTAGGATCATACAGAATGCAAATGGAGTATCATGTGTGAAGTATGCTATAAAGCTGATCTAAAAACCTTGGACAAACTGCCACTGACAATTGGAGGCTAATTCAGGTGTGGAAATCTGCAGCATAAATTTTGTAGCTTCAGTTTACCCTTTAATAGTTAGAGAGCTGTTGTATTGATAGTATAAATCAGGCACTGTGCAGACTGGGTGGGAAAAGAGCTCATTTCTCTCATCTAAAGGATCTGTTAAAAAGTGAGATTGCAATAGCTGTGAAGGGAAGAGTGTGGTATAGGACCATAGCTGAGTAGAAGGCCTTGTTAGCCAAAGCAGCATCTTCTCTAAAGTCTTCACAGGAGAATTAAGACCTTAATAAGTGATTTCCAATGAAGACATGGCAGAGAGCTCAGCAGAGCAGGAAGATCCTGCTGGCCCAAGTGGCTGCAAGCCAGGAGCAGAGTAAGTGTGAGACTGCACTTCTGCTGGAAAATTATAAAGGAACAGTGGGAAAGGGAAGGTATAAGTCATGGAACGACCAGAATTTATTTAATGTTTCACAGGATTTAAAGCTAGTTGCAAGCTAAGGTTACCCTCATGATTCCTTCTCCCACTCCACACCCAGGATCTTCTAATTTATAGCCTATCAGCTTCCTGTGCTTTCATGAACATGATGTACGTGAATGGAGCAGTCTAATAGCCCAGTGGCTCGAGAAGCTTTGACAGTGTTTTCACATTGCTTTTCACTCCAATACATCAAAGAACTGCAGACCGCACACCCAATAAAAGTCCTAGGGTAGGGAACGATGGCTGCTTATGCATTGTACGTCTGTGAGTCTCCTGGATGGCATTCCTGTGGACTAGAGTGCCTTGCAGCAGTTACATAATTGCAAGTGAAAATTTCTCTGGTTCACCAAATTAATGAACCAAAAGGGTTTGCTCACTAAAGGACTGCAGGGAAGAAACTAGAAGGGAGACATAAAGGCAAGAGGCTATATAAACTGTTAGGCTGTGACCAGAAATTTGATAGTTTTAGAAATTTCTCAAAAGGAAGAAGGGTAAAGTGTCGTGAGAAATGAGTGAATAATTAACCATGTATAATTTAATCAAAGAATTTTGTTTATTTGGGTTATCTACAGATTAATGTGTGCATCAAGTGCTATTCAGCAACTCCCTTCAATGAATAATTTTTGAGTTACAGCTTTATCCTGAGGAATTAATTTGGGTATTTGATAATTAAATACTGAGAAAGAAGTGAGAATACTAGCACACCAAAAAGTAATCATGCAAATGGACAGACATTGTTTAGGTGACTTTGCTAGATAAGATGTGGTTTTTTAAACGCCAACATCTGTGGTCATGGATGGGCTGCATTTTACCTGTGTAATTTAAATTGACATCCACAAGAAACCTCTGGACAAGCCTTGGGGATCTCAAGCCAATTCAAAAAGTTGTCTTGAATTCAGAGTACTCAGCTTTGCCTTGTTTTATTAATAGTGAAATAGATAGTGCATCCAGCCATCAAGACTGGATTAAGAAGTTGAAAATAAGATAAAGTTCTATATTCTAATCCTGCATTAGCCATGTAGCTTTCTCCCAGAGTGTCCGCACTTCAGGCAGCACAACTGGCCTTTCAGAAGAACATGTGCACTGCTCAGCTTCTGTGCACGTGTTTGCAGTTCATGAGCAGATTGCTAATGTTGTTTTCTGTTTATTTTGGTGCTTTCTCCTAGTAGGTGATGCTCATGACAGTTTGATTACTTGGAATTAGAGGTGAAAATGCCCAGTCAGAGCTCAGTTGAGAAAGAGAAAAGCAGCACATTAAGATAACGGAATCAGGCTTTTTGTGAAGAACATAATTGCTAGTTCACTTGTTGCTAAAATGTGAAGGTATTTTCATTAAATCTTCAACCCTCAACTTTTTCTAATAATCTTCATAATCCTCATCTTAATTGTGGCTGCAGCATGCATGACAGAGAGTAAAGCAAAGCTGCTTGATAGAACATCAAAGGTTTGTGCTACTAAAGTTTTATGCAGCCATTGCTAGATCTTTCATGCTTGAAACAGTGATGAAAAATGATTGTCAGCTATGAAACCAAAAGTATATCAATCTGCTGCAGAGTTGAGGGTTGTTTTCCACTTGAAAACATGACCCAGCCTAGCACAGTTCACTTACCAGCCTCAAGTATTCTGTTGAGATTCACAAAGAATACAACTGAGTCAGGAAGGTTTGAATGTATTTCATGCTTCACAAATGTCTGTTGGGGATGAGAAGGAGAGAATGATGAAAAATAAAATCAAGGTCAGTGCCCATATACTGCATTCTGATTGTCTTTGTGTAACATGTTACAGACAACATAGCTGCTCACTGAATTTCCAAGGGGAATAATCAATGTAGTGGCTGAAGTAGAAGCTAAATGTAGGCTTTACTTCCACAGCAGTACCACTGCAGGTCTGGTTTTTTTGTTTGTTTGTTTGGTTTGGTGTGGGGTTTTTTGTTTGTTTGTTTGTTTGTTTTGTTTTGTTCTAGCTGTAAACAAAGTGACCCTTAAAGCTGGGTTCTTAGAAAAACAAGTTTGGGAGGTAATTTGGCTTGTCTACCAACATCTGGGCTTGATTAAATTTGTTATCTACTTTCACACCCTTTCACACCTACTCTTTTGTAAGCAGAGGTCTCCAGGATGTAGCAAACAAAGTGACCAAGTGGAGAGCAAGGAGAAATGTGAGCTTTAAGTTATTATCATCAGCTCTGCTTGTGTCATGTAAGGTGTGCACACAAGGCTGCATGTAGCCACTGCTGCAAGCAGAGCCCAGGCAGAGTGTGTGTGCTCAATCTGTGTGGTTGCATGCCCATGGCACCATGGGCTGCACTACTTAGGTTGCTGAAGGAGTCTTGTGAAAGAATTAGAGGGGGAGAAGGCAGATTAATCCCAGTCTGTTAGGTCTGAAGTCCAGTGCTGTGCAGAAAAGCTAAATCACTCAGCAACTTGCTGCTCTGTGAGGCTACTTATATAGTTTCTTATATAGTTTCTTTTGGGATCCATCAAGTAAAATAAAGAGGATCCTCCCACCAGTGATGGCAAGAGGACTTTATCTAGACAACATCTGTTCTATGTTGCAGGTCATTTTTGTTGTTGTAGGGAAACAGGAGAAGCACAGCTTGGCTAATACACTCCTCAGACATGAGGTCCCACCAGCCTAGGGTCCTCAGTGCTCCCACTGCAAAGGTTGTTTTCCTCCTCAGGCTGCATGCTGATCAGCCAGAAGCGGGTGAGAATTCAAAGCTCTGTTTTCTTCTCACTGAGGAATATTTGCTGATCTTTTCATCCGTTTGCTTAGCAAAGTTGTGTTCTAATATCCTGATTATAATTTGAAGCTGATTAGCATACATGCAGACAGTCAAGCTCAAACATATGGGAACCTTTCGGAGATTATGTTAATTCTGAAAAGATGCTACTCAGTAATTAGTCACAAAGCCTGCAGTATAAATTTATACTTTCCTTCCCATTGCTGCTCTGTATTTTCTGTACCACCTCTGGCAAAGGAGATGGAGGTCAGAAAAGAAAGAAATGCAGTCTAGCAGAAGAAGGTTATAAATGATACCATTCTAATGTGAAGCACTTGCAAGTGTGCCACACGGTAAGAAATGCTGCATGTTGGTGAGCTGTGTCACCTTACTTTTTTGCAATACTTTATCTTCCATTGTTTTGTAGAGCCAACAACAATGATTACATTTACCCATTTTATCCTGAAAATCCAAATTCTTAATTTAGACAAGGCTTGTTCTGCTCTTTGGCTAGAGAAAGCATCCCTGTTCCAGGGCACTACAGAATCCTTTGGGAAAGAAAAACATCTCAAGCTGTTTGACAGGTGAGTGTTGTCCTTTCAGTAATAACTACCTATTCACCAAAAATAAATGGAAAAAAATAAAATTCTGCATTGCAGGATAATCTCTTTGTTCAAGTAGCTTCTTCAGTATGATGAGGGCCTATGAAGCCCTGTGCCTCTAATTCTTCTTCTGGGACTGTGCATCTTGGATGTTGATGAGAAAAAAAATAAACTTGTTCCTGCAGAAAGCATATTTCAAAGTCAGTCCTCATGCAGTGAGGATGTGTTGTAAGGCAGGGGGAGAAGTAAAGGAGTAAAGCAGTATGACAAGATCAGAAGCCAAACAGCTGGTATTGTTTTACTTGTGCATCTGTATTAGAAGGTTTTATATGATTAAACTGTTCCACAAGGTGGCCGTAATGAAGTTATAAAACGTCTCATCAGTGCTCCAGCTGGTAGGTAGCAGAATGTGAGACACAACTGATGGTCAAATGTACACTCTAATCAGTCATGAAAAATTATATTTAATACACTTAGATTTATTTGCAAGAGAAACTCTAAAGTTGCAGCCAAAATACCCTCTAATTTTGAAATATTTTTTGCCTGATTCCTAAAATCCAAATACTCTAGAGTTTCCTATTTGATGTTTCAAGCCAGAATATGGCGGATCATCATGACTTAAACCTCTAATTATACAAATGAACTAATAAAATTATCACTTCTACAGTGATACTCCTTTTATCTCCATAGCTTTCCTTGGAAAGCACTATAACTTTAACTAAGAAGGGCATCCCTATAAACTTCTGTTTAAAGTCTCAGGATTTTATTTTTTTTTTTGGTAAGTTTTTATTGAAGATGTGACTCTGCCTTTTTGTCATTTATTTTTCCCTCCCTTACCATCCTTGCAAGAAGGCTTATTTTTAGAAATGCCCTACTTTTCTATCACCAGTGACTGGTGCCTTGGACAGTAGAGCTTGCTAAATATATTCTTACTGATAGATTTTCTCTGTCAGCACTATCTTGCGTATATTGAATGTGAATTGACAGTGCATCAAAGGAGGTACCATGTTTCAATGAATAAAAGATGGGCTTTTTCTTTTATTTTTAAGCAGCACAAAACATCCATAGGAGTAGTTGCTGCTCAGAATGTAAGTTTGCCATGCTGTAATTTTGTTTGTGCTTCTCTCCTGATGTTTTTTTTAAAGACCATGCATCCTTCCCTCTCTGAGAATATTGCATCCCCTTCACCCTGCAGTTCAGATCCTGGTGTTCATAGTTGCCTTTATGCTAAATATACAAAGGTGGTGGAACATCTTTGAGGCATGTGGGGAGAAACAGCACATTCTCAGTGGAAGCAATAATCCATGGAGGTGTGCTTCTTGCTGTTAGTCTCTCCATCTGGTTCTGATTTTGCTGCAGTGGATATCAGGGTGAGGGCAGAAAAGTGAGTCTTGAGATTTGATCCAATGTAACTTTGTGACAAGACATTTCTTTAAATATCCCAATATTACCTGGAAAATAATGATACAAGCCTCATAACACAGTGATTTTCAAACCACTCAGCAGTGATGACAGCAATGAGGAAGGGGGAAACCCAACAAACACACCAAAACAAAAAGGCACAGGCTTGCCCTGCTAATTTTCTGATTGCATTACATTTGGTGGGGCTGGTCTGGGATTTTGTCTTCAGCTTTCTCTCCTGTCTGCCCCCATCATGGAAACTTTGTGCCCACAGTAGTAAGTCCTGAGACAAAGCAGAAGTAGTTGGATGGAGTGAGTACTCTTGTGTTGGGAAACCCATGTCCTTGCTATTGGGATAATGGGTTACTGTACTCTGGCTGGTGTCTTATACTGAATGCCTATTCTCAGTTGAGGCACATTAGTAGCTTTACTGGAGCTGTCAGGAGACAAATCCCATTGATTTATTCTTACCAAACCCTGTTTTCTTTATAAGAATTTTTCCCCTAAAATTGCTATATTTAAAATATGTTCAAGTTTGTTGAGAACATTGAATCTATTTTTCATTTTCCATTTTTTTTTGTTTCATCACAACAAAAAAAAAGTTGTTAATCTTCCCAACAAAAATGTAAATGCAGAATAACAGAATATGTGCACTGTATGGTATCCACTAATATTTCCAATATCCCCAGTCATCAGCATGGTCAGAAAGTTTTCCATATTTTAAAGTGTATTATCTCTGCTATTTCACAGGAATAAACTTCTAGATCTTAGGTCTTCTCATACCACTGGACAGTACAATATGCTTGATACGGTCATGCAGAACATTGCATGAAAACACAACAATAAGGTAATCTGTCCTCATTGGGTCTTGTACTGAATGCATTGTTAGGTTAAATCCACACATGAAAACAAGTTTTCTGTCCCTTTCATGATACTTTTTATTGTTCCCTATTGCAGCTGGATGTTGTTTCTTCTGTAAAATAAAGTCCTCATCCAAATCTGGCTGAGGCTTTGGCTGCTATTACATTGCAGCAATGAGTTCCACTTTACCGTTTCCCTTTCCAGGTTCCTCTAACCACCAAAGATAACTTCTTTTAAAAAGCAAAAATTAGTATTTAGAAATATTTTTTATTTAAGAAAATTTAATAGAAAATTCTGGGATGGGATCTTCTTTGACCAATTTTCAGTATAAACCCACACTGAGGAACAGACTTAGTTTGGAAGATGTCGTACAGAAAGATGTCATACAGAAATATGAAAGCTTTCAAAAGCTGTGGGAGTTTTTGTTAGAAAGTAGTTGCTAGAGCTAAAAAAAATTATGTGATCAAAGACAAGGCTTCCTTCCTGGAGACATCATCATCTAAGTTGCAAAAACAGGGTAGGAAGAAAAGAATTTGCCCCACCACTGTTGCAACAAATTCAGGGTTAATGTTTTAGAAAAGGATGACAATAATAGGGAAAACTATCTCAAAGCAAAGGAGTTAGGCAACAAAGGATATGGAGAGACCGGAAGCTCTATATCAGACTTATGGATTTTCTAACTCGGCAACTTCTATCAGAAGATCAAAAAATTTTACTGTGAGGCAATTTCTAGAACAAAATGTATCTGCACAGAGTTTCTGCCCTTATTGTGTAGAGCTTGCCTTTTGCTGTTCTGCTTTTTATCGTCAATATATAAATGTGTCTGTGCACATACAAACCCCTCTCTAGGTGTTTTGGGTTTCAATATACCCTGGGTTTTTTCAAGCTTTTGATAAGCCAGCTGAACTGCTGACCTGTTTGCCACCTTGTGGCACAGATTCCTCAGGCTGGTAAAATACTGTAGGTGTTAAAAATCTCTAGATCAACTGTCTTTTAGGTACTGTAGTAGAAGATGACTAGACATGCTCATGTGACCTACACAAAATTTTCATACTTGCTTCCATTTCCAAGCCATTTTAAGACACCTCTTTTTACTTTAAGTTTTTCAGTTTGATTTCTCCTCTCTTGAGTATTCTAACACCAGATTGGAATTCAACCAAAAGGCAGAGAGGGAAGAAAATAAAGCTAATTTAATCATATTAGAAAGAAGCAATTTCATTTTCACACCCAGAAAACTGTCTTTAAGCTTACTCCTGGTGGAAGGTCCCTGAGTTTCAGCACTGCAGATGTACGATTCTGGCCCAGAATTATTTCATCCATCTGAAAAGGGAGTTAAGTGTTTGTCAATTTTGTCTGAACTGCTAGGCTTTGCTACAAATAGTGTTCCAGGTTTTCATAAGCCTGGAGACATTTCTGTCATTTCAACCTCATTTAACTTATTATATCCTGCCAGCCATGTCTAGATAAACTGCAATGAAGGCTGCTGCCTCCACTGTAAGACCCCATCTACTCTATCAACAAGCCTTCAGTACCATGACCATTACAAAAGCCCTAACATTTGGTCTGCCATTCCTGATGGGCAACTTTCAAATTGTGGCTGCTGCTCTGAAAAAATGGCATGTTGCAGGCTGTTATTTTGTATCCTGCAGGATGCTGTTCAAGTCCTCTCTTCTCTTCAATGTTAAGCTCATTCCTTCAGGTCAGAAATTACAATTGCCCTAAGTGACATGCAGAACTGTATCAGAAGTTTAATTTAGAATAAAATATATGTGATAGAGCAACGTTTTTTGTCAGTTTCTGTGGTTTGGCAGAAATGTTAATTTCTTTTTTTAAATGTGCACATTTAGAAACATGGGGGGTTTATTGTCCAGATGAGTGGCTCAATCCTCAAAAGATTCTTACTATGTCCTTTGTCCTTGGTAGGATATATTATCTTTCTTTCTTTTTTTTGTTTTGTTTTGTTTTGTTTTGTTTTGTTTTGTTTTGTTGTTGTTTTTAGAGCAGCAAAGTGCTTACCAACCACCTTTTTGCAGCTTTTATATTCTCCAACGTTTCCTGTAACTGTATCTGTGCAATGTAACTGATCTATACTTCCTAGCATTGGTAAATGTAGCTTTTGGAAAGTGTCAGTTACAATGGTTAGCTGTTTGATTAAACCAAGAAAGAGAGCTGCCTTGACAGTTTTGTAAATAAGTGTCCTCCAGAAGATAGAGTTTCAGGATCTCTCCAATCATCAGTGTTTTGCAAGTTCTGTATACATCCTATGCATAGCTTTTAAATCGGTGAGGGTTGCATATTGGTTTGTACCGTTAGCACAAATTAGCAGCACAATATCAGTTTCTCTGATGCAGGCAACTGTGAACATCAATCGTTCACATTGCTCTTTGAGCATCCTGGAGACAAACAGAATGAAATGAATAGCCTTTTAATTTAATTAGCTTCCAAGGCCAATCTGAGAAGAGAAAGCACAATACACCACAGTTACTGTAGAAACGGTTGAGGTCAAAAGCTCAGTGTAGAGACCCTACATCAGTCATCACTGCTCCTGTGAAGTAATTCTCTTTTTTTTTTTTTTTTTTTTTAATTTTCCCTTCTTTTCTGNTTTTTTTAATTCTCACTGCATCTCTATCAGACCCTAGGAAGCCAGATAATTTGGTGTTAATATTCCAAGTGGAAGTGCTGGGTTGTTTGTCACTGGTCAGATCATTCTATGGAATCCATTTTTTAAAAAAAGCTGCCAAAATGAAAAACTACATTGTATCAGTGCTCTTATATATCAGCCACAAGAAGAAGGAAAAAAAAAAATCTTCGTTTCCTTCTTACAGAAGAAAAAAAAGAGACAGAGCAAGGCATGAAGAGGTGGTACAAAATAGGTAATAGCCTACCAAGGAACCCTTTTTCAAAACCATCTTTCTATTATGGGTTAGAGACAGTTAAGATTTATGTGCTCTTTAATGGAGCCAGCTTTGCTGAATGCTATGAAAGGAAAAAGAAAGATAATATCATGCTAATATTTGAAACTTCTACACCCTTTTGACTGTAGAAATAGAGACAGAGCTCTTGTAAAACTTTCACTAGCCTAGGAGCACATCAATGAATGCATAAACCCTTCCACACTACTCTATGTAGGAAAGGGATTTCTTTGCTGTTTTTGGATTGGCCCAGTGCAGATACATGCATTAACCTGGCTGCAGAAACATTCACAAGTCTCCATCTACATCTGATCCCATATGCTTGTGCTGGTGCAATAAATTGACACAAAGCACATGCATGTGTAGCAGTCTCAGCTGCATAAAGGGTCTCACACTGACCTCCCAATTTTTTGGCCTGCTGATTTTTAAAAGCACAGGAGTTCTCTTTAGATGGTCTTACATAAATGGTTGTTGACCTTTAAAATATTTCATATCACAACACTAAATTATTAGATGCAATTGTAGTATTATTTGCTGAAGGAGATGGATTAGTCAGTGTTCTTTACAGAGAGATAGAGGATTTGGACCCAGCTCCCTTCCTGTCTAGAGGAAATTAAGTGCTTTGCCTTATGTCTGTGAGTCAGGTGCCCATGCTCTGTGTAAGCACAACTATTGTACAGAAATGCCAGATATACCAGGCTAAATCTAGAGCACAAGCTAGTGTGTGATTTTATAACCTGACAGTGAAGGTTGGGAAGGGTAAGATCTATAATCAGTTTGCTCATCTTGTCTGCATTGCTCAGCACCAGCAGGGAAGCAGTTGTGAGCAGAGCTGAAAGCCTGCATCTAATGCACAAAGAAGGTTTTTGTGCTATCATGAGGAGGCTGTCTTGAGCAAACACGTAATTTGAGGTTTTATGAAAGTTTGACAACTAAGACACCCAGGCAAACTGGATGTGCCCTGCACCTATAGCCTATGTTGTCTGCTATGGTTATCTCTGCTTAACTGTGGTTGACAGCACTGAACAAGTGGACTCAGGCAGGCTGACTCCTCTGCATTGAGTTTAAGACCTTAATTAGTTTGAATTTATTTCTGTCAAGTACTCTCACAAAGACAGCCCTCAAATCAAAGGGATCAGCCCCCAGTTTAACTCTATTGAAAGAGCTAACTGGGGAGGAAAATGAGAGGAAGACATGAAAGAGTAGATTTTTAAGGTGAGAGCTTCAATATCCCATTGTAAAAGAAATGTCTTCTAAGGTGAATTAGGCACAGGTTGGGTGATACTGCTCCTGCATGGTAACATTGCATCATGTCACCTACCTTTCCAATGGTTTCTGTATCTGCTACAATTCACCAAGTCAAATAAAAGAGAAGTATTTGCCACTTTAAAACACATCACTCCCAGCAAAATTGTGTATTTCCCAGTCTTTGATAACTGACATTACTCAGATAATGTTGAAACTGGAGGCAAAGCTTTTATTTTTCTTTTTTCAGTTCTAACTATTGAGGAATTCTGATCTTTAGTTGAAGAAGACAAGCTTCATATAGGACTGATTCCACCAAACCTGACTAGTTCTCTGTTTCTAAGTACTCCACCTTTCAGAGAAAATCTTGGTGTAATGACCTTTGAATATTTATCAAGTGGCATAAGATAACTGAGTGCTGTAGACGACCTGTAGAGAAATACTCTCTTTAGAAGCAGATTGGATAATGACACAAAAATAGTGAACTCCTTTTCCTGCCATGTAAAATGATTCACACCTGATCTATTCTTAAGCCACAGTAGGCTAAATAATGTGTACCTGTTTCTAAAGGATATTAAAATATGACTGTAAAAAATGAAACTCAGAGAGGAGCTCATATAATGCACTATATAAGGGGGGGGGGAAAAAATGGCTGTGTCAGCCCTTCTGGAAATGACGGTTTCCCCTGACAGGCAGTTCCAAAGTGCAATTGTCCTTAAAACAATAGGGGCTGAAAACCAGTTGAGCCTGCTAGCTATAACCCACACAATACTTAAGCACTAGGAGGGTATTTTAAAGCACGAAATGCAGCAATGTGTGCTCACATTATGGTGGAGAAGCAGCAAGGAGACCACATGTGGTGCCAACTGGGCCTTGGAGAGTGGCAGTACTGAAAGGGTTAAGGGGGTAGGCTATTTCTACCAGCACCTGCTGCAGACTAATGAGTGCTTGGCCCATGTGCAGATCATAGAATGCACTGGGGTGGAAGGAACCGTTAAAGGTCATCTAGTCCAACCCCCTTGTAGTAAGCAGGAATGTTCCGAGTTGGAGCAGGTTGTTCAGAGCTCCATTAAGCCTCACTTTGAATGTCTCCAGGGATGGAGCCTCTACCACCTTCCTGGACATCCTGTACTTGTGTTCCACTACCCTCATGATAAATAACTTCATAATATCCAATATAATATCCAATATAAATCTATTCTTCTCTACTTTACAAATCGTTGTGACTTGTCCTAGTACCACATGCCTTTGTAAATATTTCCTCTCCAGCTTTGCCTTGTTAAATGCCTTGTTCTCTTGTTTTATTAAACTGTGTCTATTAGGATGTCTTTGTATTGTCTTAACCTTAGGATGACTAGCACTTTTAATTTCCCAAGGAGTAAGGAGGTTCTCTAGGGATGCTCTTGTCTCTGCATCCAGTTCAATGCAAGGTGATTGGTCTTTCTAGGTGATTTGATGGTGGTGCTTGATTGCTGAAGACTGGGTGGCAAGAGAAACAGCACAGGGCTCAGGTGGCTATGTGGAAGTGAGGTTGCAGCAACAGAAGATATGAGGAGCAGGGCTGATGAATAAGAAAGATGTGGAATGCTTGCAAGTAGAACAATACATTGGTGGCTTTAAGAGTGTTTGTTGATAGGAAGTTAGATCAATGAATGCACTCAATTGCTGCTATGCATCTTTTATGAGTGATTCTTTCCAACTGCTAGGATAGGTTTGGATGCTACAGTTTCACTTCTTTAGGAAACTTTTCATGTCCCTTCCCTGGGGTATTTTCCTTGCCTGGAGCTGTGAAAAATAATCATACCAGCTCATCTAGTAAGAGTCTCTGGCCATACTAGGTCTTTCAGCAAGAATCTGAGAGAAAGGACAATGAAAAGAGAAAAAAGCACCTACCTCCAGACATACCACCCTTTAACACTGAGGCTGCCTCTTGTTAATCCAACATAATTATGTGCTAAAAATGACAAATTCCACTGTTCCAATTTTGGTACTGTTCATGGGAACAGCTGCTGCTCTCCACTGAATGAGTGCCTGCATTCAAAGTTGCAAAGTATCCCATGTTCTGTATGGAATACAGGCATTCCATAGATTTTTATCCTGGAAGGGAGGTGAAAAACGTAACAGGTCTAGTGCGTAGTGCAATCAAAGATTTATAAGTAGCCATGCATTTTTAATGCATATGAAGTAATAAGAGCTGTACAGGAAAAGCAGAAATGTGACATTAAGTGGTTGCTCCTGCCAATTTTCCACAAGGTATTATCAAAGCACCATTTCAGCAGCAGGGTTGCATCTTCCATTAGGAAGATAATAATTTGATCAGGCTCCAGTTAAGGCCAGGATCATCCTGTGCTTGAGGAACTGCTCAGCTTCTCTCGTGTAACTTTAAAAGAAGCTCAGCTGGTCAGACCAAATGGCTAATCAAGGGATGTTTTGTAAAGCATCCTTTTACTTCACTCCCATAACCTCCAACTTCAAAGCCAGTATTTAAAATCAATAAAAAAATAAAGGTGGTTGTGATCAAAGCAGAAAGGAAGTGTTAGCACAGGATGTGTCTGTAAAACTCTGTCATAGGGTACTGCTTGGCACAGAAGAAATATTTTGTGCTTTTTTCCACATACATCTTGCATTATAGTCTTCCTTTTTTTTTTTTTTTTGAAGTATTTTTACCTTTTCTAGTTAGTTTCCAGAGAGATGTATTTTTCCTTATTAACTGCATAAGAATTTCCCAAGTATAGGGGAGCTGGTGCTTCAAGTTATTCACTGATACTTCTGCTTGCTTCAGCAAGCCTTACAGAGCAGCTAAAGCATTTATTATTTGGTTTTCTGGAACTTAGGTCACCATTTTGTCTGCTGGTCTGGCAGTGTTTTATTTTCAAATTGAATTGTGTATGAGCAAGCATTAAATCTGTGAGTATAATAAAATCAGTGTGAACAGAGACTAAGTTTCATCACAGGGTTTTTTTGCCACTTATTTAGAAGTACTGACATGCAATCTGGCTAATTTATGAAACATAAAAATGGTCAGAGTAAGAGGCAGTGTTGTATCTAAATGTGGTCAGATTTGTCTTAAGGTTTGGTTTAGAAATGTATCAAGAAAAAAAGTAAAATGTGAACAGATGCTGTCTTGCTGTTTCCTGATCTGCTGTAAATGGTCTATTTGGAGCATCCAGTTGATGAGAATGGCCTGGTAAGTGCTACTTTGCTGAATACTGCTTGATGCTCTCTTGTGAAGCCTCCTGTGTCCTAAATGAAGTTTTGGCTCAACAGTTGTTATCCGAGAAATAGATATTGATTATTTGATGCCCAAAGTATGTCCAGATTATTTTCTAGTTTTGCACCAATTTGTGCTGTTCTGTTCTTTGCCTTTATGTATTCAGTGACAGGTGTTTTGGAGCAGCTGTGGTACCAAAATTGTTAGTTTTCTGCCACTCAGCACATGTACTGGTCTACCCCCAAGCTTTTTCTCTTTGAAGTTTTGGCATCCTGCTTCACTCACGTGTTTCCTGTGAGAGAACTAAGCCTGCCTGGTGGCCCTGGCTTGTTTCTATTTGGCCTCAGAAGCTAATCTTCACCATTACTGACACCAATTCAAGCCCATCCAAGTAGCTGGCTTTGAGAATATGTGAAATACTGCTGCTACTGTTTCAGAGACCCAGATGTACTAGCTTGAAGCATTTATGCTATTAAAAGAGCTGTGAGAAATTTTGGATGAGGCTCATGTGGACTTCACAGCCAAGATTTAGTCTTTTCATTATAAGACTGGCTTTCAAACTTTTGATCAAGCCATGAGCTAACAGACTTATTTCCACACACACATCCCCAAAAAAAAAAAAAATTGCAAATATAATTTTCAACTTGAGACTCAGACTGCAGTTAGTGCTGATTGGAATGGTGTGGGGGAAATTGGGATGCACAGTGGTCTTTTTGATGTCATTAAATGAAAGGCCAGCAGTAGTTAAAATACCCATCAAATACCACAGGTTTATACCTTAAGTGCATTATTCGTGAATTGTTCATTGGTATTACCCTGAGGCTGAAAAGGACTTTAGTCAGAGGAGAAGAAACAATGGGCTCTTCAATCACAGATTCCTTGAATTGCAGTAAGAATCAGCAACCACCTCAGTAAACACCTTCCCACCAACCCCTGTTGAGCTTTCTGCAGCCTTGTAATGTTGTTCTCGATTCTATACATAATATAAACACATCTTTCTCACTGTTTTTTTGTTTGTTTGTTTATTTTTGGGTTTTTTTATGCTGACATTAAGTAAATGGAAGAATGTGTGAAATTGTATGCAATAAATCTCCAGTAAGGTGGTGCTTTTTGACTTGTACAGGTTCTTCCAATTGGCACAATGCCCATTATGTCTGAGCCAGGGTGACACAGGACTGACAAACTCTAATACAAAATCTCTATTGCACCTGGGTACAAGCAGATGTTACATTTCACATTATAAGAAACTACTAGAGGTCTAAGAAATGGTGCTGGGCTGCTGGTGTAGTCCAGTGCTTAGTGTTTTCACAATTGTCTCGTAAGAATGGGAATATGCAGCTGGGTGTCATCTCCTCTCATCTGCTGGAGAATGCTAGTGCAGCTCAACTGGGATCTTAACACTTTAGTGCCATGAAGACACAGCTGTCATGTCGGGAGCTGCCAGAAGGGACTGCCTTTGCTGCTGCTTAGATGATTCTGGGAACATCTGCAGCTCTCCATGGTCTCCTCGTCCATTAAAAGGAATTCTCAGATGTTCCAGGCACAGAACAAATAATGCCTTCATTCCCCCAGGGATTCCTTTTTGCCATCTGAGAAATCATTTAACAAGTTTCTGCCATGCATTTAAAATAGAAGCCTTCAGTGAGTCGTCTGAATGTTCCTCTATGCCTCATATTCATGATCAGATTGAGACTGAATGTCTTCTTTGGAAATATGCTTCAGACAAACCAAAGCCATTAAAGTTCTACCTGGACTCCTGGTGGAAATGTAAAGCACTAGAAGAGATGCAAAGCAACCTTTTCTTTTGTCTGCAAGCTGGAAAAACTTGATGTGTGAGCTACTGCTCCTGAGCAAGGCGAGCTTTTTTCAGTGGTACATTCTAGTTAGAGATGTGTTATCTATCAGCAGATGGCTTCCATTCTGTTGAAATGTGGCTGTTGCAAATGGGCTAAAATAATTTATTATACTGGTTTGGATAGGGGCATGTCTAAAGAGAAAATAATTTGGGACATTACAGTTCCCTGTCCTTTAAAATTTTCTTAAATTGTTTGATAAAATGGGGTTTGGTTTTTTTTACTCTGCAATAGAATCTAAGGAGACAGCAGCAAGTAAGTTGTGTGTAAAGTGATTGTAGTTGCCTAGTTTTAATACAGTGCCTGTTTTCATACAGATGTATTATTTAATATTTTAGTTATGTTATGCTTCCTGATCAGATTTTCCTTGAGATCTCTGGTGTTTGCAAACATAAAAGAACAGGGAAGCTGCCAAGCTTTCCAAAATGCTAATGTAAACAAGTCACATATGTAGGACTAGTGAACATTTTCTAGGCCAAATGCATATCAGAATATTATAAACTGATTAACTAGCTAGTAATCAATTGCTGTTGGTCTTAGGCCTGCACCATGTGACTTTGGATTGCAAAGTGTTATTTGTGTGGCACTTCTACCTTCTGAAGTGGAGGTTATCTCCATCTGAACTGGCATCTGGTGCTCCGTTTTCAGATGTAGGCCTGAAGCCTAAGCAACAATTTTCCTGTCTGACTTTAGACAATTATGGCAGAAAAATGCTCCTTGATCTAGTAGCACCTACCTCTGCATAAACCAAACCCAGACTTCTAGGTCACATGTCAAAATCTGTGTGTATGGAATTTGCCTTTGATGTCTGAGACTGCAAATGTGCAAGTAGTGACATAATGTACCCAGTGGTAGTATGATAATTGGAAGAACTTTTCTCTTGCTTGGCTGGGTGAATCATCTGAGAGTTAATCTTTTGCCCAGTGGTGTCAAAGATTGTTCCCAGGGAAAGCTTCCACTGGAATCACGCTCCCAAGGAATGTGGATTTTAGATGGAAATAACAGTGCTGGTGCCAAGAGGATCATCTTGTGCAGGGTTAACTTGCTTTTTTCCCTAGCTCATCCATGGTTGAAATTAACAATGGTGATATCTGAGATGGTTTAGTGTAGTTTTAGCTCTGTCCTTCTTAATCACTTTGCACAACAGTTGAACTGTTGTTGCAGTCAGGGTCTGGCGTTCTGAAGAATCTTGTGTTGTAACGGAAAGATAGGAGTCCCTCCCTTTAGCCAATTGCCTTGAGTTAGGATGTAGAAAGACGGATGTGACGTTTTGTACACTATAAAAAGCATTGCTACGTTTTAATAAACACCATTTTGCCATTTTGCCTTTTGCTGTCCATCATATTGATGTCTGTAGCTGATGGTCCGAGCAGCCTGGGTTTGGCTGTTTGTGTTGCCCTTGAACCAGGTCGTCACGCCTTTCAGAGAAAGGCAACAACTGTGAAGCAGGGGTTTTTTTCCTAGCAGGGAAAAGGCAACTGGTCATGATCCACTGACCCATAGCTCCTTGGCAAGTAACATGATCAGTCATGACAAGCAAAGATGCCTTAGTATGTAGTCATTCATTTGGATTATTGTGGTATTCAGCTGAAGATGACAAGTAATACACAATTAGAGAAATCATGCAGTCTGGCAATTAATAATATTACTCATGTAGACTACCATGTGTCTTAACACATCATTTTGCCTTGTACAGATAGCCTCAAACATTACTTTGAGTTTTATTTGAATGTTCCTTAAACCCTTCTGTGTAAAAACAGCTCTTAAACGATCACAATAAGAACATACTGAAAAAGGAGTGAAAGTTACTCATTAGTATCAAATTTTGGTACAATACAGTGTGGTATTAATGTCATCTATAATTGTGTACTAGTGTCAGAGCCCTGCCATATCTGGACATAACAGCATGACTTTTATAACCTTTTTACAAAAAGCAATTAGGGACAACATCCAGTTCTGCAGTTATGTATCATGTGGAGGTGTGAGGAGCTTCCAAGAGTGAATTTAATTAGCAGCAAACACAGAATACTTGGTGACCTGCAGTGCAGATAACACAGTTCCTGTCCAGCAATATCTGTATCTTCTATACAATGGTACCTAAACTGTTCTCATGCCAGATTCATGCATAACTGGATGGAAAACTGATTGGAAACTTCCAGCCTTGAAGGCTGAATCAGGAAATGGCATGCCAGTAAATCCAATCTTGTACCAAGTAACACTAAGGGAAGCTTTGCAATGCTGAGGAAGAATCCAGGAGGAACTCTGTGCTAGTGTCAGGAGTTGCTGGATGTTTCTCAAGAGTATTTAGAACAGATTTTGGCTATCAAATGTGTGCTACACAGAGTAATAAAATGCACTGATACTACATAAGCATTGGTGAATAAAGGTAAGGGTAGTCACGACGTACAAAGTCATGTGAAAGGAAAGTCTGGAGAAACATGTTGGCTGTGATGAAGGAAATCCTGATTTGACATTGAGTGGAATACTAAAAATTAATTGATCCAGATCTCGTTTTGTTAAAGCTTGTGGAACTAAATTCCAGTCCTCTGAAGTGTCTGAGGCTACAGAAGAAAGCTTGTTAGTAACCTTGCTCCTCTCTCAAATGAAAATAGCTGATAACTGAAGTCATGCTCAGTTGGGTTGTAGATGAGGAGGCGGGATCTGCTCCTGCAAGGTATGGAAACTGAGCATCAGCAATAGAATGTTATAGTAACTGACCTTTGTTGCAGACACAGAGCTGCACAGTGCCCTGACCACAACATTCCAAAGCAGGCGAGGTGGAAGAACACTGAAGTTTTACCAGCTGAGTGTTCCTGGTCAGCACAAACTTTGTTGAAAACTTCTGTAGTCATAGATGAGATGGCTGTCTGCTAACAGATGGGGTCCTGGGACATGTAAGTTGTGTGTCTATCCCCAGTGAATTGCAAATGGTCCTGGGGCTGCTTTGAAGATCCTTGTGGCATCTCCACTATAAACCAGACCTAACAAAGTTTGCCCAGCTCTTCAGGGGGGCAGGCAGTCATACAGGAAAACATCTCAGACTATTTCTGTGGTCCTGTGAAAGAACTACATGCACAGATGCACCTAGCATGAGATGGACTGCTGTCAATTTGCTGCTGCTTTTTACACTTGCTCCATGCTGTATGTTTATAACAAAAGTCTGATGGATTTCATGGTCAAGTTTTTTCTGCCTGTTTGTATCTTCTTATATCCATCTGCAAAGGTGATTGTGCCTAGTGCCTCATGTAGAGAGACAATTCTACTGGGATGATCCCATTGAGGTGTTTGCAGGGGGTTACTTGCAGATAGATAACTTTAACTTGAGTTTGAATTAGAGTAGGAGCAGAGAGTTTTAGGAAGCTAAAATCTTCAAGCAATAGAAACAGAAGAATCTGGGGGTGAGCTATGTGTGCATAAAAATAAAAGAAACAGGATTTCAAGTATTTTAATTTTTGTTTAATAAATAAGGTATTAATAAGTGGCTTTCCTAAGTCTCATCTAAGCTGATTTGCATCACAAAAAAATACCTCTCAAAAAAAGTAATTCAGCTTATTCATGTTATGTTGCTTAAAATTTCTGAAGCTTGGATGTCTTCTGTGTCCTCAAACCAAAGAAGCTGTGTTTGAGGCTGCAGTGTGTATTAGAACACTTCAGATTTATCAATTCAGCTCCATCCTTTTTGCACCACCTCAGGAAAATAGAGCAATTAAAACCACCTCAGTGTAATTTTTAGCTCTGCACTGCAGCCAGGAAGTGAAAGGCATGAGACTGCCTTACAGGCTGTTCCCAGGCCCAAATTTTAAGTTTAGAAATTGTATATAGACAACACATGGAGACTATAGACAACCAGTGGGACTATGCAAGATTGCTCTATGAGTCTCTGCCCTGATGCAGGCTGGCTCCATGACATTGAGTGATTGTGGTGGAACATAAACATTATGCCTGAATATTATATATTAGATATGTGCCCAAATATCCCCCTTGCTTCCCCCCCCCCCCTTTTTCCCGAGGTGCAAGAGGTGGGAGATTGGCAAAGACACTGGCACCTCTCAGTCTGCAAAACAGATACCATGGAAGGACTTCTTTTGCACCTTCATTGTTTTTGGTGTAAACAACATCACGGGCAGAGACGCGTGCATCTCTCTTTTTAGGTGGTATAATTTCGGATTGGTTCCAGAGATTTTTTTTTTTTTTTTTTCCCAGTTACTATTGGTCAAAATTGGTCGCCAAAATGCTTAAAAAACCCTCGCAAAACTTTGTCTATCCCTTGCCAACTTTGCTACCTGCTACCTGTGTGACTGATGTGAGAGCGTAAAGAATTCCCTCCCCTGCGAACGGCAGAACTTGTCTTGAGCACCGAGCCGAGGCCCGAGGCAGTTCTAGCCTTTGGTACTGGAAAAGGCAGCTAATAGCCGAGAAAGGGCTTAGCAACTGGACCGCCAGCCCGCTAACCGAGCCAGGCCTACCCTTGCCGTGCCGCATCCCAGCGAACTGTTCCCGCCTTCAAACGGACACTCTGCTTCATCCAAAAGGCTCCTGACAGCTACAGAGAATTGTCTCATCTCTGTGGAACCTTCAGCTGGCGAGCTCCAACCATAAGCAGCAAAGCCAGCTTCAGCACCTCAGAATCCATACAATTAATCTGTTTAGGTCTCTGCATATAACCTTTCAGACCGTAAATATCGAGGCTTAAGCAGTGAGTAAACCCTATTCTATTTCCAAAGTTTATAAAGTTTATAAGGTTTAATTGTTAAGCAGCAAATTTGCTTTAAAACTCTCTTCGTTGCATTAAATCTCCCAAAACCTTTCCTAAATTTATTTAGTTAAATTAGACTGTATATATACATTCTGCAAATAGTTCCGCTGACCGCGTAACAGAACCAGTGTTAGTAAATTGTAAATAAACTTGGGGGAATTTTCTTTGTATATATATTAATAAAATATTTAATAATTTTATATCGGCCTTCCTCTGGAACTGTTGGAGAGAGTCCAGAGAAGGGCCATGAACATGATCAGAGGGCTGGAGCACCTCTGCTATGAGGACAGGCTGAGAGAGTTGGGGCTTTTCAGTCTGGAGAAGAGAAGGCTTTGAGGAGACCTTATAGTAGCCTTCCTGCATCTGAAGGGGGCCTACAGGAGGGCTGGGGAGGGACTGTGCACAAGGTCTTGTAACAGCAGGATGAGGGATAATGGGTTTAAACTGGCAGAGGGGAGATTTAAACGGGGTGTTAGGAGGAAGTTCTTTACAGTGAGGGTAGTGAGATGCTGGAACAGGTTGCCCAGAGAGGCTGTGGCTGCTCCCTCCCTGGATGTGTTCAAGGCCAGGCTGGATGAGGCCTTGAGCGATCCGTTCTAGTGGGAGGTGTCCCTGCCTATGGCAGGGGGTTGGAACTGGATGATCTTTGAGGTCTCTTCCAACCTAAATTGCTCTATTATTCTATGATTCTCATTGCAATTAAATATTAGCCCAAATTCAGTTCCTCCATAAGAGTGAGGAACTTCGTTTTATTGTCTTTGTATCCATCTGCAAAGGGACAATCACAGGCCTTCAACTGCTTACCATGCCTGGAGGGAACGTTGCCAGTTTAAGGCTGACTTTCTGCTCTGACCTGCTTTTGAGGAGACCATATGGGTGCCTGCCAGAGGAGAAATGGGCAGCAGGGCATTTCCTGTTTAGTTTTAGTAGCAGTTGGCTGGACTCCTCTGTATCCCAGTGGCAGGAGGTGTTTGCAAATACATATGTGTGTGAGTGCTGGGATAAGGTGTGTCCTGCACCATATGGTATGTGCAGCTGTCTGTTGGCAGGTGTGAACTCTGTTACTGTATTTGTGTACATTGAGGATAGTTTTGGAAGAAGAAAGAGGCTGCTGAGAATTCCAGCTAGGTACTCACTTTTCTTGTAATGTATTACTTTAATTTAAATTCACTTTACAGTCAGTGCACATGAGAATTATTTTGAAGGTTTAATTTGCTAGCTGCTGAAAGCAATAAGGTGGCTATCAATGGAGAAGAAATAGCTTGGCTCTTTGTTAATGCTCTTGGGCTGTACTGTAAGCACCCCAGGCAGCTGTAATGGTAGAGCAGCAGATAAAGCATTGTTGCTTTTAGGACCGTCTGGTTTATTGTACCAATAGTTTTCTGCTTCTAGACGCTTACACATAAAGTATTTTCTGGGACAGATAGCTCAAGGAATCTTTGTGGAATCCCCAAAACATTCAGATAGAAGAGCTGTTAACCCATCTAGAAAACATAACATTTGGTCTCTTATTACGGCAAAAACTTAATTACATTTATTATGTTTGGATTGGGGCTAAATTTCTGGCCATTTTGGTCAGCAGTAACTACTGAATTGCCTCTATTTGTACTAGGAATTTAATTTCTTAAGATGAGAAGATTTGATTTTTATGTGCTGTAAGTAGCACCATGTATTTATACTTCAGACTGAGGTCACTCGAATTGATTCCCTGAATTTTTACATGTCATATAAATGACATTTGCTTGCAACACAGTGGAGTGATTACAGTGAATACTAAAATGGCAACATTGTGTAGTAAAAATTTACAATGTAAAATGAACATTCATTTACAACTGAGTGTAAATTCATACTATTTAATGAAATGCATTCACTGTGCAATGAAATACTGCTTGTACCTATTGAAATACAATTACAAAGCACTGAAACTTATAACATTTAATACAGACATTCTGTTAAGCAGTAAAATGGTGTCGTGTTTCTTAGAATTATATTTGATGGAGTGAAGTAAACATGGGCTGTGCATATGTTATTTCTTTACATGGAGAAAATTAGAAAATGTTACCATTACATCAATCTGTTCTAGAGCAGAAGCCCTGTGCCTGGGCTCACTTGGTATCAGTCATGTTCCACCACGCAGCAGTACATCATTATCTGCATCATTGTGGTTGAGAAGATGCCTTCTTTAGGAAGATTACGAGGGAACACATTTTTTTTCAGAGACCAGGCATAGGTATAGACATTTCTGGAGCAGATTCTGGAGCATTTCTGTTCTTGGCAAATGAGCAATATTTTATTTTTGGTTTTGGTTGTTTTTCTATAAGTTAACCTTCTTCTCCATCTGCATGAGACTGATGAGGTGAAGAGACGTTGACATCCTGAACAAGGAGAAGCAGGGCTTGAGGTTGGTTTACATGGAAAGTTCCTCCATGAGAACAGTTAGCCTCAAGTTCTCCCTCAGCAGTGTGGCAGGGCACACCCAAGTCCCTGCCCCACCAGAGGTTTGAATGGGGTGCAAAATGGTTTTCTTCCCCCACCTCTGTTACCGGAGGTTTGGAACATGGAGAGAAGTAGGTGTGAAGTTCCTTCTCCCACCCCTCCCCATGGGTATGAACAGGGAAGGAACAAATCACTCCAGTATATATATATGGCAACTGGACACATTGTCTGGGCAGACCTTGCAGGGACCTTGAGTGGGACTTTGAGCCAGACCTTGAGAAGCCTCTGGAAGAATGGTGACAAGAAAGCACACGGTCCCCACTTTTACACCATTACATCCTGGCTTCCTGCTGCAGGGACCTACCTCTGTGGTAAACTGCCATTGTTCATGGGAACACCACAGGGCACCCTGGCTTTGCCCTGCACTTGCTTCACGATCTTGGCTTTGTGAAATCCGCAGCTACAGTAATTTTGGACTTTGGCGGGCACTGGACTCTGTATGACATTGATCCACTGCTGGATCATAATTGGCAACTCCAGGCACTGCTGCAAAAGACGCCTTTCATTTGTAAGTAGGGCAAAGCTGTTTTATGCCCAAACCTTTCCAAATTTTCTGATTTTCCTAAATTGCCTGAAAAGCATTCTTGTGAAGATTTTTCCGAACAAATTAGAACCCAGATTTAAACCAGTTTGTACATAGATTGCAGGTGAGGCTTTTGGAAATTATAAAAACTACATAATTTATAATTCCTGTCTCGTTAATTGCCCACAATCAATTCAAGCAGTAACAGATCTCTGGATGCACACTGTCTTGTCAGTATCTCTTTGGAAAATATTCATGGTACTTGGCTATAAAACTCTATTGCCCACAGGTAGGACTTGTTTCAGGGAAGAACTCTTCCAGCTCTTGTTGCAGCAAGGAATGGTTGTGGTGACAATATAGTCAAGGGTTATATTATTCATGCAGATGCTGGAGATGATTGAAGCATATAAAAGAAAATGCATTAGGATAATAAAATTAATGCAGTAAAGATGAAAGTGGCCATTCTGTCTCTCCTTTTCAAAGGCCATCAACTCATTACATTACCAAATGATAAGATTTGATTTTCTGAAATAGCAAAATCTGTTTCCAGTTCCCCTATTTTATGTCAAAAAGAGAACATATGCCTTGGGAGTGGTGGTGCTGGGTGCATGGCTGATTTGGAGGAGAGGCAGCAGCAGAGCAAGAGGCAGCTTTGGGCAGAGAGCAGCTCTCTGCTAAGCTCAGGCTCCCCAAAGGAATGGCATCACGGCTAAAACCCAGTCAAAGGCTGTTTATAAAACTGTGGGTTTTATAAACCCAAACAGAGCCCACACATAAGCATGTAAGCATCCAGGCAACTGGCTGCAATGAGTGTTGGAGCCTGGCACTTGAAGTTGAGGGTGACAGATACAATGCCTCCATTAAGTGTGAGCAGATCAGTGATCTCAACTTGGTGGCTGAACTGAACGACAAAGTAGAAAGACTAAGAGCTATAAGGGAATGTGAAAAGGAGTTAGATTTTTTGGCACCAGGCTCTGCAGACCCCCCTTAGCAGAGGGAGGTGACTCAAGAAACAGGGGGAATGGATACAGGTGCCTGTCATAAAGAGCAAGGGAAACCCCTTCCAACTCCCCTCCCCTCCTAAGTTGCCCTTGCACAACAGATATAGGCCACTAGAGGTGAGGTGATGTTGGAAACAGAAGTAACACCATCTAGGGGGTTGACTGAAGCAAATCAATCCCCCCCTTGCATCAGAACTTCAAACACCCCCCCCAAAAAAAAAAAAAAAAAAAAAAAAAANCCTCGCATCAGAACTTGTACCCAAAAATAAAGGATGAGGGTAATTGTTATTGATGATTCCCTTCTGAAAGGAACTGAAGGCCTTGTATGTTGGCCAGACCCCTCCCAGAGCGAAGTCTGCTGCCTCCCTGGGCCCCAGGTCAGAGATGTTACCAAAAGGCTGCCGAATATAGTGCAGCCCTCTGATTACTATCCGTTATTGGTCATGCAGGTGGGAAGCGAGGAGGTTGATATCAGAGGTCTAAAATCAGTCAAAAGAGACTCCAAGGCACTGGGAAAAGTAGTTGAGGACTCGGGGGCACAGGTAGTTTTTTCATCAATACCTTTAATTGCAGGTAGGAATGCTGAAAGAAACAGGAAATCATGCCTGATTAACAAGTGGCTCAGAAACTGGTGCCGCCAACAAAATTTTAGGTTCTTTGATCTGGGGGAACTTTATACAGCTCTGGGTCTGCTAGTGACAGAGGGGGTGCATCTGTCTCAGAGTGGGAGAAAGCCCTGCCAGCTCGTGTGCCACAATCTTGTTGAAAGGGTGTTAAACTAGGCTGGAAGGCAGAGAGGATTAAACACAGCAGGGCTAGAGATGAGCCAAAGGACCCCATGTGTGGTAAGCCAGAGATAGGGGTAAAATCAGCAGCCCAGCTGAAGTGTATGTACACCAATGCACACAGTATGGGTAATCAGCAAGAGGAGCTGGAAGCCTTAGTATAAGAGGCAAACTATGATGTTGCCATTACAGAAACATGGTGGGCTGGAATCAATGGCTACAGACATTTCAGCAGAGAAAGACAAGGGAGAATGGGTGGCAGAGTGGCCCTGTGTATTAGGGAGGCACTGGACATCATGAAAGTACAAATCAAGGATGATCAGGTTGAGTCCCTATGGGTAAGAATTAGGGGGAAGGCCAACAAAGCTGACATCCTAGTTAGAGTCTGTTATATACCACCCAATCAGGAAGAAGAGGTTGATTTATAATTCTTTAAGCAGCTGGAGGCTACCTCAAGATCACTTGCCCTTGTTCTTGTGGGCAACTTTAACTTGCCAGACATCTGCTGAGAATTTAACACTGCAGAGAAGAGGCAGTCTAGAAAGTTCCTAGATTACACAGAGGCTAGCTTCTTATCCCAGCTGTTACCTGAGCCTACCAGGGGTGGAGCCCTGCTCGACCTGCTGTTCACAAATAGAGAAGGGCTGGTGGGAGATGTGGTGGTTGGAGGTTGCCTGGGGTCCAGTGACTCTGAAATAACAGTTTTTGATATATGGTGAAATCAGGAAGGGCATCAACAAAACCTCCACACTGCACTTCTGAAGGGCAAATTTTGGCTTACTTAAGGAACTAACTTGGAAGGTTTCTTGGGAAGCAGCCCTTAAAAACAAAGGGGTCCAAGGAAGGCAGGACCTACTTCAAGAAATAACTCCTGAAGGCACACGAATGGACTGTCCCAATGTGCTGCAAGGCAACACGACAAGGGAGACAACTGGACTGGATGGACAAGGAGCTTCTAAAGGAATTAAGGGAATAAAAGAGGGCATATCACCTTTGGGGAAAAGGGGAAGTATCCCAGGAAGAGTTTAAGGACATTGCTAAGTCTTGTAGGAAAAAAATTAGAGAAGCAAAAGTCCATTTAGAACTTAGACTGGCCACTGCTGTAAAGGAGAATAAAAAATGTTTCTATAAATATATCAATGGCAAAAGAATGGGCAAGGACAACCTCCACTCTTTATTAGATGCGGAGGGGTATATAGTAACAAAAGATGAGGAAAAGGCAGAGGTACTCAACACCTTCTTTGCCTCAATCTTCAATAGTGGGAAAGGTAGTCTTCAGGACAACTGGACTCCCAAACTGGCAGATGGAACCAGGGACCAGTATAGTCCCCCTGTAATCTAGGAGGAAGCAGTTAGGGACCTGCTTGAGGTACTTGGATCCTCACAAGTTCATGGGACCAGATGGGATTCATCCTAGGGTGATGAGAGAGCTGGCAGATGAGCTGGCCAAGCAGCTCTACCATCTATCGACAGTCCTGGCTCACTGGAGAGGTCCCTGAAGACTGGAAGCTGGCCAATGTGATGCCCATCTACAAGGAGGGTTGGAAGGAGGAACCGGGAAATTACAGACCTGTCAGCCTGACCTCAGTGGTAGGCAAGGTTATGGAACAGGTCACCTTGAGTGCAATCACACAGCACCTACAGGATGGCCAAGGGATCAGGCCCAGCCAGTATGGGTTTAGTAAGGGCAGGTCCTGCCTGACCAAACTGATCTCCTTTTACGATCAGGTTATCTGCCTGGTGAATGCAGGGCAGGCTGTGGATGTAGTGTGCTTGGACTTCAGCAAGGCCTTTGACACCTTCTGCCACAACAAGCTCCTGGCAAAACTGGCAACTTATGGCTTGGATAGATCCACTCTGAAATGAGTCAAGAACTGGCTTGAGGGTGGCGTGCCTCATGGATCAATGCTGGGTCTGTTCCTGTTCGATCTTTTATTGATTATTTGGACAAGGGGATTGAGCCCATTGTCAGTAAGTTTGCAGATCACACCAAGTTAGGAGCAGGTGTAGCTCAGTTGGAGGGTAGGAGGGCCCTGCAGAGGGACCTGGACAGGCTGGATGGGTGGGCAGAGGCCAGTGGGATAAGATTTAACAAGGCTGAGTCTAGGTTTCTACACTTTGGCCACAACAACCCCTGGCAGCACTACAGGCTGGGGACAGAGTGCCTGGAGAGCAGCCAGGCAGAGAGGAACTGGTAGACAGTAGGCTGAACATGAGCCAGCAGTGTGCCCAGGTGGCCAGGAGAGCCAATGGCATCCTGGCCTATATCTGGAATAGTGCAGCCAGCAGGACAAGGGAGGTTATTCTTCTCCTGTACTTGGCACTGGTCAGGCCACACCTTGAGTATTGTGTCCGGTTCTGGTCCCCTCAATTCAAGAGAGATGTTGAGGTACTGGAACATGTCCAGAGAAAGGTGATGAGGCTGGTGAGAGGTCTGGGGCACAAGCCATATGAGGAGACACGGAGGGAGCTGGGATTGTTTAGCCTGGAGAAGAGAAGGCTCAGGGGTGACCTCATTGCTGTCTACAACTACCTGAAGGGAGATTGTAGCCAGGTGGGGGTTGGTCTCTTCTCCCAGGCAACCAGCAACAGAATGAGGCAACACAGTCTCAAGTTGTGCCGGGGGAGATATAGGCTGGATATTAGGACGAAGTTCTTCACAGAGAGCATGGTTTGCCATTGGAATGGGCTGCCCAGGGAGGTGTTCAAGAAAGGACAGGATGGGGGACTTAGTGCTATGGTCTAGTTGATTGAATTAGACTGGATGACCTTGGAGGTCTCTTCTGGCCTGGCTGATTCTATGATTCTATTTATTCCAACCAAAATGTTGATTCAGGTGGAATGGCAAGTTACCTGGGTTAACTTGTTGATCTGCTGCTACTGATTTTCTCCAAGCTACCCCTGCTTTGCAGAAAGCAGCTTGCTATGGATCCTCTGTGTAGTCTTTAGATTCATATGCATAAAGACATTTGCAGTCTGCTTTCGGTTAATTTTCCGTCTCACCTCAGTCCCCAGCTTTTTTCTGGAGTGGCTTTAGCTATATATTCCTTATATATTCTCAATAAAGCACAGTGACCTCCTCAGATGTCTCCTTGCACAAAGCATGAGCAATGCATAACAAATGAGAAGCGAGGGACTCCCGGAAGGCAACTGGTAAACTGGAAAGGAAGAGTCTTGAGGAAAGCAAAAGAAAGTGGGTGAATGACAGAACTGTGTCTGCGACAGAGCAGGGCAGGGAAAGGAAGATGATGGGCTGGGAGATGGGCACGGGGTTCCAAAGGCAAGTAAGAGATTCTGAGAAGGCATGTGGTGTCCAGAGAACTGAGAGCTGCAAGGAGGAGGGGGTGGAGAAAACAACCCTGAAACAAAGCTAATTCAAAAAAGGCAAATTTATGAGGGAAGTAGGAGGAAGGGAGGAAAACAAATCAGAGACTGTGCATGGATGTGGCATTTCCAACCTGAATTCTTGCAGATGGCAAAGACAAGGATGCAGGGGGAGGACAGAGGCATGAGAAAATCTACTTGAAGTGCAATGAGAAGAGTAAGCACCATTGCAGAGCCCTTTTTTGCTTACCCTGCCTCTGTCATCTCCATCCCTGCCCCCACCTTGTCTTGCAGCTAAATTTATTCTGGTCCTAATACTGTTTCTGTGCTGAACAAACCATCACTAAACAAATTAGGAGGACAAGATGTTCAGAAGTGGCAAATTCACACATTTTGTTGTTGTTTTCCTAGCACATAAAAGCAAATTTAGATTTGTGGTGGGGAGGGCAGGCAAAGTTGGGAGAGTGGAAGAAACTGTACCAAAAATTGTTCCAGTATTCAGAACTGAGTGCATCAAAGCAGTTTGTAAATTAATCTTGTGAGTTAACAAGGTGGATTGCAGCAGCATTGATGCTATTCATAAATGACATGTTTCTTCCCTTAGAGGCTTGAACTGAACCACAAATTGTCTTGAGACAGGCCCTTTTTTTCGTAATATTATGCCATGTTCTGTACATACAGAACAAAATTTCCTAGCAGTAGTTGATCATTGTGTCCTGACAGTCTTTGGGTCACGTGGCATTTTTTGCATCCTCTCTTCCCCTGTTGTTTTGGCTTTCCTTTGAATTAGGTTTTCTGGCACAGGGTGCAATAGCTGCCAAAGAGAAGCAATATGGATTATCAGCCTGGTAAAGATAACAGGAAATCAGGACTTGGTGGCTGCTCTTGAAACCTGGGAGCTGTTCAGTGCAGCTAAAGACCTGGCTCTTGTCTGGTGGTTTTGCCCTGGCTGGAGGCCAAATGCCTACCAAAGCCTCGCTACCGCTCCCCTTCTTAAATGGACAGGAGAGAGGGGTAAACACAACAAAAGCCTGTTGTAAGATAGAAGCAGTTTAATAATGACAAGCTAAATCAACAGACTGTGTGGAAGCAGAAGCAGAGAGAGAGAGACATTAATCTCTACTTCCCATGAGCTGGATGATGTTTGGTTTCAGAAGGCAGGACTTTCTACACTTGGTGGTTACTTCTTCCTTCTTTCACTTAGTTCTTGTATCTGAGCTGACATTATATGGCACAGAATATCCCTTTGGCCAGTCTGAATCAGATGGTTTGGCTTTGTCCTCTGTAAAGAGTTAAGCCCTACTTAGAACTGGATCCTGACTCCTACCTGGGGGTGGTCTGACCTGCCCCCAGGTGTTGTGTTTAGCCCCCTCCCACTTCCTGCTGAGACCCCCTATAAAGGGGGGGAAGACCTTCCTGTTTTTTCCTCTTGACCTCTGCTTCAGTACCAGCTCAGTGTCTTGCTTCCCTGCTGCTATTTCACCACATGCTCTCCAACAAACACATGGGGAGAACACCCATATTTGGAACTCTAACTCGCTGCATCCCACCAGCATCCATCTGCATCTACCCCCAGTTTCCAACTTCACCACTTGGATTCAACTTCCATCCACTCCCATCTATGGGTTGTTTGGTTTGTTTTTTTTTTTTTAATTTTGTACTTTGTTTTTTCCTCCCCCATATCCTCTGTAATTCCCTTTACCTTATGTCTGTATCTTGTATTTTGTTCCTTCTCCCCCTATTCTCTGTAATTCTCCTTACCTAAAATACCTTCTATTTATTGTTAAAGTTTATTTTTTACTTCCAAATCAAATTAAGTATTTATTGAGCTTTTGAACTTAGGGGGACTGGCTTAAACTAATACATCCTCACAGCATCTTAGGGCAGGGAGATGTTGGGAAGAAAGCCAGCCTGCCTGCTCAGCTTAGCAGTAGCCACAACACTGGTGCTTTATCAATGCTCAGCTACAGCACTGCAAAACATATAATTGGAAAGATATTTTGAGGAGAATTAACTCCAGCTCAGCCCAGTTCTAAGCTACTACACTCTTGTTTGTGAGAAATTCTGTGGAAATGAAGAACAAAAGAAACACTGTTTTTAAACCTGTTTCCCCCAATGTAATTCCAAGAAGAACACATCTGGCTGTCTTCTCTGAGGTGCTCAGAGTGGCCCAGACTTTTGAAATTGTGAAAAAGCCCAACTATAGAGTGTGAACAATCCTCTCCAGGTTTTCAGAGGGACTTCTGCAGCTAACTGCTTATTTCAGTTCAGAGTTTGAGACTTGTAGCTGTGGAGGAGTCCACTATTCCCTTCTCTTCTCTACAGCTTAGTAAGGATTGCATATTTTTAGTGCAATGGTTAACAGTTCAACCATGGGGAAAACAAGATTGAATATACTTCTGCCAGTTGCTAGGTTTAATGAAACATTTCTTTTGACCTTGCTTTTTCAAGAAAAGTGTCTTTTCAAAGGAAATGGTTAAAAGATCTTTTAAGGGAGAGGAAGGGAGGTGGAACCAAACCTATTTACCATGTCAATCCAGTGAGGTTCATTGAATGGGGGAAAGAATTTTTAAACCACAAAGCTTCACATTAAGATGTAGAACTCAATTTTGTTTAAACTGGAAGCGCTACCTTTTCTTTTTGCATTCAAAACACTCATGACAGTTGACTTTGCACTGCCAGAGTGTTGTTCTCTTGAATTCCTCAGCCATCTCCAGCAATAACTTTCCTTTTTATTTAAAAAGGGGCTAAGAAGAAAAAGGCCTTCTAAAAAATCAATAAATGGAATTTTAACTTCTCTTTCTTTAAGTTTTTTCTACCAAGTGCTAAAGTTTCTTCAAGGGAAGTGATGTGCATTGCTCCTCTTGACAACCTCAATGTCTCCTGTCAATGTGGTAAGAGCAGCGATGCAATATGTTGTCAAAAATCTAGCCCAAGGCTCTCCTGCAGAATAATTACACTTAAAGGAAATCTGAATCTTACATTAATGAGACCCCCTACAATCTTTGTGCTCTCAGTCATATTAGAAAGTGATTTATAATTAATGACAACTGCAATGCCACTACCTTTGCATGAGAAATCTTTAGCTCTCTCCTCAGAAAGTTTAAAAAAAAAAAATAGGAGAAAGGTTTCATAGCTGCTTTGCCATAGTAATGACAAGTCGTTCTTACTTGTAAGTACCTGGAAGCATGGAATATACCCTTCATATACACAGCATTCAAATTGCAATAGAGAAGCTTTTACTTGCCTAAAACCAAGACTGTATTCCAAGTGACATAATATTTAATAACTGTATTTTGCCTGTAAAGTAGTGCTAGAGTTGATACTTTGATCAAGATTCGACAGTTTACAGAGGTCATGATCATAATAGGGATGACTGCAGGGTGTATGTTGTTAAGAAACCGATTAGATATAGGTTAGATTGACACAGATTTTTTTTTTTTTGTTGGCTTTCATGCTGCCTTCTCTTTTCCCCTCAAAGATTTAGCAAATAAATAAGTCCCTAATGTACCTACATTCTTCAACAGTACTAAAAAATCTGGGTCTGATTGATTAAAATCTCATTATCTATCATAATTGCAGTAGGTAGGCAAAAATATGAGATTTATTATTCAAGGAATTAATCCATTTCTAGAACTCTTTGGGGTTCATATGAGAGTTGGAAATGAGCACTGTATAATAATTTGTTTCACGAGACCTAATTAAGTCAGTTCATTTATTCAGTTATCTAAGCCTGGTCTAATCCTGTATACCACTAACACCATGTGATGGTCCCAGCTTCATTACTGATTTGAATTAATATGAGGATACAAACAGAAAATGGTCCTTAGTTAGGCATGGGAAATGCCAGACCTGAGCCCTGAGCCTTGAGGGAAGTGCCAGACCTGAGGGTTAATCTGTAGTCTGTCAAACTGCCTTTTTCTGTCAACCAGAAATTTTGAGTCCTTTCAATAAGAAAGTACCTTTGATCCTGCTGGAGTCTCCTCTCATAAACACATCTAGTTCCACCCATAGTGGAACTTGCCTTTGAACCTCAAGGGATCTGGGATGGAAGAAGGTGGCAGGAGAGTTCACATGCTGTGATCACAACTGTTGTTACAGTTGGCATTTGCTTTGCACAAGGGATCTGTCTTATGGGAAAAGAAAAACACGGTCTTTGTGGCCATCTTTATCCCTTTCTGCTTCCCTGCCTCATCCCAAACCTGGTGAGTATACACAAACCAGAAAAGAGTCAATGAACAAAGGGTGTTTGTTTAAGATGAGAACTAATTTTGAGTCCATTTGACAGGTGCTTGAGAATGCTTTCTGTGAAGGTGGGGAAAAGCCCCTGAGATCTGTTGTCTGCTGTCTCTTATTGGAAAACATAAAGCCAAAATTCTTTTAGAATAAGAGTGAAATATGATTCTGGTAGGCTCTAGTTCTGGGAAGACTTTTGTTTTCAAATATATGTTAGTAAAGACGAGAAGGTGATTACTTGGTGTTTGCGAGGCAAAATCAGCAGTGTCTGCCCAGTTCTGGGTGTCAAAATGTAATTTAGAAAGAAGCTAAAAGGAACCATGAGCCATATTATCTTTTTTTTTTTTATCTTGGGGTTGGTTATTTTGGTGGGGTTTTTTTTTTTTTTCTTTTGGTGGGTGTTGGGTGTTTGATTTGGATTGGTTGTCTGTTTATTTTGATGTGTGTCAGGGCAGAGGATTGACTGGTGGATTGTTGTGGATGGTTTTTGTGGGTTTTTTTCTGGTATGAGTTGTTTTGCAGTGCAGGCTTAATAAATTTGAAAATTATGTACTATGTACTCATTTTTTTTATTCCTTCAATTATGATCCTATTCTGTATCTCCCCCAAAACTTTCTGCTCAAACACAGACGGCTGAATAAGAGCTAAATCTTCTGAGCTTACTGGCAGTTTCCAGGAAACATAGGTGACTAAACACTTGCTTAACTGCCCATTTGGAAATAGATCTCTGCTGAAACCGAACTCCAAGAAAGTAGACTTGGCATGTCCTGTTTGAAGCTGACAGCAGCTCTGTGAGTCAAATGTTTGAGGAAAGCTTTGGAAACATCAGACCTCATGCAAACTTGCTGTACAAGGCATTCATTGTCCTAAAAGCATGCCATACAACTAGCAAAGTGGTATCATAGAGCAGTGGATGGGCTGAGTAAACTTGACATAACCTGCAGTTTTATATGCAAATCTTCAGATGTTCTTTCTGGTAAACAGAAGGCATAGACTCATCTGATAGATAAAGTGGTGATGGACTTCTAATATTCATAGCGGTTTTTTTTGTTTGTTTTTTTTTTTAATCTGAGCATAGATTATATATTCTACATCCAGGTTTGTTTTTGTTTTATGTTTGTTTTTTTTTTTTTTTAATAGCCCTGGATGCTATAGTTCCTGATTAAGGGAGATCAGGGTTTTCTCTTCCACTTTGTAAAGAAACTTCATTATTAAATGCTGACAACAATTGATTATCCCACTTTATTGCATCTCCTAAGAATACGTAGCCAATTAAACCCCACTGCCTTTATAGGGGTGAACAAGCCATACAGAGTCCTAATAGTCCCACCACAGCATGTCTTCCTTTGTTACTAGGCAGCAATTAACAAGTTTTTAATGGATCAAAAGCTCCCAGAGACAAGCACAGCATGATAATAGGAAGACATCCTATTTTTTTTTTTTTCTGAACATGGCAAGATCTTGTATAACCCCTCCACCCTTACCCCTCCTTGGGTTGAACAGCTCTGTCAAGATGCTCAGTGTGGGGTTTTAAAGACTTCACTATCTGTCACAGTGCATCTAAAAATAATGATATTTACACATGTTTAATTATTAAAGAGTTCTAAACTATAATTCTGAACTGCACTCCTGCTAAACATGAGAGGTGTTTAAATGTCAGTAAATGGGGAAAATTACCTTTTCTTGGCAAGATGATCTCTGTGGTGCCATTGAATTCTGCACTGTCAGGTTTTGCTGATGGAGTAATTGTTTTTAAAGAAATTCTTTCTGTTTTTAATGTCATCTTTATGCAAATTAAAACACAGCAAGAGAAAGGGAGGCCAAGAAGGAGAGTTGTCATCTTTCCAAAATAATCTATATGATTAGTTTTTAAAAATAAAAGTCTCAGTTGGGAAATAATTGCCTGTGTGCATGAGATTAATACTAAGTAATTTTGCTATTGTTTTTCATTAAGAGAGTTGGTTTTCAGATGAGCTATTTTGAAACCTATAAAGATGTCTCCTGAAATATGGTCTCTTTTTAAGGAAAATGAGATGCTCTTAGATGTTATGAAATGCAAAATACTTTTTTATTTTCTACTGGTGGACTTCAACCTGTCTGGGCTTAATATTGTGCTTTGGTGCACGCTAAGTATTTTTAGATCTGAAAGACTCAGGATTATTTCATCTGTGTTACTGAGGAGCCCTAGGATCATGATCTATTTTAAAATGCCACTTCTGCATGGGAGAAGTATGGCCTGGGCTGGTGACTAGGAGGAAGGCTGGTACAGGTCCTCCAAAAGCTATGATGGAGTTCTGGGGTAGATCACCATATTCTTCTGTATAATCTGTGAAAGATGACACTGTTCTTCTTTGTCTTTTTTGAAAATGCAGATTTAAGAAGGTTCAAACTCTCTCCCACTGAGTGGCTGGATGGCATGTGCCCTTGCCTTGCAGAATTGAATTAAGGAGGAGAGCTTGCCAGTTTGGAGAAAATAGGTGTATTAAGAGGTATTAACTTTCCCGGTGCAAAGCACTGTTTCTAGCTAAAAAACGTTATCAATTTTTAAGGATAAGGTGCCACAGAAGATGCACGTGGATATTTGAGGTATAGCTCCTAACCTGTGTCCTTTGGAAAAGTCTGTAACTGTGAAAGCCCTACACTAAAACTGAAAACCATGTCAAACATAGCTAATTTCAGGCTGTGCTGTGAAATTAGATTGTGTTGGGAAGCTGTGAGGAGACTCTGTCCTGCGATTTGAGAAGAGATTTCAGAATTTGAAATTAATGTGTGCTGAATTTATGCGTCTCCCTTTATACCTAGATCTGAAAAACTGCTGCTCTGCTTGTTCCCAATTTCTTTCTCAAGGAAGTCTTCTAGGGAGCTGGTGCAGATCCTCACTCAGTTTCTTGTCTTCATAAGCAAGCACTTAATCAGTACGTAGCAAAAAAGGCTCTTGCATTTCAGTGCTGTCACTTCAAAGTGCTGCACTTTAGCAATCATGTACCTGCAGCAAACAAAATGTTAGTACAGCAAGAGATTAGAATAAAACATAAGGTATAATCACACCCTTCTGTGTTGTGGTAGACCTGAAGCGGGAAAATAGGCTTGTACATGTGCTGGCTTGCCCAGACATGTTTTTCTGCCTTACCTCTGTTTTGGGGAAGAAGCAACATCGGGAAAAGAGACAAAAGACATGGAGCCATGGAGTCTGAGCACTGAGGCTTATATAACTTGTTTTTCTCCTATTTATTACCTGTGGTAAACAAGTTGCACGTGCTGGCCTCATACTAAGCATATGCTGAGCCAATGCTCTCCTCCCAGCATGGTATAAAGCAGACCTATGCTTTCATCCAAATATGGTAAACTTGGATAAACTAATTTGCCCAAAAGGGTCCAATCAGTCTCAGGCATTGATATTAGAAGCAGATAAGCAGATAACACAGCATGCTTTTTCTATTATTCTGTGTTCTGCATCCATGCCTGTAATGCCTTATTATTATACAGCAATAGAAGCTATATTCTAGCCTGGGACCGTTTCAAGTCTTTTCAGGAGCAACTTGAATAGTCTTCACTCAATTAGCAGTCTCAGATACATATCTGCTGAGACACATCACAAGACATCTGCCTGCACCTGCTGGACCAATCTGCATCTCCTGAAGATAAGCAAGCCTGAAGGCATGCAGATTGTCAGAAAGCCAGGAACAGGTCAGAAACCATCTTCCCCACAACCTCCTTCACCTAGCAGCCTGTGGAGCCTGGGGTGAATCAAGTGTCAGCATCTGCAGCAACAGCAGCAGCAGCCAGACCAGCCAGAGACCCTGCAAGTGTTCTAGGTACTTCCAATTTATTGATAGCCCCACAAGATGGGAGAAATAATACTTGTGAATAAACTTAAGCTTTGCATATTACCTAGGTTCTGCCCTAAGCAGAAAGGGGCCCTGAGTTCCATCTAGTGGCCAAGTGCCACTATTGACTGCAAGAGATCTCTTCCAGTGTTAATTAGCTTAATTGAATCAATCATTTATGCACATTAATAGTTATTACTAGATCTAAATGTCGTTTATGCAATCATTCCATGACTGTTACAATTAAACCGGTTTAATATTAAAAATAAGTGATAAGGAGTGGAAAAGTTTGGATATCAAAAATTAATAGATAATATTAATTTTGGAAAATAATTTTGCATTAATTACTCATAATCCTTCCCATCATATTCTGAAATAACTTGTGAGGCACCTTCATCAGGAGCTTGAGCTATACTATCTCCAAGACTATGCAGTGATACAGAATGAGAGAGGATCTACAGATGTGAATTTTAAATAGAATTTTTCTGCTTATCTTTAGCCTTAGTGATGTGAACTGTAAGCAGGAGGTGTATCAGAGGATGTATAGGAATACGAGTGACAGAGAAGATGCACTTCTGCCTTCTCTTTCTCATAAGGTATTATTATTATATTGGAGGACAACAAATTGAAATTGAGAGGTCTGTCCACACTGTTAACCAGTGTGACTCTCCAGGTCTATGTATGCAAGTCTGGAGAAACTGTTAAGAGGAATAACCTTTTACATAGGTGTGCAGATTTCTCTGGCAGTACCAGTCTCTAGTTCTGTAGAACAGAGTATGGTGAACCCAGCACTCTATGGCAAAGTATGGAAAAAAACACCTGTATAAACAGATTATTTTATGACTCTGACTACCTATCCGTGTTTTTTACCCTTAAGGACTCTGCCTCCCTGAAGTAATTGACTTTTTCCTGCATTGGATTACAGTGTGAAATGACAGTTTAAGTTCTTTGCTATGAGGGTAGAACACTGGAACAATTGTCCAGGGATGTGAAGGAGGCCTTTTTGAGCATCCTGTTAATGTGTTTGGGGTTTTTTCCCCCCCTAGTCCCCGATGGAAGGAGAACTGAATTAGGTCACACATTCACAAACCCAGCAGCCCTTTGCTCCTAAACAGTACTCTGGCCCACTAAGCCCATGCAAGTGGAAGACATGAGTCTGCTGGTAATTTCCTACAGATATTGACCTTGCAATAGTAGTGTTGGAGGTTATTTCAATAACTTAATACACCTGCACTTTTCTTACTAGCCCATTTAAAACTGTCCACATCTCCCTGTGTACAATAAGATACATAAAATTGTGGTAATGCTCATTTGTGAGTGGAACAAACTGCTGTCAGATCCTCTCTGTATTCTCAAAGATTGAGTGTACAGTTGCAAATCCATTGAACTGCACTCCATTATCTCTTATTAATGGGAAATTGTCCATAAATTGCTGAGGCGTGACTGATTTCTTTTCTCCAACACAGCTGCAGTCTCTTTATCCTGTGATAGCCCAGCATCTCGAAAATAAAAAGAGAAAGTAGTATGTGGGGATGAGAGGAGGGGGGCCACTAGCAAGAGAAGCTGCTTCCCTGCTTCTGAGCTGATCCAGCATGGGACCATGGCTGGGATTGGCTTCCCAGAAAAGTAGTGGAAATAGCAGGAAGAAACAAAAAGAGGAGCAAGAAAAAGGAAATAATTTACCGTGGCATGCCAAATATGAGGTTATACAAAAAGAAATTTTTCTCTTTACAGCATTGTGACATAGTTTAGTGTTGACCCTTCAGTGCTGGGTCAACAGTTGGACTGGATGATCTTTGAGGTCTCTTCCAACTAGATGTTTTCTGTGACTCTGTGATTCTGTTTTGGACCACAGGCAGATTGGCAGAATGCATTTCCAATAACACCAACTTTGCCACCTTCTGTTTCCTATAGCGCTTCTCTGCAGCAAGTAGATGAGCATGGATGAGGTCGGAGTGGCCTTTCACTTGCCAAAGGCCATGGAAGGTTCCCTCTTTTGTTTTTATATCAGCAATGAAGGTTGATTTAGATGGTATTGTATAAAGGACCTCAGGTCTTGGCCACACTTTATAGGGAATGACTTCTCTTAAATAAATGGTTTGTGAAAGATGTGGCCAACACAGAAAATAAGCATTGCCCGGTGCCATATGATCAAGAAATGAGTAGAAGTATTGCCTCCAGATTCCCATGATTACTTTTCTCTACTATAAATGTTACAAAACACAAGGTGCTCTAGGTACAAGGTTACTCACCTGCTAGTTTTGTTGGCTGGACCTCCTGCCTCAGGTCTGCGATGCAAAACATGCTGGGAAAAATTGTCTTCAATTTGATTTACTTTTTAGGTGGCAAATACAACTTCCTCTACATTGAGCACCAGCACTTCTTTCTGATAGGAAGGTCCATTGCAATTTGTAAGCTAGCTAAATAGATCCAGTAATCCAAAGCATGGTAGAAAATCTTAAGTCTTTTATGAGGATGATCAGTAGCACTAAAAGGATTCTAGAATTTGTTTAAGAAAATTATGGCATTAAAGAGAGAAGTGACTTTTAATGCTTTGATACATAATGGTTTGTAATGCAATATAAGAGAGGCCTTTTATTTCCAAAGGATATATGTATTCCATTACATCCTATTGCTTGTCATAAATTTAATGTAAGAAGTCTTTTACTCAGAAGGACATGTAGAGATTGTTAACTGTGAACCAGATTCTTGGCTAGTTTATGTCAATGTTACCTCAGTTGAAAAATATTGCCTTTAAGTGCTACTTATTGGTCTTATTTTAGTTATTTCCCCCTTCTTGTCAGTTTTCTTTCATATTGCATATGGACTTTCCCTGTGCTACAAGTCTGACTTGGTTGTGGGGAGATATTTAATAATTTAGTGCCTGCAATTCTAGAAATCAGGGCTCAGGCTGAGTCTGAAGACAACTGTCACTTCCTACTTGCATTTTGTGACATATTATAGAACACTACTTCTTTGTGCAGCAATTTTGTCATTATTCAGGATAGAAAGAAAAATGGGAAATCCATTACAAGCCAGACTTCATTATGACATGAGAGAAGAATCCCCTGGGAAGTTAGATTAAATTATCTTTGAAAATAAAACAAAAATGCCACCGTGCTTCTCAACATTAGATTTATTATATATTTATATCAGAAACACTAGGTATGCTCCTTGTCAAAGCTTGTTTAGATGCTGAGATATGTGAGACAAAGCAAATCATTCCATGAGACATTGGAAGGGAAGTTTATTGCGAAACTGGAATTAAGATTCAAATAAGAACAGAACTTGGTACTTTCATCACCTAGCTGGACGCTGACTGCTAGATGTCCATGTGAGCCATTTAGAACTGCTCAGCTGTGAAGCTGGTATGTACAGGCAGCTAACATGCCAGTAAACTTGTGTTTTGCAGTGCTTTAAACAAATATATTTTATTATGCAACTGGTGCAAACTAAAAGGCAACTCAGTGAGCAGAGATGGCTCATCTCGCAAATAGTAACTTGCTACACCTTACTAACTGACTTGCTCTTGTGTACCTGTATCTTGAAACAGAAAAATGCTGATTTATATGCTTAAATCCCAGGGATATTGTGCATGTTCAAACATTTTTCTGCAGCTAGTTTCAGTCCTTCAAGGAGCTGAGCATGTTCAGCTCTGATTAACTCAAGTCATAGATGCTTGGCATATTTTAAGATTACCTTGCAGGCCTGGGAAATTGAAATTAACAGAAAGGCTTTTCTTTCCTTGGTTGTGCTTTAGCCTAGATTGTGCATCTTGGAAGCACTGATTCGTATTGTGTGATCTGCTCCCAGAGAATAGGTGTATGTGCATGACAAAGCTGGAGGAGCTGTCATTGTGACTAATTGACTTTTCTGCAGGAAAACTTGCAGAATTAATGGGAACTGGTTGAAAATTACATCAGGTTAGAAAGGAGAAAATGAAGCAGTCAAAGAGGAGTAGACAGAATTTGGAGAAGATGAATCCATGTTGGATAACCTTGCCTTTTCAAGAATGGCAGGGACAGTTCAGTAGAAAATAGCTGCCTGTGTTAAAGGTACCTACGTAAAAGATGTAAGGTGACATTGTATGCAACAAGCACACAAAAACCTGAATGTTAGAGGCAATGTCTTTAAATCAGTGGGATATCTTTGTGAGATTATCAGGGAAGTTAGTTGTATGCCTCAGAAAGCAGAGAAGTAGGAGGTTTTTCTGGGTTTTATGGTATTTCCTACTATTCAGGAACAATAATGCCAGAAAAAGAGATCATGTTATCTTATTCCCAAATGTGTTAATAAAATGCCTGGGAGGGGAAACAGTACATGAAAATATACAGTGGTAAGCTCCAGAGAGACAGCTGTGATATATGAAGGCCAGAAAATTTTGTTCATTGCTGGGGCTGATGTAACAGCCATCAGGAAAGAGGAGTGAGGGTAAAGGAAGAGGAGACTAAAGAGGTTTAAGATAAAATTGAAGAGAAGTAAAACTGAGAAAGATGAAATAAATTACTTGTGTAAATCAAAGAAGAAAGGAGGCAGTTTGCTAAAAACATTTGTATCCCCAAAGTTTTCCTTCTGTACATTAAAAAGCATACAAAAGAGCCTAGCTGTGAATTTATCTTGAAGTCCCTGACTCTAGAACTTAGAGAAATCAAAGAATATTTTTTTTTCCATTTGATGTAATAAAACCTACATAGTACTTTTCTAAATGACTACCCATTAAAGGGACAAAGCTATGAAAGAGTCTTTTCCTACAAAATATGAAATCCAGTAAGGTTTATTACAGAGCATTAAGTGAATAGCAGAAGCCTATGAAGTATATGAATAAGTTTCCAATCACTGATTCGTCTCCTGAAAGATGTACAGTGCACAGTGTATCCTGCTCTTCCTCGTAGGTCAACCATAGCATCAGATTTGTTTATGCACCATTTAACTTTCTTATATCTTATATGACATTATAACTTTGGCTTTTATCTTCCTGTCACTACTGAAAGGATAAATTCAAAATACAGCTTGACCCTGCAATGCACTTAACAGCCAAGCTTCCCTACACAGTCTCTAGCTCCAAAGGCACTCAAGGGATGCTCCAAGACATTTTTGCCCTTGATGCTTCTGTTTACTCAGCATCATTGATTAAAAAGCTGTTTTTTGTTTGTTTATATCTGCAGGAGTTGCCAAATATGGAATATTAATGAAGGCTTTACGAAGAGTGTATCAAATGGGACAGGGGACTGCTCCAGCTTAGATCATGCAAAGGGAGGGAAGCTGCCAAGGTGGTGTCTGATGGACATGGCAGTCATACCACTGCGTATGGTTAGTAGCGGACTTGTTTGGATGTATGATTCAGAGGGCTGAATTGAGGGAAGACAACAACCTTCTCCTAGGGCAAATTTCCCTTCTGATCTTGCTCAGATGGAGATGGCCTCTGTAGAAAGATTGATATTGATGGCTGCTGCCCAAGGGGTATAGCATACATCTGGTCTGCGAATTTATGGCCAGAGCTGGTTCTGTGATGGGGCAAAGGGGTAAGAGTGGTCCTGTGACACACCCTGACCACTCCCCAACCAAGCTCAACCTCCAAACTGAGATTCCTGTTCTGATGGTGGAGGCCAAAACTGCTGCTGTGTTGGGTGGCTAAATTCCTTCTTGGATTTGTCAGAAGTGTGAATCAGAAAATGCTGGTACACCTGTCTCTTACCTCCCTGAGCTGTGGCACTGCAGTGAAGATAGACACACTAGAGTTACTGCGAGGTCTAAGATGCTATAGTAGCAGGGAGACCTACACGAAGCTTGCTTGGAGTGAGCCATTTTAAAACAGCCAGCTAGTGCAGCTAGTGGGGTATTTCCCATGGCATTTGCAGCTTCACAAATTTTTTGTTACCTGTTAAAATTAATGTTGGCACTTAGCACCAGAAGATGTATTCCTGGAAACCAACTGTAGTGGGTTTGCAGTGACCTGCCCCCCCCACCTTTTAAAACCCCAGCTAAAACTCAGAAAAACACACTGGAAGTTAATAAATGAAGCTTTATATTTACAGCAGTGCAAATATACAAGCAAATATTTACAAGATATAACAGATATCTACAGAAATATACAGTAAAAAAGGAATACAGACACCACACCCCTCCTGGAGACCAAAATCCCCAAGAGAGGGAAACCAAACTCCCCCCTACCACCTTTCCCTCCTTCCCCCAGCTTTATCTCACCACTTGATGATGCTGCAGATAAGCTGAAGATCGGTCAGAAAGATTAGTGGCAGGAAGGAATGAATGGTTTTAGTGATTTTACTCTGAATTAGTTCAAAGGCAGAGAGACAAAGGAAAGAAGCTGCTGAAGCCTGCACGGACCCAGAGCCGACTGACTGCGCAAGCACACTGGCTTATCTGGATGTTTTGGGAACATTCTCAAAACAATCTTCTTTCTTCTCTCTCAGTGAAACTGGGTGAAGTGACACGCTATGTTTATTCACTCAAATTCTCCAATTAGCCCAAACCAACACACCAACTCCTCTTTTTAACTACTTTTATGGTACAAGAAGGGGAAGTAGTATAGTATAGAGTACTGAATCCAGCTCTGGAACCCACAATACAGGAGGAACATAGACCTGATGGAGCAGGTCCAGAGGAGGGCCATGAAAATGATCAGGAGTTAGAGCACCTCTGCTATGAGGCCAGGCTGGGAGAGCTGAGGTTGTTCAGCCTGGAGAAGAAAAGGCTCTGGGGAAACTTAACAGTGACCTTCCAGTACCTGAAGGGGCACTGTCAGAAGGATGGATAGAAACTGTTTGCAAAGGCCTGCAGTGATAGGACAAAGGGCAGTGTTTTGAAATTAGAAAAGAGTGATTTAGATTGGATGTTAGGAACAAGTTCTTTGCCATGAAGGTAGTGGGTAAGTTGCCCAGGGAGGTGGTTGAGGCCCCATCCCTGGAGATATTCAAGGTAAGGCTTGACAGAGCTCTGAGCAACCTGATCTAGTTGAGGATGTCCCTGCTTTCTGCAGAGGGGATTGGACTGGATGACCTTAAGAAGACTCTTCCAACTCAAACCATTCTGTGACACTTTATCCATTATTTGAACAATGATATTAAGTGAAATTAAAAGTTTATTTCTTTAGGCTAAAATTTTCCCTGTTTTTGAGTATTTCAAGTAGTAGCAGAGCATACTTTGCTACTCTAAAAGAAAATTCTAAAACATGAAAAAGTAGTGATAAGGCAGAGGACACCTAGGCTTGATTATGTAATATTGAAATGACAGGGTTTAATCTTGATGGGCATTCTTTACTTTCCTCTTAAGAAGGAAAGAATTTATATAGATTTCTTGATAGAAGGAGAGAGAAAAGGCCACAAAGAGCCTTTCTGAAGATATTTGAGCAGACAGAATCTGGTTTAAATAAAAAAATCAGAAGAAATCTGTTTTATGAAAGTTTGCACTAGTGGAAAGGATTTGAAATTTTTCATCAGGAAATTACTTTCTTGAGGCGACTTGCATTAATGAAAAATGATGAATAGGATTTTCTGATATTTTACTGCTGCAGCTTGGTCCTGCTACCCAGATGAGGGTTGATGAGCACCTTCAGAGAGCTGTAGGCATAGTAAAGTGGAAGGGCTTTTTCTCCCTAATTCAGAAGGCTGTTAAAGAGTGAGCAAATACATAATTCCATCTATTTCATGGAACTGCCCTCTTTCTTGGGTCGTTGCTTTTTTTTTTTTTTTTTTAATATCTTTTATTCCTGGTTTTCTGCTTTGATCTCTCAGGAGAAAACGGATATATATGCAGCAATTCACAAGTTAGTCTGCTGAGCAGGGAAGATGGGTGGGCAGTCCATTCTCACCTTGACAGCATCCTGCAGAGAAACTCCCCACTGCTGTTAATGGGAGCTGGTGGCACACATGAAAGAACAAATTTATTTCCAGGTTGTTAGTTTTGGTTTTTTGTTTTTTTTTTTTTTTTTTTAATTCCATTGTCAGACAATGCAATAAGAGGATTTGCATGGTAATATGATGGCTGATGAATTTCTTGCAGTAAAATCCAACAAGCTGGTTTATGAGGTACTTTATATATTTCTTATTTGTATTATAGAAGCAGAAAGGAGCCTGGGGATATGACTCTGCTGTATGAAACTCTTTGCATATATGTTACAAATAGTCATGCTCTGTATATTTTCTTGTCTGTTTAGGTTGGTTTTCTCTCTTCTCCCTTACTGCAAAGTAAGCACATATAAAGGCAACACATTTATATGGATGTTATTCATTGCTGTTTGTCCTGTGGTAATTTAAAAAGTAAAACGCTATCAAAGACACATGTGAGCACATTTTGCTCCTGACAGGAAAGACTCACAAAAATGGATGTCACATCATGAATTGACACAAAAATAGAATCCAAACCGAATAATAAAATATGGTCGCTTTTTCCCCCCAAAGCGCTGATTTTCACACTAATGTGAGCAAGCCACATGTGCAAGCATTTAGCCCTCATTCTACTTGCCAATAAGAGAAAAGGTGTGATAATGTTGTCATCTGTGCTGCTTGGTGTTCCTGTATGTTATCTTTGCTTCTGAAGTAGACTTCACACTATTAAAGGCTCAAAAAATAATGTGATCTACCAGCCCATATTATTAAGAGAAGGAAAATTAAAAAAACACCAGCAGATTTAAAAGTGATCCTGATTCTCAGCTGTGCACAGCTTCAGAAATATTTTTAATTTTATTTTTTTTTTAATTATTGGTGAAGATTTTTTGTGACTACAATAGATTTATTCTGATTTACATCAGCTTGCTATCTGTCTCTAACTTATATTTTGCTGTAAAGCAATGTCTGCTTTATTTTACTTAGAAATGTCATCTCTGAATTATATAAAATAATTTCATTCTGGGAAGAGGCAGAAGTCTTCATAAGGAGAGAGAAATGTAGATTTGAAGTATGATCTTCTACTTTCCTGCCCCAAATTATAATTATCAGGAAGGCAAGAATAACAACAGATGTAAAATAGTACTATGGAAGGTTGCATGATTATCCCAGTAGGAAACTAATTCAATTTATGGATGAATTATGCACATTGCACTACATTTAAGAAAGTAAATTTTAGGGAATTATAAAATTGAGTGGGTCAGGTCCACTGGGAGGAAGCAGTGAAAATGAAAGGCATTGGAAGAAGGCTGGAGGTTGCTAACTGGAGTGGTAATTAAAGCAGAACAGGTCTTCATTCCTTTTGGAGAAATCGAAATTGGGGTGGGGGAGGGGGAATAAACCCTGAAGAAGAAGAAAATCCACAAGAGAAGAATAGTATTTCACAGGGGACTATGCAAGAATTGAAAGAGAGAGGAAGTGCTGGGAATTAAGGGAAGTCAACAGAAAAATAAGGGAAACTAGGAAATAGAAAGCTTGAGGAGTCAGAAAGCAGAGTGAGACAGGGACAAGCAAAACAGGGAATTTCAACATCATGCTCTGAGTGTTCAGCAGAGTGGCCAAGCTTTGCCTCAAATACCCAGTTCAGTATGGACCCTCCATGCTTCCAAAATTCTTATTTACTCAAAAATCTCTTCATTGGCTGAAGGAGATGGTAAAGGAGCCTGGGGGCACAAGCAGTCTGCTGTTCTGCATAAAATGTGGAGCAAAAGGAGAGAGGGTGCTGGCTACAAAGGGTAGCTGAGGGCCAAACCAATGTGAAGTTGGCATCTAATGGGCAGGCAAGGACTTCTGTAAAAAAATTAATACTAAAGCTGCAGGCAGTTCCTCCTGAGGCTCTTTTTGAGGGCTTAAATTGGAAAGGCTTGTGAAATATTGTAGTTAAAGTCAATGTTTCCTTAAGAATTGCCTGGGAAATTATTTTGCAGTTTCTCTTAGGGATGGAGAATTGTGCTGGAGTCAGATGTGGGGCAGGAGAGAAATAGCCTTTAGTCTTTTTTTGTTTTGTTTTGTTTTTTTCAATATAAGAAAACTTTAACTAATGGGACCAAAAAAAATACTGAAAAGCAAGGTAAAGTTGCTGTTGAATAACACAAACCATGATGTACCCATCAAAAATACCCACAGAACAGAGACTATACACAAATTAAGAAACTTACAGTGGAAAATGGGAAAGGATTAAATTTTGTAGGGAAAATTCAGTGATAGAAGCAGAGTGGCCTAGAAAGACATGTCATTTCCCTCTAGACTGAGTCTGAATTTGCAATGCAGGAACCTTTCTCTAGCAAGAGTGAAAGTGCCAAAAGATATCTGAATGTTTAAGAAGCCTGAAGCCTTAGCACTGAAGACAACTTTTTCCAAGGTGCATTGTGGAAAAAAGCTGGAACAGTGGCCTTGGGTGTGACAGCTTAAAGCACTGTCTGGAAGCATTTAGTGTTTTCCAGGCTGGGGCTTAAAAATTTGGTTTGCATCTTGATGTGAAAGAAAACAGATTTAGAATGAAAACTAGAAGAATTTTTAAGTGGAGTGAAAAGGATGGAGGATGTAGACTAGGTGTTACAGAGAGAAAATCTGACCTGCAGATAAGAATAAAAAAATCTTAATTATTTTAAGTGTCATAAGTAGTAAGTACAGTGTGATGTAAGGTAGTAGGAGCGCGTATGGAAGCTATAAAATGGAGATGACTGTATCATGAAGAATTAGTACGGGCAAAATTCTTCTAACTATTCATATACTTCATGGGTCAGCACAGGGCAGAAAAGAGGCATATTATGATCTACCATGTGTCTACTTATCTTCTTTATTAACTAAAGACATATCTTGAACTGCCACAGACTTCATCCTTCTGTATACATGCCTTGTCAATGTGAGTGAGTGTCCAGCCCCTGGCCATCCTTTCTGTGGTCTCTGGCAGGCAGGGAGAAGACAGTGCCTTTTTGCATCCCTGTGACTGGACAGATCCCATCTGAACCCTCCAGGGTCCACAGGGCTTTGACAGGGGACAGTCTGAATGCATCATGAGCAGCATTGATGAGGCAGAGAGGTACTTGTCAGACTAACTAGCATTTCCTCTTGTATGTGATGTAGCTAAGGGGTTCTTGAGCTTTTGGAGAAAGCAGGGAAGTATGACATGAGGGACAGTCTGACTTGGAGGCAGATCAGACCAGCAGCCAAATTATGCTGTGGTCATGGTTTTGACATGGCTGGGGACAAGGACAGGGTGTCCTGACTTGTGAACTCCAACAAATGAAGCCAGGAAGATTTGACGGATTTCTACCTTGAGCTGTCTGCTCTCTGTCTTGTTTTCTGCTGTGCCTGTGTGTGGGACTGAAAGCAGTGAAGGATAGAGGCTCAGATGTATGACTAAATCCACCTGAGGATTTAACTGCAGCAATTGAAGAAGTAAAAGAAGTAGCTTCTACTGCTGTGGATTGGAAACTTTCTCACCCTTGTTGGTTAAGCTTTCAGGGACTGTAACTGAGCAGAAGAGAAATTGTTGGAGATCAGTAGGGCTGCCCTTGCCCTTCTTTTGGACACTTTTGGGCATCCATAGGTACTATCTCACCTGTACACCATGCCGAAATGCCTTTTTCTGTTGGGAAATACCTACATGCTGACCTCCCTCTTGCCCTGGGAAATGTCAGAGTTCTTTGTTTCTCTGAGTTGTTTGCTTGCTTCTCTTGACCTCTAAGTGATATGAAATTGTTGCTGTTGAGAAATAAGACTCGATGCTACAGCTGGCCTTCAAAGGTGCCACCTTCCTCCTTTTCCTGTACAGGGTTCCCTGTGCTTCTGAAAGTCATAATTGTTCCTAAACTTCCCTAAAATTTCCCCTTGTGAGATGAAGCTCTGTAATTCTGTATTCTTCACTTTTATGTTGCTGTATTTCAGTAATGTTTGTGGGTTCTGAGATACAATCAGTGGAAATTGTTGCTGTATGCAGATGTACATATAACACATGTAACTGTATGGACAGATACACACACACACAAAACTGATATAGATTAGGTCAAGATTATAGAAATTCTCAATGTTTAATGTCAATAATGTCACTCACTAATAAATTGTTCCAGGATCAGCATTAAAAGCACAGAGTAGATTCAGATTCTGAGTGTGCTTCAGATCAGACTGTGAGCTGATCTAGACAAGGTGCATCTTAGGTAAAAAGAAAACAGCTTGAAATATGTATATATATTGCTTAAAACGATCCACAGACATACAGGAAACTTAGGAGAGTATAAACAAGCAGTTAAAAAGCCCCAATAAGACAACTGTGCAAGTTATTGTTCTTCCATACATCAAACAGTGTTCTACTTCTTTTGAGGTTTACCTCAATTTCTTCTTCACCTTTCATCTGAGTCTGCAATTAACACCTGTAATGATAAAGGAGATGACATGCTGCTGAGAAATTCTGGTGTTAATTAAAATTCTTAACAATTGGAGGAAAAAAAAAGCGATGAAAAGGGGAAAATGAATAATCAGTTTTGGATATCTTTTTAGAATTAAAGTGGACTAAAGCACAGATACTGTGTTTCTAAAGAGCTCACTTCAAAATTAATCATTAGACTTGCCCAGAAGTTACAGTGAAATTCCCTCTTTCAGAAGGACTGGCATCCTCCATGCTCTCTTCAGCAGCATTTAGGATTGCCAAGTCCTTTTTTTAAAAAGAAGCTGAATCTCATTTCTGAATGAATTACCCTAATTTACAGAGGAACAATTAAGGGAAATGAGTTCTGGCAACAATAGAGAATGAATATGGGGAATGTGATTAATCTTAGCAGAGTGAACATTTGGGATTAGATTAAAGTCTTACTCAGAGAGGAATAATGCAACGAAATGCAAGTTCATCCACCAAACTGCAGTGCGGTACTTGTTATGAATGTTGCAGCAACAGAGTTAGCCCACATCTGTAGTCCTTTGGGAGCCGTGTGAGGGCTTGAGGCTATCTCTGCACTTGCAGCCTCAGGCACTGAGATCTTTGCCTATGGCTTCCACCAAATAGGTGTTTGGCATCTAAATATCCCCTTGGGTGCTGGCTCAGATCTGTTTTGGAAATAAATACTGGCCTCCTGACATCACTGCAGTACTTCCAAAGTTTTACCTGTATTATGTAAAATTAATTTTGACATGCTGGGGAATGCTGGAGAAGAGAGCAGTAGAAGTGATGTGGGCATATGCAGAAAGCAGCAACCTCTGCCATGTCCTTCTGAGTCCCATGAAGGACTGTCAGCTGTACAGTAAAACAGCTGTCACTTGGTGGTATTTGCGGGTGGTTTGTTCATTACACACAGGGTTGAAAGCTAAGAAACACCCAGAAAAACGTTCAGTGCCTTGGGATGTTACAAGGAAGTGCTTTGGAGGGATATTTTGGTATTCAATTTATTTTCAAAGTTATTACATTTGCACTATTAGGAAGTATGACTAAATATTTCTCCTCTAGAGAACCTATTATTCAAGAAGGGTCATTAGTTTCCCACTCAGCATAGATGCTCAAATGTGACATGACAAAAAGGGATAATTCTTGGTCACAGACATCCTCCATGGCTTTTAAGATGTTACCTGCAGTTAGATTTTCCATGGGAAATCCCATGAACCAAGCATTCTCAAGCTGAACACGGCTGGAGTGTAGAAGGTTGCCAAAAAACCTCTGAGAAGTTCCAGGTCTCTGATTTTAAGTAATCTCTGCAGATTCAAACCAGTCAAGCTAGTGATGAAAATCACACTGCATTTCCAAATAGGACTCTCATAACTTCACTAGCTTCTTGGGGGCCAAAGATTGTTACCCAGCCTTATAACTTAAAGGCTCTTGGGCATCAAGAGAAATACGCCCAATGCAAACCATCTGACCCAAAATTAGTTGCAGTGGAAGCAGAAAAGTCTATCAGTGATTAGAATCTGATAGTTATGCAAGTTTGAATTTTTTCTTCCTTTTTCCTAGCTGCTGGGTTTGTTTCTGCTTCATAACATGCTGGCTTTTTTACCCACCTTTTGTAGCAGTTCTTTATGACAAGTGTTTAGCTTGTTTTCAGTCTAAGTAACCAGTTATCTTCTTTTAGTGTCATGACATCTTTCATTGAGAAATTAGAAATTACTGTTGAGAATTAAAATTCTAAGCATCCTTCCCTTTGTCCTGGTAGGGCATAAATCCTGCCCAGATATAGTTCAAACTCCTGTTCTTTCCTCCTCCGGATGTGAGGTCTGGGAGTAGCAGGTGAACAGACAATGTGGGCTTGAATTGAGGAAGCTCCGTGCCACATGAACAAGTCAGGCAATCTGTGCTGTCCCTCAAAGTGTTAGGGTCAACCCCTGGGCACAGGACTTTGAATGTATTGGCCAAACAATGGACACTAAGTGCCTATTGACCAGTTTCACCCTTCAAAATGGGGTATTTAAGGAAGGACAATCAGAACTGTCATCTCTCTTTCCTGCTGCTTCCCTTGGGAACAGATGTCTTTTGCACCTCTTTCACAGCGGCCACGTGTTTGCAGCGTGCATTACAGCAGCAGCAAAGGCAAAACCCCTTTCTTTTCCTTTCCTCGGGACACGCTCTTTACCTATCCCGTTGGTGAGTATTTTAGGCAGGGCTAGGATTTCCCTTGTTATTAGGCTCCCTGTTTTCCAAGTTCTGATTGTTTAAGCTGTTTAAACTGTTTAATTCAGTGTTTGTAAGCAATTTTGTGCAACTACCTTGCCGACCGAACATCTAAAGAACCCTGGGGAAATTTTCCTGAAAATCTTGGTTATTAATAATAATAAAAAAATAATAATTGCAACACTCAAGCCCTATAACTTGGTTTCAGATCAATCATTGCTCAGTTGAAAAATTCCTCTTTAGTAAAAGTTCAGGTAAGGACATGAAAAATCCTCTGAACTTGAACATTTCTCCTATCAGCAAGTAAATTAGTCACCTAATCTTGCCAGATCTTGCTGGTGCAGAAAGACATTACTGAAGAACTGAAAAACTCATAAAACTCATAATCTCTAGTGTCTTAATCCTCATGGTTTGCAAAAGAAGTAGAAAGTTACTTTTTTTTTTTTTACTTTTAACTTCCCAGAATCTGACTAATGAATTTAAATTTAGGACAGCTTAAGCCTAGGATCAAGGTCAGGCCCAGTGCTCTGTTCTTCTTTTGAAGATAATACTTCAGCTTGAAATGTCTTACCTAGTAAGTATAGCTGTGGGGGATTTTTTTTTTTTAATTGTTTCCATGACTTTTTGGAGCTCAGTAATTAGAGAGGAGGAAAAAAACCAAAACCCATACTTCATTATAAGAACATTTGTCCCTACTCTCAAGAACTTAGTTTTGATAGTTTTAATTTCTCAGACTTGGAGGACCCCAGCTGTCCTTATAGGAATATTTCTGAGTACCTCCTGTGAGCATGCTTCTGCAAAAGGGGATTCATAGAATCATAGAATCATAGAATCATAGAATCATAGAATGGTTTAGGTTGGAAGAGACCTCAAGGATCATCCAGTTCCAACCCCCCGCCACAGGCAGGGACACCTCCCACTAGATCAGGTCGCTCAAGACCTCATCCAGCCTGGCCTTGAACACATCCAGAGAGGGAGCAGACACAACCTCCCTGGGCAACCTGCTCCAGGCCTTACCACTCTCACTGTGAAGAATTTCTTCCTAACACCCTGTTCAAATCTCCCCTCCGCCAATTTGAACCCATTCCCCCTCGTCCTGTGCAGCCCTGTAGTAACAATAAAGTGGAGTGAGGTGGGCTCTCGTCCTGTTTGAGCTGTGGAAAGCACAGCCTCCCCCTCAGGAGATTTGCCACGGCAGCAAACTCTCTCTCCCAACAAGTCCCAAGCTACATTGTTGTCTTGCTCTAAAATGGAGAAAGAGTACAGAAGGGAAAAAAAAAGACTGTGACCCTAATTCTGCAGGTTAGTTAGTGTTACTGCAAAAGAGTGTGGATATTCTTCTGGCAGGTTACTGTGCTCAAAGGCTGTGCTACTGGCCTTTGGATAGGCTGGATTCATGGGGGAACTCAGTCCTTCCTAGGTGATGCTGAAAGTAGGGACAGTGGCTGAATGGGTGTAATCATGAGGCATGAGTTGCATGTGTATAGACTAGAGTGTGTTTCCAAGCTCTGAAAATCACCCAGTGATTTTATATCTGCTTTGTTCATATTCAAGGACTGCATCATCCTTGATCAGTTTTGATTGAAATAGTACTCAATTAAAAGTTCCTCTTTTTTTGGACAGGAGAAACCCTTCAAATTTGGCTCATTGCCTTAAGTGTAAACATCTGACTGACTTACAAGTGCCCTAAATGCTGTGATAGTGAAGGCACAAGTCCCCTAGCTGACCTCTGCCCTTGCAAAGCCATCATAGACAGAATTGATGCTGGCTCAAAGGAAGTGTGCATTAGTGAAGTGTAACGTCAGTTCAGATTTCATCATGTCATGCCATCAAAATAAAATAAAATCAATGAAGTCCTCAGACTACATAGAAACAAAACCAGAAACCACAGCAGAAAGCCATTCAGGTGTGAGCCATCTGCAGGGGAGAGGACATAACCAAAGGTATTGTTTGCCTTAAACCTGTATGGCAGGTTCTTTTTTTCTGCAGTTGTAGTTTCTGAACTTTGTTCCTTTTGGAATGGCAGTTACAGTATGTCTACTAAGAATTCATGACAGTTTAGGACCTTTTTTAATGGTGGTTGCTTTTTTATTGACAAAATAAGGAAATGGCATTAATACAACTTTCTCTTCTGGGATTTGGCAGGAAATAGATCCAAGATATTAATACAGATACATGTGTAAGATGTGATACACTGGTCTGACGTTATTTAAAGGCCTTGCAGTGATACCTGTATCTATCCAATACTCTCCATTCCTCATTATTAATCTTCTAACAAGACTACTGCTTAAGCCAAAATTTCAATTCCAAATGTTTACTTCGGGTTGCTATGTCATTTTGGAGGAGGGAGGTGGCAGAAGGCTCAGAGGTTTATAAACTGTGGCAGCTTACAAAAACGAAGATCATAGAATACTCACTAGGAGACTCTATTAAGTCAGAAACCCTGCAGTTGTCCTGTTGGGTAGCATCAGTGTTTGTGGCACTTGGCACTGGGGTAAGCAGTACCAGTGAAGCAGGGTTCAACATCCAGAGCAGGTCTCATATTGTCCCACCAGCCCTACTAAGCTGTGGTACATAACTCTGAAACATGTTATGCATGAGCATCAGCTGGCAAACAAATCCTGGGGACCTTTTCTTTCCTCTGATATTGCTCTTGGGTTCAGGTACTAGTTCACCATACTGCTGCCCAGTTAAAAACGCAAGGTGGCATCAGGTGACAATCAATGTGAAGTGGTGTCAATTGCCCAAACAGCCTGCTTAGCTCACTTGGTTGTGTGGCAGAATGTTTTAAAGCTTAGCCTTGTCCCCCAGGCAGAGGCACTGCCCAGGTAAAGTTATTGTCATGGCAGAGGGCATCAGATGTGATGGAATCCTTGCCACAAGTATTGTTTTCTATCTTAAGCCCAGAAGTTGAGGATTCTGTTGACACTTGAGTGTCAGAAGGGCAGTCAGAAATAGGAAGGCAGAGGAAGGAGGGTAAGGCTTGCCTCTTGACATAGGAATATTTTATTATTTTGCTCATCCCTGATCTGTGGTCACTTTGTGTTGCTCACTTGGCTAAACTTGAGTAGAAAAACACAAAAGAGTGCAATGAGACTAAAGGAGGTTTAATTGTTTTTCATTTCAGCTTGATGTAATTTCAAGGCTGGGTTGTTTCAACAAACTCTGGAAGCTCTAAGAGCTTACTCTCTCAGCTTGCTTCAATTGGAAGTCACATCTGTGCCTTTTATATATGGAGATGTATGCTTCTGGGTCCCAGGAACAGACAAGTGGCATCCCAAATATCAGCTTCATTTTGGATTCTGAACCTGAATTTCAGGACCAAATCAGGTTTTTAATTAATAACACAGTTGTGTTCAATCAGAGAGTCTGGAAACTGTCAACCTATGAGCTGGATGAATGTAGTCTCCCAGTTTTAGGCTGAGATATAAGGGACACTTGGCTTGTGAAACGTGGTCTCTCCAGAGCAGAGCACACAACAGTACTGCAGGATGGCTCATGGCAAAGAGCAAGCAAAGTCTATGCTTACCCTATGTAAAACTCAATTTACAGGAACAAAACAGGCAAAATTAATCCCTCAGCTGGCTCCATCTCAGTAGAGCTATGTCAATGTTTCAGAAACTGGCAGAGCTGCCACTGGACCAGGGCACCGAATCCCAGACATCATTGCTGGCTCTTTCTCACTATTAACTGAAGTTCCATTTCTGGACTGCAAAGCCTGGAAAATCTGGGGAGCCTCTGAGAATAGTCACAATAATTATGAAGATTGCAACGCTTAATTAAATTCTCTTGGGCATTTGAAAGTGCTAGGGAGCCAAGCCGAGATAATCCCCTTACTCAGAAAAGCAGCTTTGGGTTGGATTCCTCTCTTCCAAGAGCCAACTTAATTTTCGTGTTCTCCACAGTAGATTGTTTTAAAAAGAGAGTCCTCCTCTACCATTTATCTGGCTTTCTCGTCACTGTCTATTTTACCGCTTCTCCAGCATTCCTGACTCTGCCTTCTCTAGCTTCCATGGGGAGATTTCCCACTTTATTTTCTGGCAGTAGTGCTGATTTCTGACAATACTTACTATCTCTGTAACTCAGACAACCAATTTCCTGAGATATTTCTCTCCATCCTTTTGGAGACCCTGCTCATACAATTACAGATAGCAGTGTCAGTATTTCTGTGTGTTTCTGCCATCACATGTGCTTCACAGCCTGCCTCTTGCATACCACCAGTTATTCTTAATTGCAGCCTCCCCTATAGCTCAGCTAAATTATCTGCAATGCCTAAGCCATGTAGCCTTTCCAAGCCACATTTTCCAGCTGATTTTTTGAGGGATGTCAGACTCTTTGAAAGCTTTCTTTGAAAAGTCAGTGTTTACTGATAACAGAAGTTTTTCTAGGGTAGGGACACAGGAAGCCAGCTTTAACCTGATGCTGTCAGAGGAATATCCACTGCAATTTCCATCAGACTTATTATCAAGAATCATATAATGGTTTGGGTTGGAAGGGACCTCCAAAGGTCCTCTTGCCCCTTGCAGTGAACAGGGACATCCTCCACTAGATCAGGTTGCTCAGAGACTTGTCAAGCCTCATCTTAAATATCTCCAGGGATGAGGCCTCAACTACAATCCTGGGTAACCTGTTCCAGTGTTCCAAACACCCTCATGAGAAAGAACTTATTCCTAATATCCAATCTAAATCTACTCTTCTCTAACTTAAAACCATTGCCCCTCATCCTGTCACCACAGGCCTTTGTAAATAGTCTCTCTCTGGCCGTCTTTTAGGCCCTCTTCAAGTACAGCAATTTGCTAAGACAAGCGTCTAAATTATGTAACTCCATAGGAAGAGGAAGGAAAATTACCTGGATCTCTACATGATAAAATTCCACTCTTCTCTTCCAAGAGGAAAGGTACAGTGAGTTCATGTGGGCATCTCTAAGAGTACATTTCTGCCCTCCCAAACATCTGCAGCTGCCCAGCCAGTGAGCTGGGAGAAGGCTTACAGGAAAACTGGGAGATATTTGTCTTTCTTCTTTCTTGTCATTGCCATTTGAGCCATATTTGCTATTCTGCTGTATGTTATTTCACAGAGGATAGCAAGTGCACAACCCACCCTCATTGTTTTTTTTCCTCCCTTAATTTAGGGATGCTGGTGAGATGTATGTGGGGAACAGGGTCCTTGGACAGGCTCATAATGTCTGACACCAATCACAGAATGTCAGGGGCTGGAAGGGACCTCAAAAGATCATCCAGCCCACCCCCCCTGCCAGAGCAGGATCACCTGTACCAGATCACACAGGAACATGTCCAGATGGATTTTGAATATCTCCACAGAGGGAAACTCCACAATCCCCCTGGGCAGCCTGTTCCAGTGTTTCCTGTCACTGGGCATCACCGAGCAGAGCCTGGTTTCATCCTCCTGGCACTCACTAAATTATTTATAAACATTGATGAGGTCACCTCTCAGTCTCTTCCAAGCCAAGGAGCCCCAGCTCCCTCAGTCTCTCCTCAGAAGAGAGATGTTCCTTTCTGTTAATCATCTTTGTAGCTCTGTGCTGGACTCTCTCAAGCAGTTCTATGTCCCTCTTGAACTGGAGGACATAGAACTGGACACAAAACTCCACATGTAGCCTCACCAGGTGCCTCAGGTGTCAGAGGCTCCTGAGGACAGTCTCCAGCAGTATGGACAGAGACAAGGCATTTAGTAACTCTGCCTTCTTTGTGTCGTCTGTCACCAGGGCACCCACCTCATTCAGCAGAGGGCCTACATTGCCTCTAGCGTTAGCTTTTCCTGCAATGTATTTGAAGAAGCCTTTTTAGTTATCCTTGACCTCCCTTGCAAGGTTGAGTTCAATGAGGTCTTAGCTTTCCTAGTTGCCTTCCTACATCCTCTGGTGACAGTCCTATACTCCTCCCAGGTGGCCAGCCCCTCCTTCCATGATCTGTAGACTCTTCTTCCACTTAAGTTTGCTTAGCAGTTCCTTACTTAACCATGCAGGTCTCCTGTTTCCCTTTCTCAATTTCCCACTTGCTGGGATGCACTGATCTTGACCTTGGAAGAAGAGGTCCTTAAACATTAACCAACTATCATGGGCTTCTCTGCCTTCTAGTACCCTGTCCCACGAGATTTCACCCAGCAACTGCTTGAAAGCGCCAAAGCTGTCCCTCCTGAAATCCAGGGTAGTACAATGCTGGTTTTCCATATGGGAAGGGGTGCAAGGACTGAACTACTATTTCCTGTGTGTTAATTTGGAAGAGATTTTTTTTTTTTTTTCCTCTGTGCTCTCAGGCAGCAGGGTAGCACCTGTTGTTTCTATGTCTCTCCATCACACATCTTTCTTACTTACATCTCACAGATGTTTTAGATACCTTCCAAGAACAAAAGCTTCCTCTTTCTTGTGTGCTTCTGAAGTGGCAGCAAGAAGTGCAATTTGCCCTTTCCTCCACAGGCTGAATGCTTCAAGTTGCAATGGCTACATAAATGTTTCTTCTATCTGTAGCTCAGCCAGGCTGCTTGTCACTACAGCACAGGATTCTCATGAACTCTGGCATATACAAATCCCTCTTTTGATCATCAGGTAAACACAGGAAAGCTCTTCTGTGAGACAATTGAGAGTGTCATCCCTGTTCCTCCCAGTATCAGTAAATGAATAACTGGAAAAGTGAGGGACTGTTGCTGCAGTGGTGGAGGGAATTTCACTTCAATCTGCCTGCACCCAGAGCTGTGTTGTTTCTTGCACAGAGCAGCTATCAGTGATTTAATCTTTGCAAAACCAACAGTGAGGAGCTGGAGGTGGCTCAAGCAGGTGCATCACCACAGCTTACTGTGTCAAAAGAGACAGGTCACACCAGACCCACAGGTCTTCTCCTTTCAAGGGAGAGATTAATCCAATTTCATCATTCCTTTTCATTTAAAAGGAGAGAATTGTGCAAACAAGAGGCAAGGTGTCTTTTTTTTTTCCCACTTTCTTTTTTTTCCCCCTTTTTATTCAAGTAGAAATTACTCTCATCTTTAAACTTCTAAGCAGTCTGTGCTGAGAGCTGTACAGATGACAAAGCATAACATAAAAAGGAAAGATCTATAGGTCTTGGTCTGCATAATGTTATGCATGTGAACATGCAGCAAAATATGAGTAATATTAACTCCTGAATTAAGTGTTTATGTGGTGGTGGACTTCTTTGGAAAGACTAGAAGTTCTGCACACATGGGGAATATGGCAGCAACTTGGTGCTATCATTTATTTAATAGAAATTTATTTGACAGAAACAGAGATTGTGTGAACAAAACACTGCATGTGCTATTTGCTGTTGAGCATGGGTCAGCACATGGAACATGACTGTGGCAGATGAGACCCCTCTGGGGCCACAGCAATTGCTGATTTACCTTCTCCATGCTGCAAAAACCAGAATCCAGCAGTTCAGTATCAGGATTCATGGGACATTTAAAAGTTGTGGTCTGTAAACTATGATTGTAATTGTTCAAGGTTTGTTGTATTTCACTTATGGCTTACACATATGATCCTGCTGACCTAAATACTACTTATTGCCATTTTCCTTCATATGAGAAAGGTAAGAAATAGGAAGCCAAATTAATTCCTGCTTTTCAGGCAGTGGGCTAAATGCAACAGTAGTGGGAGTCAAACACTGCTCACTAGTTGTTAGAAGCCTGTTTCCTTCTGCTTCCCTAAAGTTTGAAAAAAAGTCAGGAACGCATGGTCTTGTCCAGTGTCCCAGGGACAAATTTCTCAGCCTCTTCCTGCCTCAGAGTAGGAAGAGGGAGCAGGAGAACTGCAAATTAGACTCCACCAGGGAACCCTGCGGATACTGCCCATGTCTGAACACCTACAAAACCTTCATCACAATTTCAGCTACAGCCTGTTGGTCCCCCCGATATGCTAAGTAAACATGTAAATAGCCCTCTGCTACTGCAGTCAAAGCCAGATACTGATTCAGGCAAAACAATAGGGTTTAAAATATCTGTTTAAAAAGAGCCTGCAATGAAGGGAATGGAATTGAATCTGGCTTGGGACATTAAGGGGGAAAAGAAGAATTTCTTCAGGTATATCAATGAGAAAAGAGGGACCACACAGAAGGTGGGGCCCTTCCAGAAGGGAAATTGAGAGCTGGCTACAAGGGCTATGGATAAGGCTGAGGGTGCTCAACGACTTCTTTGCCTCAGTATTTCAACGGCAAGGACTCCAACCACAATGTCCAAATACCAGAGGGCAAAAGTAAAGACTGGGAGAAGGAAGATCTGCCCACTATAATTCAAGATCATGTTTGTGAGCACCTAAGGAATATGAATTTGCACAAGTCCATGGGGCCTGATGAGATCCACCCATGAGCCCTGAAGGAACTGGAGGATGAAGTTGCCAAATCACTGTCCATCATACGTGAAAGGTCATGGCAGAATGGTGAAGCTCCTGCTGACTGGAAAAGGGCAAATATAAAACCCATCTTCAAGAAGGGAAAAAAGGATGACCCTGGGAGCTACAGGCCAGTCAGTCTCACCTCTATACTTGGCAAGATTATGGAGCAGATCATCCTCAAAGCTCGGCTAAAGCAGATGGAAAACAAAGCAGTGGTGATTGGTGGTAACCAGCATGGCTTCACCAAAGGCAAATCATGCCTGACAAATTTGGTGGCTTTATATGATGAAGTCACAGCAGTGGTGGATAAGGGAAGGGCAACTGATGTCATCTACCTAGACCTGAGTAAGGATTTTGACTCTGTCCAACATGACATCCTGCTCACCAAACTGGAAAAACACAGACTTGATGGGTGGACAACTCGCTGGATAATGAATTGGCAGGATGGTTGCACGCAGAGAGTGGTGATCAAGGGCACAATGTCCACCTGGAGACCAGTGACAAGTGGTGTCCCTCAGGGGTCAATGCTGGGACCAGTGCTGTTGAACATCTTTGTCAGTGACATGGACAGAGGAATCGAGTGCACTCTCAGCAAGTTTGCAGGTGACACCAAGCTGTGTGGCACAGTCAACTTGCTAGAGGGCAGGGATGGCATCCAGAGGGACCTGGACAGGCTGGAGAGATGGGCCTGGGTCAACCTCATGAAATTCAACAAGGCTAAGTGTAAGATCCTACACCTGGATCAGCACAATCCCAAGCACAACTCCAGGCTGGGTGGTGAGTTGTTGGAGAGCAGCTGGGAGGAAAAGGACCTGGGGGTCTGGGTTGATGAAAAGCTCAACATGAGCTGACAGTGTGAGTGCAGTCCAGACAGCAACTGTGTGCTGCATTAAGAGCAGCGTGGCCAGCATGGCAAGGGAGGGGATTATTCCCCTTTGCTCTCATCAGACCCCACCTGGAGTACTGTGGAAATTAGACTCCCACCTGCAGATCCACAGATTTCGTAATCTCCTAAACAAGCTGGATTCCTCTGCACAGCAAATGTGCAGCTCTTCATCAGGCCATTACACTTTTTGAGCTTGAAATCATTTCAGGATGGTCTGAATCCATTACTATTGCTTTGGAAAAAAAATAGCTTGTTTCAAACCAAATTTTGCTTTTTTAAAATAGACTAAAACAAACAAACAAAAAACCCCACACCACCATAAAAAGTTAGTGGTTTGTTGGTTAATTTCTCTGTATGAGGAATAGTGTGGCCAGCAGAACTAGGAAAGTGATTGTACCCCTGTAATTTGCACTGGTGAGGCCACATCTCAAGTTCTTCATTCAGTTTTGGCCCCTCACTGCAAGAAACACTTTGCAGTGCTGAAGAGTGTTCAGAGAAGGACAACAAAACTGGTGAAGAGTCTAAAGAACAGTTTTTACAAGGACCAGCTGAGGGAACTGTGATTGTTGAGCCTAGAGGAAAGGAGGATGTGGGGAGATGTCATTGTTCTCTATAATTACCTGAAAGGCAGTGGAGTGAGCCTAATATCAGATGATAGAATGAGTGGAAATTATCTCAAATTGTACCAGGGGAGGTTTAGATTGGATATTAGGAAACATTTATTTACTGAAAGAACGGTCAGGCACTGGAACAGGAACACAGGAAGGTGATAGAATTGCTGTCCCTGCAGGCATTCAAAAAATGTGTGGGCATGGCATTTTAGAATGCTTTAATAGCCATGGTGGATCTAAGCTGATAGTTGGACTCAATATTTGCAGAAATCTTTTCTAACCAAAAGATGCTATGATCCTATATGTGCAGCAGGATGCTTCTACCTACAATTTCCCTGACTACGTTTAAAGTTGCAAGGAAGCTTCCATTTAGCACCATTTAAGGGGTGATGCCTTTCAGCACGGTTGCAGCAGTAGAAGGAGGATATTCAATTACAGCTGCAAACACTGCACAGAACAACTAACAAACTCAGTTAAGCAGCACAAAATGGGTAGCACAAGTGAGGGCAAAGCTCAAAATAGCTAGGTAAAATGCAGCATGGTCTCTACAGCTGTGTAAAGGGTTAAGCCCACCTGGAGCCTTCTGACTCCTTTCTAAGGGTGGTTTGACCTGCCCCCAGGTGTCATGTTTAGCCCCCTCCCACTTCCTGCCAGGGTCTGCTATAAAAAGACGTGGAGAAGTTGTCTTCTCTCTCTCATCCTGCCTGCCTGGCCAGCTCATCACTGTTCTGCTGCCAGACCACCAGCTGACATGTTGAGGGATACCACCATTTTTCTCTGGAACTCCAGCTACCTGCTTTTCTTCACAAAAAAGCCTGCGTCCTACTTCATCCAACACCAAATCATCCATCCCAGCATTTGGATTCAATTGCCTTCCACAGGTTGTATTTCTCTTTTGTGTATTTTGATCCCTTTTCCCTCTTTCATCTGTAATACCTCTCCTGTTCCCTACCCTGTATTTTTTGGTTTCCCTTTACTCAGCCTCTGTAATCCCCTTTACCCTTTTATTTTTTGCTAAAGTTTAATATCTTTTTACTTCCAAATCAAATCGAGTATTTATTGGGCTTTTGAGCTCAGAGGGTCTAGCCTAAATCCAATACAAGCTGATATACAGGGGGAATTAATACATGAAGGAGGACTGTACATAAAAGTTGCTGATGCATATCTAATGTTTCATCTGGGGAACGTGTGGGGCTGGCAGGCTTTGCTCTGCTCTCCTCAGGTGATCCTCCTGCAAGCAGTGAAGCGCAAGTGTATTTGGCCAGGTGCAGAAGGATATATATACAGTGAAAACCACCAGGCATCAAAAAAATATTCCTCTTAATGGGGTCAGCTGGCTGAACACAATTTCTGATACTGTTAAAAGTAAAATTACTAAAGCGGTGAACTGAACACCAACTCTTTTTTGTTGTTGTTTTTTATTTGTTTAGTTGGTTTTGCCAGGTGCAGCACAATGAAGGAAAATACAGCTGATTACTTCCTTTTCTGTCATTATTATTTGGCAGTACTCTTTCATCTGTGGATGAGGTCTTGGTATTTCACCCTAACAGTTCTCCTGAGCATTGATCTGTTGCTCTTAAATTCAGGCCTTACTGCAATTAAGTTTGTACAGAGAACCCATCTGTGTGCAAGTATCAAATGCTGAGGAGCTTTTAGCTGACCCAGCCTATGAAAGTGTAGTGTTAGTCTATTTGAGAAGAGAAAATAACCAGACAATAGCTAAAAGTGTCTTTAAGCTGAAGAGAAATGGCCAAAAAATAAGAATTCTGTGACAGGGTATATACACCCTTACCAGGGTCATTGTTTTCAAACAAATTCCCCATCTCCTTGGTGACTGCTGTTCTCACCAGACTCCTCAGTTAATAGGCTCTGATTTCTCCTTAGCTGTAGTCACCTAATTATATCCAGGAATGGGACTTATGTCCTCCTCTCCTCATCAGTGTCTCTTCCTGAGTAGCTGCCATAGATTCTCTTTTGTGAATTTCCTTTTATGATCAGTGAAGAGCTGCAACACCTGGATTGTGTGCCAAGACTGGTGAAGGAGCTGGAAGTACAGTCTTATTAGGAGAGGCTGAGGAAGCTGGGGTTGTTCAGCATGGAGATGAGGAGATTCGGAGGGGACCGTATCACTCTCTACTACTACCTGAGGGGAAGTTTGTAGTCAGGCAGGATTCAGGCTCTTCTCCAAGCAACTAGTGACAGGACAAGAGGGCATGCTCTGTAGCTGCACCAGGGAAGGTTTAAGTTGGGTATTAGGAAGCATTTTCTCGTGGAAAAGGTGATTAGGAACTAGAATGGACTGCCCAGGGAGGTAGTGGAGTCACCATTCCTGGAGGTCTTTAAGCAAAGATTGGATGTGGCACTTGGTGGCATGATTTAGCTGATGTTGTGGTGTTAGGTTATAGGCTGGACTTGATGGTCTTGGGGGTCTTTTCCAGCCTTGATGATTCTGTAGCTATGAAAAGAGCCAGTGGAAATCATGTATTTCAGTGTCTGCACCTCTTTGTGGATCCACTTCTAAATATTTTCATGGACAATCTTTTATATTAAATGTATAACAAACCAGAGCAGAACAGGCTTTTCAGTGTAGTTCAAATAGAACAATGGGTTTGGTTTCATGGGGCTGTTACAACAAAAGGAAAGGGAGAAAAAAAGGAAGTCCCTTCAGCCACAGTGCTAATAGTTATTTACACAAATCAATATCTAATGTCGCCAGCCTACAATGGAAAGCTGCTATAAATCAGGCTGAGGTTGTCTGTGGGCAAATCTTTCCTGGCTCTAATTTCTCTCCTAGGTCCATCACAACTGGAACCAGAGCACATGCCAGTTGCAAGCACATAGGAAAATACAATACACAGCTTAAAAGTACAGCAGCCTTCTGTTGAGAAGACCGAGTTGTTCTGTCACCAAAAATTACTATAAGATGAAATTTCTGTCAAAAAAAAAAAAAAATTCACACTGTCAAAATTAAAACCTACAGATTTTGTGATTTCTGCTGAAATTTCACATTGAAGAAATGGAAAAACAAGTAGAATTTTTTTCCTACTATAATCACAATGTGTCATTTTCACAAAGAGCAAAGATTTGGGGTTTTCTTTGTGTTGTGTGGAGTCGTTTTCTGTTTGGGGTTTTGTTGTTGTCAGGTTTGTTTGTTTTTAACATTTGTTTTCTAGAAAGTTTATTTTGGCTGGCCTTTGCTGTGGCAATGTACCATTGGTATGTGTTGAAGTGACAACCCTACCCTGGGGCATGTCTATAAAGAGAACAACTATGCTAGTGAAGAAGCATTTTGCTCACACACATTCAGTATTTATCAGTGAAGGTCACAACAATACTGCTCCATTTTGAGTGATTATATTGTTACTGTCTGGGTTAAACTGAAATAGGATACTGCTCATTTGAAAGAAACCTCTCTATGGAGATAGGTACCACAGTAATGAGAACTCCAACTAATTGAGTTATTTTGCTTCCAGAGTATGTCCAGGCAGGTCTTATTCTTACAAAGTATTCCTACACATTTGAAAGAAGTGGACAAAACTTGGGAATTATTCCTTCTTCCATAGAAACTCATGTCTCATTTGTAATTGGTTTAAAGTTAATAACATTTATGTTTTAAAAAATAGACCTTTGCTGGTTTTAGAGAGGAAATACAGGATATAGAGGATCTCAAGTCCCTGCATTGTCTGTACAGATATTGCCCGTGTCTGTATCTCTTCTGTTGCGAGTTGCAGCTGTTTCTATAATATCCTGCTATAACCTAACAAAAGCAAGCTCCATTTCCTGTGGTAATGAACAAATTAAGAAACTAAAACCAGCCAGCTTTCTTTTCAATGAGACAAATTTATTTTCCGTTTTTAAAATATACTAGCACTCTCCAGATATTGAAATGGCACTCTTTTGTGTTCTTAATACATTTGAACAAGATCAAGTAGCAGCAACAAAATATTCCATTTCCATGGAAATCAGTACAGTTTTCTTTGCCTCTAATCAGACCACTTTGCTGAATGATAAACTGTTTATTTTTAACCTCTCAGAAGATGAAAGCTCACTGTGCCTTTTAAGTTTGGATTGTAGCTGTTCTCTGCTTCATTAGGTCTTTTGGCTTCAACCTGCAACTGAGAGCCGGGCAGGGGGACAGATGCATAGAGGATGCTAATGCATTTGCTCTCTCCTTTGCTGGCAGTTCCCAGTCCAGTGCAATGGGAATCTGCGTACAAAAATGGAGACCTGGGTATAGACTGGTGCAACAAGAGGCATCAGACCCAGAGTCTAGAGCATAAAAAGCTGATGATACTCAAAGAGCCGGACTATCTCATGCAGGTGCATGAAAAATAAAAATAAAATATGCATGTTTTATCAATAATCTAAAAAGCAAATGATGGTGCTAGGACCAAGATGGTGTATCAGGTAACCCATATGCCACTTTAAAATGTAGAGGATGTGGCAGTCTACAGTTCCCCCAAGAGCACCCCTGTCCTGCACAACTCAGTTAAAAAGAAAGTTTTCTAACCATTACCACTGAAAATGCAGCAGAGGCATTAAGAAACATGTCAGTGATTTGAGCCAGTCTAGGCCTGAATCACTCCATGACACTCATGCTCATACACCGTTGTTGGTGACAAAAGTTCAGGGGCTGGATGGCCTCCTTGCAAATGCCACACAAGCAGCTATGATCAGAAGGACTGATCTGCATCTTCTCTGATTCTGGGAGAAAAATGCCACAACTAAGAAAGGTGGAGGCAGTACAAATTTTCAACCTGGTGAAAGATCTCATTGTACAATGCTTGTAGGTCACTTAGTTTTTAATTTTCCAAAAATTAAAATGCTTTGTTTTAAACCTGAAGCTATTATAGTAAATTGAAAGGTGTTTTTTTGTTTGTTTGCTTGCTTGCTTTGGTTGTTTTGTTTGGTTGGTTTTGTTGGGTATGTTTTTTGGGGGATGCTCAGTTGCTGTAACCAAGTTGATGTTTACCTTCAGCAATGGAAGAGTACAGAACAATAGATAATGCACAGTCCCATCAATGCATGTGTGGTTGAATGTAAAGAAGCTCTTGCCAGATAATAGAAGTAACAAGAAAGCCTTCTGCTTTGGAAATATTAAAAACCTGCCTGGATGTGTTCCTGTGTGACATGGTATAGATGATCCTGCTCTGGCAGGTGGGTTGAACTAGACAATTTTTTGGGGTCCCTTCCAGCCCCTGATATTCTATGATTCTCTACTGCATCATGGGTTACCTCAGTCAGCAAAACAGCATGGCATATGTCAATAAGGAAGTCTGAAAAACCCTGAGAAAGACGTAAGAAAGGGCAGCTTCCAGCACCTGCAGGCAATGACCTGGTCATTTTTCAGGGATCACCTCCTTCAGGTCCAGGAGCAATGCCTTCCAGAAAAGAGGAAGGCAGGTAAGAATGCAAGGAGATCTGCATGGATGAATGGAGAACTCCTGAACACGCTTAGATTCAAGAGGAAAGCCTACAGAGAGTGGAAGAAAGGACAGGTAACCTGGGACCAATACAAAGACATTGTTCGTGGAAGCAGAGATCAAGTCAGGAAAGCTAAAGCAAAGCTGGAGTTGAATCTGCCTAGGGACATTAAGGGGAACAAGAAGAGTTTCTTCAGGTATATCAGTAAGAAAAGGAGGACTAAGGAGAATGTGGGACCCCTTCAGAAGGGAAAGGGAGAGCTGGAGACAGGGGACATGGATAAGGCTGAGGTGCTCAATAATTTCTTTGCCTCAGTCTTCAGCAGCAAGTGATCCAGCCACAATGTCCAAATTCCAGAGGGTAAAAGTAAGGTCTGGGGAAGTGAAGACCTGCCCACTGTAATTGAAGATCATGTTCAAGAGCACCTAAAGAACCTGAACGTGCACAAGTCCATGGGGCCTGATGAGATCCACCCACGGGTCCTGAGGGAACTGGAGGATGAAGTTGCCAAACACCTGTCCATTGTATTTGAAAGGTCATGGCAGAATGGTGAAGTTCCTGCTGACTGGAAAAGGGCAAATATAACACTCATCTTCAAGAAGGAAAAAAAGGATGACCCTGGGAGCTACAGGCCAGTCAGTCTCACCTCTGTGCCTGGCAGATCATGGAGCAGGTTCTCCTCAAGGCTCTGCTAAGGCAGATGGAGAACAAAGCAGAGGTGCCTGATGCCAACCAGCATGGCTTCACCAAGGGCAAATCATGCCTGACAAATTTGGTGGCTTTATATGATGAAGTCACAGCAGTGGTGGATAAGGGAAGGGCAACTGATGTCATCTACCTAGACCTGAGTAAGGACTTTGATTCTGTCCCACATGGCATTGTGGTCACCAAACTGGAAAAACACAGACTTGATGGGTGGACAACTCGCTGGATAAGGAATTGGCAGGATGGTTGCACGCAGAGAGTGGTGATCAAGGGCACAATGTCCACCTGGAGACCAGTGACAAGTGATGTCCCTCAGGGTCAATGCTGGGACCAGTGCTGTTGAACATCTTTGTCAGTGACATGGACAGAGGAATCGAGTGCACCCTCAGCAAGNATGAGAAGCTCAACATGGCTCAGACAGCAACCGTGTGCTGGGCTGCATTAAGAGAGGCATTACCAGCAGGGCAAGGGAGGTGATTCTCCCCCTTTACTCTGCTCTCGTCAGACCCCACCTGGAGTACTGTGTGCAATTCTGGAGCCCTCAGCACAGGAAGGACGTGGAACTGCTGGAGAGAGTCCAGAGGAGGGCCACGAAGATGATCAGAGGGCTGGAGCACCTCTGCTATGAGGACAGGCTGAAAGAGTTGGGGCTTTTCAGCTTGAAGAAGAGAAGGCTTTGAGGAGACTTTACAGTAGCCTTCCAGTATCTGAAGGGGGCCTACAAGAGGGCTGGGGAGGGACTGTTCTCAAGGTCTTGTAATGACAGGACTAGGGGGAATGGGTTTAAACTGGTGGAGGGAAGATTTAAATAGGATGTTAGGAAGAAATTCTTCACAGTGAGGGTGATGAGGCACTGGAACAGGTTGCCCAGGGAGATTGTGTCTTCTCCCTCCCTGTATGTGTTCAAGGCCAGGCTGGATGAGGTCTTGAGCGTCCTGATCTAGTGGGAGGTGTCCCTGCTTATGGCGGGGGATTGGAACAGGATGATCTTCCAACCTAAACCATTGTATGGTTCTATGAAGTCTGGCTTAAGAGAGTTTCCTCTGTGGAGACTCAGCATTGCACTGGAGGGTCTTTCCAGGAGAGTGATATAGGAAGGAGCTAGCACAGAAAAAATATTTAGTTGGAGCAAGGAGCCCTCATGCAAGTGGAACAGCCAGAGGGAAGGAACTTGTATAAGATGGCATAAATCGTGTACAGGGTGAGGGAGCAGGAAGGTAGAAATTCAGCAGGACTTTCTAAAGTTAATCCTCTTCCTGTTTATGCCTACCATCAAGGTCTCCTCTGTATTGCAGGTGTGTTAGCTTGGTGCTCACAAGCAGGACAGCACTGCCTGGCTGACATGTTGTTATGGAAGAGTTTATGATTAATTAATGCAAAATGATTTTTGTAAATTAATCTTGTTTATTAACTTTCAATATCCAAACTTTTCCACTCCCAACCACTTGTAAAAAATATTAAACAGGTTCAATTGTAGCAGTTATGGAATGATTACATAAATGTCTAGATCTAGTAGTAACTATTAATATGCATACATGATCAAATCAGTTGTAACTAACACTGGAAGATCTCTTGTGGTCAATAGTGCCACTTGGCCACTAAGTGGAACTCAGGCACCTTTTCTGCTTGGGGCAGAATCTAGGTAATATGCAATGCTTAAGTTTTACTCACAAGTATTTTTTCTCCTGTCTTGTGGGGTTATAAATAAATTGGAAGTACTCAGAATACTTACAGGGTTTCTGGCTAGTCTGGCCACTCGCTGCTGCTGCTGTGGCTATAGCTGTGGCTGCAGCTGTTGCTGTGACTGATGCACCCCAGGCTCCCCAGACTGCTGGGTGAAGGAGAGGGGTTGCAGACAGTTTCTGACCCATTCCTGGCTTTTGACAATCTGTGTGCCTCTAGGCTTCATTGTCTTCAGGAGATGCAGGCTGCTCCAGCAGGTACAGGCAGACATCTTGTGATGTATCTCAGCAGATATGTGTCTGATGCTGCTAATTGAGTGAAGACTATTCAAGTTGCTCCTGGAAAGAATTGAAACAGTTCTAGGGTGGAATATAGCTTATATCACTATATAACAATAATAAGGCATTACAGGTAATACAGGCACAGATAATGGCGGCAAGCACGGCAAAGCATATGCATGGCAAAGGCATGCTGTGTTATCTGCTTATCTGCTTTTAATATCAATTCCTGAGATTGATTGGACTGCTTTAGACATTAACATATCCAATCAGAGTGGCAGTAAGACACATTTTACCATATTTGGGTGAAAGGCATAGGCCCAGCACAGGCATAGCATAAGGCTGGCACATGCAACTTGTTTACCATACCTTGCAAGCTGGAGAAAAACAAGTTATATAAGCCAGAGTGCTCAGACTCTGTGGCACCATGTCCTTTGTCTCTTTTCCTGCAGTTGCTTCTCCCTCCCAAAAAAAAAAAAAAAACAGAGAGAAGGCAGAAAAACGTGTCTGGGCAAGCCAGTGCACCTACAGGCCTGTTTTGACCCTTCAGGTCTATCATGGCACATGTCTTAGGGAGATTGGGTCCTGCCAAGAAATGTGAGGCAGCAAAACTAAGTTGGTAGTGTTTGCTCATGGTCTTCCATGCCAAGAAAACCTATGTAAAGGATTGCATCAAGATTGGATATATCCATTCGGTAAGACTGATTTTTTTAGTTTCCTTCTTTCTTTCTCCTTTGGATTCTTGGTCTTCGTGGATATTAACTTCTTGACATATCTCTTTGGTCTTGATAGAGCTGAAAGTTACGTGTCTGCTTGTGACTTCAAGATAGCCAAAGTACTTTTGCTTTCCTTGTCTCATGTTCTTGTTGGCCTAATGGTGTTAAAAGGCATAGCAGGAATCAAGTACTGCATGGGGCCTCAGCCTCCAAACACAGAAGCAGATATCAGCTCATCAACTTAATGGCCTGAGCAGTTTCCCCTAATTACTTTCCAGTTTGCACAGCAGAGATGCATGGGCTTTATTTACCTCTGCTGATGACACACAAGAGGGAACTAACTCCTGCTCTCTCTTTAGTAGCTGTGATACTTCTACACAGATAACAAGAGCAGCCAGCAGTAAAATTGCCTCCATGACAGTAAGATCAGTAGCTGCAGCTCCAAATTCACAGGGCAGATCATGCAGGAAAACTCCACTTTTGTGTGGTCACTTTTCACCCTGAGCATGGCATTGAACTGCCTGCACGGGTTCTCTGCTGAGTGTGAAGAGGGAGAGTCTTTCTTATGATGTAAAAAATTTACTCCAATCCTCTCCCCATGTTCTTAAGTAGCACAAGAGTTGAAGTGGACAGAATGCATTATGATAACCAGAACGACCCATTGTGAAATAATCTTCTCTACTTTACTTTGTGTTGGGTTTTTTGTATTCAGATAAGATTTTAATCAAGGTTTTAATTTATTACCTACTGATCTTTGATATTTACCCACGGTCTCTCTTTTTTTTTTTTTTCCCTTTCCTTTTCTTCATTGATTTAATCTTGCTAGATAGGAACTAAATACGCAGTTTGTCCTAGGTTAGTTAAAAGAGAAATGTTCAGTTAATGAATGGTTCACCAACAATAGTAATTGCTCAGTTTATTGATAGACTTCAGGAACCATCACAAGACAAACTTTTTTTATAGCAGGTGTCTAAAGTTGGCAGATGTTTAGGGAGAAGAAGCAGATAAGGATTAGGGAATTCTAGAAAAAAATAAAATTTTTCCTTTCTTGGCCACTCAGACCTCACCCAGTGTCATTGGTGTAGAAATGAGTCCATTCTAAGATTTATTGGCTCAGTGCAAAGTTAATTCAGTGACTGTCACAAAAGGTAATTTTGTGAGCATGTGCAGCCTGGAGTATTTAATTGCCTCTGTGCTGGAACTCTTGTATGTGTATGAGAAAGTTCTTCTTCCAGATATATTAAGCAGTGTCTTTCCAAATACTAAATCCACCAAGAACACACTGTTAGCAAGCCTGCAACACTTTTGCAGCAGAGCAGTTCCTGTGTGAGGGAAGCGGTGCGAGGGAAAGGGGACAGTGAAGCATGAGCTTGGTGCTGGTTTTATGCTTACAGAAAACATACTCTGGGAATATCGTTTCAGGTGACTCTGCCATGTGGAACAACAGCTCTCAGCAGCAAAACAGGCACCTATGTGCCTACCAGAAGGTGCAAGAGAGACAGGACCAGGAAGAAAAGGGAGTGGATTGGATGTGTGTGTGAGAAGAGGACAAGAATTTCAGTTATTTCAATCTCAAGTGATTTCCCTTTTTTTTGAAACAAATAAATCACAACTTTACTTCTGTTCTCTTCTGTCTGTCTGCTTTCCCTAGAGAGAATTATCTTTTCTTTCCCAATTTTCCTCCTTCATAAGGACACTTTTTTTCTTTTGGCACTCAGAGCAGAGGAAGGAAAGGAAGCACATAGGAGGAAATGAAAGAGAAAAGGGTAAGCACAATCTGGAAAAGCATTTAATTTATTTTGTTTTTATCACTACCTGAAAGCAGGAAATGGGTTTAAAATAACTTTTATAGTATAGAGGTCATTCAAATGGATTTTTCTAAAAACGCCTACCACCTCAGGCAGTTGCTGCTGTGTCTGTTGTGCAAGTGAACGAGTAACAGTGAGATGGTAAAAACTGGCTTCTGATGTAATTTAAAGAAAAATAAGACAGTGATTCTCAGTCACACCACTTTTTGCACATTGCACTGCTGAATATTGCTTTTACTGATGTCTTCTGCACTTTGAGTTTTGATGTGCCTTACTAGATTAAATTGTTTGGCTCTGAACACAGAGCCAGGGAACAGGCTGTCTAATCCCTGCAAGGAAGCAGTACCTGTTGATGGAGGCTAGCCAAGCCATCACCTGGCATTCTTGCCTGAGTAGAAAAAGCTGGAAAAGACGGGGCTTTGATGTATTTTGGTTTGTTTTATTTTTTTCTCCACGAAGAGTGGAGAGCTTGCTCTGCCACAGTCTGGCCAGGAGGGACAACTTGGGACCATGCCTAAAGGAAAGGTGAGGTTCAGCCAGAGGGTTGTTAGCAGCCAGAAGGGCTTCTGAGCATAACTATCTCCAAACTCAGTTCAGGCTGGAAATTCAAAAACATAGCATATTTAGAATCAGAAAGAATCTGGTTTAAGGGCTAAAATGAAAAGCTATATATTGCTGTAAAATGCAGAGTCTCAGTTTTCCGGTGACATGTAGGATTAATTTCTGGGACTTGCGGTTTATGAGATAATGGACTGTGTAAATGTTTCTCGTCTCTGTGACTAACGGCTTCTTTTTGGCACATGTCCTGGAACTCAAAGCAATGTAATTTTTAATTCTGGTTATCAGAACTAATTATACAATTACAACTAGTTGTAATGTTGCAACTAACATTATTAATCTTAGCCTTGGTCATTCTCTGCCTTTTATAAATCCTACTTCTGCACAGATTAAACTCAGGGGCTATTAACACTTTGATTATGGTTTAGTCAAATTATCCCTTGGTAGTGGGGCTCTACTGTCAACCACTGTGATACCTACAATTAATTGAAAAGATAACTGGTAGTTTTATCTGAAGGCTGCCTGTGTAGGATAGCAACCCCTAGGGAGCCTGGTGCAGGCTCAGGTGTACCCTTCCTCCTTCTTTGCAATCAGACTGGAATCAAAACAGAGTTAGGCTATAAATGAGAGCAGGATTTACACCTCTAACGTGACTGAGTGGCCATATGCTGAAGTATAATTAGGTATTTAAGGCCTCCTGGGTAACACAGGAGGGAGAAATATCAGGAACAGGGAATTGAGTTACTATCAGATATTCTGGATCCCTCTGCCTACATGATCAAAGGGCCTCAGGGAAAATTCACAGCTCCAGGGAACAAAAATCATTGTGTTTAAGTGCATCACCCCTGACATGTGATACCATGCTCATCCATGCGTGTGGCCTTTCAGGCCACTTTTTACCAGGGTATTTAGGGGGCTTTGAGGATTGTGTGCCTCTTATTAGCATCAGAAGGGCTTTGGAATAGTTTCCAAATATATGTCACCCCTGTACTGAACAGCTCTAGAGGAGTATCTCCATGGATAACTGCCTTTTCAGGAGCTGTTGCCTATGGCTGGAAGATGCCACAAAGGGACTGTGTTATTTATTTCTCGCCGCACTGGGTTAGACAATGAGCTACAATTGTATTTTCCATATTTATTGATACAGTGTCTTCTCACCAGTCTCAAAGGTTAGCTTCTTAACAAGGAGGTTTTCAGATACTCACCACCAGTGTTCCCATTGCGGGGGAGTAGGGTGTCTCTGAATCATTGTTTGATGCTGTTCACATGGGCACGCAGCAAGGTAACAAGGCAAATGATTGTCTGCTCTGTTGATCAGAGTCTGTAATAATCACTTGTCTGGTGCTACACATCCAATTCCTGGCAAACTAAAAGACATTTGCCATTTTGGCTGATGCTATTTTTACTCCTAACACATACCAGTTGCGCATCATGTTGTTGCCTCTAATTGCGGATGATGTCTGGTTTCCACCACACACACACACCTTCTGTCTCCAGAGGCATACCTTTTGGAATGCAAGCAGCAGGCAATACAATTTCAAAGCATTTGGGAATGCCAATTAAGGCTTATTTATGTGACTATTGAACTGCCTGAGAGGATAGTGCCCATCAGAATGCACTGTGGCCTTAGACAAAAGGAATTTTCCAGCCTTCCTACATCTAATGAGGAGGGAGGCTTGCATGATAGTGGCTACCATGCTCTGTTGTTAAACAACTTAGCTCAATCTTTTGCACATGCAAAAAGTAACATGTCCATCCTTACATGAAAAATTATGTGTTTTCTTGTTGATGTTGTATACACTCATGTATGCCATTATGTAAAGAACATGAAAAGAAATTGTAAGTATCCCTAAAACAGGAAATGTTAGTTTGTTTTACTAGTAACCTAATGTAGTAGCATCAATTTACATTTCTGCTAATTGGTTTGTGGTATGATTTTTTTTTTTGATTGTTTTTGCTATTTGAGCATCAGTGGAAGTTTGGGGTTTTGTTGTTTGTTGTTTTGGGGTTTTTTACTGTAAAATAATAGAACTAAGTGGCAGTGTTTCCAAGGTCAAATATCCTGTATTTTGAATGCAGGTGGCGCTGTTCAGTCCTAGCATCTTTCAGCTCTTGAGCAATGCAGGAAAGCATGGCACATCTTTCCAAATTGTACAGTCCTTGTAGGTGACTGTAAGATGGTTTCCGATGACAATGTGTTGGGATCTTCCCTCTGCTCTCCTCCCAGTAGAGTGGGCCCAGGTCTCACAAAGTCTGCTAACCAACTTCTTCCCTCCTTCTATTCTTCTTCTTCATTACTACCTGAATTTGGGGTCCAGTTGCCCTCTCCTGTATGGCAGGTGAGCACGGCAAGCTTTTGATCTGGCAGAAACCATTGGCCACATTGTGAAAAACCAGGTAAGAGTTCATCCTGAGAGATTCAGCCTAATGTGCATGAAGTTCACACGTTCTATAAATAAGCAAACTGCATATGTTAGTGCACAAAACTAGGAGAACAATGTCAGAAGATATTTGCCTCTAGGCTGAAGAGCAGTCAGTTTGGATGAAAGCTTTCTGGGCAGACTTTTCTGAGTAGATATCCTGCATGATTGAAGTCAGCTCTCATTTAGCTGCTGGAATTACAGCTGGGCTTCTAGGCAAACTGACTATTTCAGGTGCCAAACAGCTTTGGTAGTCTGGCCATAAACATCCCAGAAAGTGTATTCTAGAGATAGAAAGAAAATCTATTTTTACAGAGTTTGTTGAACCTTCTCTGGAAATATCTCCCTCACATGATCTTGAAAACCTGCTTCTGCCTTGCACACAGGTAGTGCAAGATATAGACAGATACGTAAAGATAGCTATGGATTTATAATAGGCACACACAACCGTTGAGCTCCTCAGCTGAGTGGCTTCTGGAAATGTGGCTATTTGAGCTGCTGAATGCTCAAGCAACCAATTCTATACACCATTTCTGAGCCATAAAACAAACGAGAGAGATGACAGCACTGCATCCTTTGGATCTCCTCAAGACTGGCAAGAGTTTCTCTAAGAAAAAAAAAAAAAAGGGGCAAAAAGCCAAGCAACCATCAAAAGAACTCAAAGCCAAGCAAACAAATGAACAAAACCCTAAAATAAAAAAAACTTAATTGTTTTTTATCTTCCAGTATTAAAAGCCTGAAATTTTTCCTATAATGACTGGGTGAATTGTATTTTTAGAAGACAATAAGGGTCTTAAGAAACTGGAGCTGAATCTAATAAGGAAAAGACTAATTGGGGTGGGGCAAGAACCAAATGATAATGTTTCACTTCTTATTATTAGAATTTCCCAGGAACAGGAAAACACTGGTGTTAATATAGAAGTCTCACTTGCATTTTTACTTCTGTCAGCAGAACAAGATATGTTTATTAAGAAGTGATAAACTGAAATACTTTAAAAAAAAAAGTTATCTTCTAATAAAACCCTTTAATAGATACTTCATATGATGGATTAAATATTTTTCCATAAGTTCTGCAGAAGAATACCTAGACCCTCTTTCTTATCTGTGTTAAGTTCTTTGGATTTAATGCAAAAATCATTATATTTGGTAATACAAAGAGTGGCAAATTAAATTTAAGACCCTCACTGGCCCACTCAGCAATGAAGGATGCCCTGCCACATGCTGCCTAGCTCTAACTCATGCATAACTATGAAGGACAGCACTGTGGATTTTTTAAAAAGTAAGATAGTATTTTAAAGTCTCAGCTTTCTAGTTCATATAGTTCACTAGCCTAAGTCAAGTTTACAAGTGTGTCCCTGGAGGTGTTTAAGGCCAGGATGGATGAGGCTCTGGCCAGCCTGATCTAGGGTAGGGTGTCCCTGCCCATGGCAGGGTGGGTTGGAACTAGACGATCCTTGTAGTCCCTTCCAACCCTGACCGATTCTACGAGTGTTTTTTGTAGAATATTTGTCATGGAACATACATGTTGATATTATGGTATATGGCTGTATACACTGTTTGTATAAGGCATACAGTATGTAACCTGTGCTTATATGTAACTTACTCTGTTTTGTGCAAGACAACCTAATCCATATGTGAGAAGCCTTATCAAAGGGTATTCACTGCCAAGAAAGGCAACATGATTATACCCAAGGTAATCCACACAAGATACTCTGTTCCTGAATGGTGATGATTTGCCCTCATTTGAGTGGCTTATTGGCCAGGGGGTGGTATTATCATGGAAGATACATGTCCTGGTTTGCCCAAGCGTGACCCCATGGTCCCTTCCCTCTGCTGGGAGGGAGGAAGCAGAGGGCAGGGAGAAGATGAAAGGCTTGGAGACGCCCACTTTGAGGGTCCAAGACTTGCCCAGATGTGTTCCTCTCAATAAGGGAAAGCAAGCTCCTGACTTCACCTAATGTGGTCAGTTTTGACAAAGTGCCATTCTGGTTGGTGGATTTGTCTGGCCGAAGGTGCCATTACATTTGGGCAAAACAATAAATAGGCTTCTGCCACATGCATGCTTTCACTTTTGCTTTGCCTGCTCTGCCCTGCCACATTATGTTCTACTTTGCCTGCAAAAACTTCCAAGATGCTGACAGAATTCCCTTTGAGTTTTGGGTACTGTCTGATACTATTTTGTGTGTAAATATTCAAAGCCTCTCTCTAAGAAATTCTGTAACTAGATTCTGTTGTGCCTTTCTGCCTTAGTAGCAGAAACGAGCCTCTTAAGTCCCCTGGTGGCAAGAGGTGTAATTTAAACTAAGAACCTCTTTCCACTTTTAATGTTTGCATTTGCTAGTTATTTCTTAAAATGTTCTAGTTTTGCCTGTTCCTTGTGTGTATATGTAGCCAAACTGCATTTTGAACATTGTATATAAGTTTTCTGGTGAGATTTAATGTTAATAATCAGTTTTCATAGTAATTAACAATATTCTCCTAGATATAAAAATTAACATTGATTATTAATTTTGCATAATTCACAACAGTATTTTTCTGTTTGAAGCATGGAGTCAAATGTGCCAAGGTAGAATATGGAGTTTGGTTCACCTGGTAGTAGAATAGTACGAAATAAATAGAGGCAAACAGCTAACAGAGCTTTTTGTGTGTTATACTAGAGAAAGCTGTAATGAATTTTTGTTTCCTGATCATTAGAAAGCAAACTGCATGAAAACTTGATCCTTTACTGTGCCCTCTTCTTTTTCTGGCTGGGGCTGAGAGCAGTTCAACGGACACAGATCCTGCTGATCCATCATGTACCTGTATTTTGGGGATTGACAGCAGAAGCTTTCACAACAGCTCTCTCAAAATCATACCAAAAGTAGACCAGTGCCAAAGGTCTGGGACATGGTTGTCTGCTGGTTAATTCAAGGTTTTAGTGTCACTTAGATGGGAAAATGATCAAAACAACCAAAGCTGTACTTAATTTCCATCTAATGCAGATAATGTGCAAATAAGCAGTACTTGGAGGGCTTTCGGCAGAAAGGCTACTGAAAGGTTATTGACTATAGCTGCAGCAGGATTTGCAGGTTCATTAATCACTTATGAAAAGGGGGTTTCTTTCTTTCATGAGCCAGAAGGTATATTTATAATTAAGACAAATGAAGAAAGGGTGGTTCTACAGCTTTCTGTATGACAGTGATAGAAAGTCAGGGCTTTGTTTCAAGAGTATATCCACTATCCGTTGTGAGCTGAAACAGGCAGAATGATAACACCATTTGATCATCTGTCAAAATTAAACATCCTGACTGGGTGAAATTCAGCCCTTGGATATACAAGTAGTTCTTGTTAAGGACGTGTCTGAGAGCTAAACATAGGAGTCCTAACCAGAATACAATCTGTTCAGGGTGTACAAGCAAATTTTCCCTATCACAGTTTTGTGAAGGGGGTAGTATTAGTGAATAAGTTCTGCAGAGCTGTGATAAAAATGGTCTTTATGGAAACTATTAAATTTCCTTTGGCCATCTCAGGTTATTTTATTGTTATTTTATCATTGGAAGCAATCACCCACAACAAAGTTTTCAGACTGTCCAGGAAATTAACTGAAGATCAGTTATTTTGCTGTCTTCCAAATTTATTACTCTGAAACTATCTGCATACTGAGATGTGCAGTGATAAATAATCTCTCATGTCTTCTAGCCTACCAAATAGAAATCTGCTTCCTTAGGAGTAGGCAAAATTAAAATGATGTATTACAAATAAATTCATTAAAGGTGTGTTCAATCTTTCATGAATCATCAGTGCTTAGGAGGGAATAAGATTTTTTTTTTTCTGAGAAACTCAATAAAAGGACCATCATGAAGTAAGTTTACCTTCTGAATGTCAAAAGCAGAGGCCATACATGGAGCTTATTAATGACTGCATAACCTTATCAGTTCAGAATCAAGGAGATGTGGGTTATAGCTAAATTATTTTTAAAGTAATTTATCTTGAACTTAATGAGGACTAAGGTCCTGTAGACTACAGAAGAGTCTGTCAGTCTTTCTGACTCTGCAAGCACTTTAAGCTATAATTGCAAATGCATTTATTTGTGAAATCTCAGAGTAGACAAGATTTATTTAAACTCTTTTTACTATAACAACAGTGGTGGAATATATTCAGCCTGGGATCTGATTTCTCTTTCTGGTTTTTGTACTGAGGGGATATCACGTGGCCCTAGACATTTCTCAAGATTAGGCAGCCAAGTGTGGCATTGAAGAGACCCATGCAGAGTGGCTGTGGTGCTGCTGCTGGATGGCATCCTTCTAGTTGTTTGAGGTTGTGGTCCAAGTCATAACTTGTAGGTGACTCTGGTTATTCCGGCTACGTTGGACTTTCTGTATGCTGACAGCCTCAGTTTAAGAGGCAGATACAGAAAGTCCCTTCGTCCTCTTTAGTCTGCAATATAAATGATTCAGTTTCTCCTTTTGTGCAGATTTTTTGTTTATCAGTCCCTTTGACTTGCAGCCTTTCTTTTCAGGTAAGAATAGGTGCTATGACTGGGTGAGGAACAGTTCTGGTCACCTTAGACATAAGCCACCTGAGGAAGCTTACTGATCAGAAAGATTTTGTTTCTACAGAGTTGAACCAAAGCTAACTGTTGGCTACTGGATAATTGAAGTAATTCCTGCATGTTTCCAGCCTTTACCACTACAGCACTGTACTGATCCTTCATCTGCCCAAACTCTTTAAAATTTTATCAGTTGAGCCTGACTTTCCTGTCAGCAGTTGCCAAGTAGCTCATCAATCAGAAGCTTGCTTTGTACAGACATGTAGTGAAGATCTAACAAAAGCAAAATGCCTTCCCACACTACCCAATCACTTCAGTGCCAGATTGATCTAGACGGCTGTATACCAAACTCTATGGTTTTCTATCTCTGCCACAAGACATAGTGTTTGTTTAGGTGTTGATTCCAACTCTCAATTTCCTGACTAAAATGTAGGTTTGGGCCAGTTTCCTTCACATGAATAAACATGGAGTTTTCTAGGCAGGAATGATGAATCTTAAATTCCACTTTGTCAAATTATTTTGCATTCCTAAGGTCAGCATAAGAGCATCCCAGGGATGTCTGTATGCCTAGTTCATTCTAGTTATTTGCTCAAGGACTGAGGACCCAACACAATGTGCACAATGGAAAAGCTTCCAGTGGTTTCAGGGAACATTGCTTTCAGTTGAAATAGCTTTTGCCAACAGTCATTGCTACTTTCCTTCAGCACAAATGTTGTCATTCTTTTAGTATCAGGAGCCATCTGCTGTAGCACTCCATTTACCTTGTTGCTTTGCTTGCAATGTTTTCTTACCAATATTTAGTTTGTTCACAGTCTAAATAAATTCTTTCAGGACCTGCTCTTTTGGGGAAAGTTTTCAGTTTGCCCTCTTACTTCTTTCTCACCCAGCTGCTTTTTTCCCCCAATCAAATATTCTTTTTCCTCTTCTTTCTCTTTCCTTCTCCCTCCATGCAGGGCAGTGCGGGGGCCCAAAGTAAAGGTGTGCCTTTGCTCTTTCCCTCTTTCTGTTTTTCTTCATTGTTTCCCCTGGAAAGGAAATAATAAGCAGAGAAGGAGCCAGGAAGGAGGCATTATAACCATCTCTAGAAATAGGAAGGTGAAGGTACTGATGGTGGACGGAATCTTGACATGTGGTATCTGAGCTCTCCTTACCGGATTTGTGCTAAGCATAATTGCTACACTGTCTCAATTGTGAAGATGGACAAAGGGCTTCACACAGCAAAACCAGCCGATTTTATTTTTTGTCTTTGTAAAATGAGGCTTCAAGATGTAAATAAAAGCTGTACAGACCTCTGGACGGTGCAAGTTAAATGGGACAGGAGTGGCTAAGCCTTCACAAGGGTGCTGAGGAATTTTTGGGCTTCTGTTTAAAAAACAATACTTGAAAAACAGACTCAAAGTCAAGATATTCATTCCTTCATTTACTTTGATGAGTTGTGGTTCTAAGAAAGGGGGTTATATTTTTTTCATTATGTTGTCCTGAGTTTTCTTTTAGCGGTAGTGTTTTTCCTTACTCTGCAAAGATATTTTAGCTATTTAGACACCTCCATATTTAAGGGAAATCTCTTATTTCAGAAGGAAACTAATTCAGTATTCAACTCATAGCAGTGTCTTTTGCTACCTATTGTTAATGGGAAAAGTAAAGATAAATTCAATATAGTGTAAATCATAAGAATAATGCAAAGAGTTTTTCTTCATAATTTCCTGGGGGAGACTTGCCAGCCACAGTTGCACAGAGCTCTTTCTGGTGGGGAAAATAAGATGCAGAAATTGGTGCCATTAGTCTTCGCCTGCGCTTAGCTGGACCTGTTGATATTCATGGGCTGTAATGTCAGGAAAGCTTTCCAAAGACATTTCACTCCAAAAATTTGAGTTATCATAGTTGTCATAGCTCTATCTGACAGTGAAAATGATTTGTTGATTAAAAAGTCATGTAAACACATGCATCTGATTCAATTTAATCAAAGGCAGTCCCTCACTGGAATTCTGAAGGCTCATCCACCAGGGAAGGAGGAATTAAATGGCAGGTAATTCATTTACTACACTGTCATCCCCTGTGGCTCTGGATTGGCAGGATAAGGGATCAATACAAGTGCCAGTAGCTCTGGGAAAGAGACACTGCCCCAGGTCTTCTTTTTGCCTTGGTGCAGCCATCTGAGCATGGGTTGTGAATAGCTGGAACCTCAAGTTTCAAGCAGTTCAGGGAATTGCTTGAAAATGTCCAGTGTGGATCCCCAAAGAATAAGAGAGTGGAACATCTTCCTTACAAGGAGAGACTGAGGGAGCTGGGCCTCTCTAGCTTGGAGAGGAGGGGAATAAGGGGCGACATCATTCATGTTTATAAATATATAAAGGGTGAGTGTCAAGAGGATGGAGCCAGGATCTTCTCGGTGATGTCGAATGACAGGACAAGGGGCAGTGGGTGGAAGTTAAGGCATAGGAAGTTCCATGCAAACGTGAGAAAAATGTTCTCGCTCTGAGGGTCACAGAGCACTGGCAGGCTGCCCAGAGAGGTTGTGAAGTCTCCTTCTCTGGAGACATTCAAAACCCTCCTTGATGCATTCCCATGTAACCTGCTCTAGGTGGTCCTGTTGTAGCAAGGGGGTTGGACTAGAAGATGACTTGAGGTCCCTTCCAATCCTTTACATTCTGTGTTATCTCTGCTTGGGGTTGTGCAGGAGTAGTTCAGTCTCAAGCTCATGGATGCCTTTACCACAGGTGTTGGTAAGAGACCTGCTGGGAAGGGGGAAACCACAGTAGCCTTTTCATCCATTTGACACTGGTTAGTGATGAGGCTGGCCCAGTGCCAGCTGATTAGAAGCAGGATTTCATTCTGCAAGTACTTATGGGCCCAAGTAAATCCACTTGCGCCAGTGGCCTTATTAAGTTCAAGCCTGTACGCATTACAAATCTACACAAAGAGAAATTAGAGCCCAGATTAGATTAGTCGCTAAAGGCTGTGAATGTACAGCTGTTTGCCAAATTGCTCACTGAATTTCATTTTTGCCTATACTTTTACTGATAGCAATTTGAAGGCAGTCATTAGCATCATCAGCCTTTGAATGAGAAATTTGAAGAGATACTTCAGTATAAATCTGCTCCTTTACTATAAGAAATTATTCCTGATTTGCTTTGGGCTATGGAAGCCAATTACATGAATTTTGCACAATAACCTGTTTCTCCCAAACAGGAGTAGCACTTCTGACCAGACAGACATACTTTTACTTCCAATTAACTATGTGGGTGTGTAAACATAAGGAAAACTGCTCTTTTAAACTTGAATTTAATAACTAGAAAATATTTGGAAGAAAGAATCATTTACAGTTAGAATATGAGACTCTGGTTGTCCTTATTCCCTTCCTCTGCAAGCCAGTTGGATTTGTGAAAACAGACATACCCTTTACCACTAAAGCAGAAATATTGCAGGCTTTATTCCTTACCAGCTCCCAGGCTCCAAGATTTAGGAAAGGCTGTGATAGTAATTTTCAGAGCTAAACTTGACATAACTCACAGTGGTCTAGTTTTCTTTTAAACTTCGGCTCTGCATTTCTTCCATTCCACATACCCCAGACCTGCCCTGTAATCCCTGTACTCTGCTGAATTCACATCCCGGTGATATATAAATGCCAAAGGGATAAAACTGATATTCCACCTGGCTGTTAAACTGTCTTATGGAGCTCTATTTCTAACAGTTACTATCAGGTATGAATTTTCCTCTTCCATGTTACAGTAAAAATGCTTTAATCTTCTTACTGTTATTATAAATGGAAATAATTAATAATGCTTCAAACAGTTGTTACCTTTTTTCCCCCATCAGCCCATCTGTGATCATTTTGCAGTTACCTGCCCCCCCACCTTTTAATATAAACCCTGGCTAGGACTCAGAACACTGGACATTGATAAATGAAGCTTTATATTTTTACAGCTTTGCACAATATACAAGCAGATATTTACAAGGTATAACAGATATTTACAGATATATACAATGAAAAGGTAATACAGAAACACCACACCCCTCCCAGAGACCAAAATCCCCAACCACCCCTACCACCTTTCCCCCTTTCCCCAATCTTATCTCACCACCTGTTGATGCTGAAGATAGGTGGAGGTAGATCAGCCAGGGTCGTTCGCAGTAGGAAAGAAATTATTAGTATTACTGAGAATTAGCTACCAAGGCAGAGACAAAGGAGACCATGCAAGAGAAGCAGCCACAGCCTAGAGCGGTCTGAAACTCTCTGCCTATCTGTGTTTAGGTTACAACTTTTTAAAACAACCTTTTTTTCTTTCTCAGTAAGGGTCTGGGTGAAGTGACATACTCTGTTTTTCTCTCTCAGCCAATAGTCTAATTTCTCACTCAAATTCTCCAATTAGTTCAAACCAGCACACCATACCTCTGTTTTAATATCCGTATTTCTAAAGTAAAGCTTTGTATGTACAAGTTGGGCCTCCTGTGCAATTTACCTGAAAATCCTGAGAACATTTTCTTTATTAAAATTGAGCAGAGAAGGAAGAGGGTCTTTTTATTTACCTTCATCCTTTAAGACTTTTTTGCTGCTGCAATTAGAAGTCTTAATTGCTTTTAAATGAAAGCTGAGATCCCTGTGTTCCCTAGAAGCTGGAGTTCCATTAAACCCCAACACCCAGTATCATGAGACTCACAGTTAAATTCCTTAGCTGCCAACACAGCTGCAAAATTATTTGTAAAGCCAGGGTGAAATAAATACTTCCAGAGAGAAGGTTCTTGGGTGGCGTAGGCTGCTGCAACTGCTTCTGCTTTAGCTGAGTGCTGGTTGTTTGCTGAGAGACACAGTACTGTTCAAACCAGATCTAGCCAAGTCTATAACCAAGCTTGAGTCTGGCTGAGAAGGTGCTCAGAAAGGTCCCTGTCCTTTCCTCCAGCCACAGTTTGCTGAGCACCTGTTTTCCTTTTAGAGGTGGTCCTCGTAACCTCGACACATCAAAATTTCAGGAAGGTGGGTGTCTGTCTTCTAGGGAATTGTTATTTCCCTTCTTTCTGGCACTGGAGAAAGATTTTAAAAAAACAACAAACAGAAAACTAGTATTTGGAATTACTTGCGATTTTTAATTGCCAACAAGCTTGGTATGATTATGTAGCAATAGCGCCTGGAAAACACAAAGTAATTTATCTGGCAAGTCCTATCTCTATGTCTGTCAGACTGAGCTGTCCTGGGAAGAACCACCACTGGAATAGCAGCCAGGTTTGTTCTTTTATTTATTTATTTATTTATTTATTTATTTATTTATTTTTTATTATTATTATTATTATTATTATATTCTTTCTTTTAGCTTTTTTTTTTTTTTTTTCTTCAGCAGCAATGCTACTTTTCTAACTTAAAAGCAAGACCTGTTTGCTTCACATGGCATGAATCTGCAGAGGCAGTGCACAAGACGTTGGGCAGAGGCTCAGAAGACTTTCATCTTAATGGGGCCCTGCCTGTGTGCAAACATCCCGGGGGGAGCCCTCTAGGATGGGAAAAGCTTCAGAGCCCGCGGTAGTGTGCAGTACCGATAAGGAGATGAAACAATAGCTGCGACGCCGAGAGCCTTCAAACAATTACTTGGTGAGGATGTTACAGAGTCAAGTGCTTTGTGCATTTGCTGCGTGGAGCAAATCTGCTCACTTCTGAATTCTTAACTCCTTCTCTTCCTTTGCCATGTAATTTCATGCGCAGCTTTTAAGGCCATCCATATTTGTGCAGGCTAAGGAAATAGCACGTACATTTCTTGTTATTCACACAGTCTAAATTTCCCTTCTTCCAGGGCCACTGTGAGACCTCTAAAACACTGCAGTGGGGCCATAGCCCTGAGCCTAGGTGAAGTTATATACAAGCCTTGCTTTGGCAGAGATGGGAAACCTAAGATGTCCTTGCTCGAGATCCAGACATGGAGCCAAGGAACCATCCCAAACTTCTTGTATTATTGATGCCACAAAGATTTATGTGAAGAGACTTCTATGATGCTAATGGAATTGCCTACCTAAATCTCCCCCACATCAGTGTCAGGGAACACTCTGGTTCTTTGTCCTCACCTTAGTACTGGGTGAGTAATTGAATTATTACCTAGCTAGCAAAAGTAATAATCCTTTCCTTTTAGTTTTGATTTTTTGTTGGTAGTGTTGAGGGCTTTTCACTCTCTTTGGCTTACACTTGATTTACAATGTTAAATACAATTTGAAAGCATTTTGATTGTTTTTCCCATTCCAATGCCAGTGAAGGTCAGTCATTTCAGTCATTAAGCTCTGCATTCACTTCATAGATAAAATGCTGTCTTGCAGCACTTTACCTACCTCTGTCAAATGCACAAAATCTGTCTAAAAGGGTATCTTTGAAACAGGTATGTTTCCTAACTACACTAATAGCAAATATGTGCTCACACTGGTGAAGTCCTTAATCTAGTGTCCCCCTGCATGCTATACATCACTGGTTGAATGGAAGGAAGAGTTTTACTCCAGTGCATAAGAGATGCAAATATGTATTTTAGGGGAGACATGAAAAGACCATCCAAAGGGCACACCAGTGTCAAAATGCACTTAGGTCACATAGTCAGAGGCTGTCAGAGGGATGTGGGCCATCTGGGGGCAGTCTTTCACATGGACTAAGCCTGGTGCCATAAGGAAGGGTGTATGGTCAGGCTGTATGCTCTACTCCTCCCTGGGCTTGTGGTAGCTCAGGGAGAGGCTGAGTCAGATGAGTGTGCTAAGAACTGTGTAACTTCTGCATGCCTATGCCTGCTCTTCCTGGGACCTTCACATCACTTCAGATCCAATTATGATCTTGCTTAAAATCCTTAGCCATAGCCTCACTGCTGACAGTTAATTTCCTAAGATCCTCTCACATTTAATACCTCTGCAGGGAAGATGAAAGTAGCAGCACAACTGCTTTTGCCAAGCAGGACTGACCTCTGATCTAGCAAAAATTACTATGAAGGAGTAAGAATAAGCCTGAAAGGAGCTACACAAACCAAGGTGGGAGGGTACATCTGGGTAGCCTGTTGTAGGAAATTGATCTTGTTCAAGTATGTGAACAGATATCTGTGAGTGATTTATTCACTATTAATGGGCTTGATCCTGTGAGGTTGGGTTGCCTGCAAAAGTGACCATAACAGCTGCTCCATGTGGTAGGAGGAGAGGTTGTACCAACAGGAAAGCAAAAAATAAACACTGGGAATATGAAACTCTGGAAATTGATGTTGAAAACTATCATGTGTTTGAGAAGAGGAAACTAAGCAGGAAACAGGAGCCTATATTAAACTGCAGCTTCCTGGACAGAAGACTCAGGTTATAAATACTTTGGTGGCATTTAGAGCAGGGCTGGCTGCACTGATTGTTCTTTGCTGCCCTTGAGAGTATCAAGGTGTTGTGTTTGTGTTCTCCTTCACCATGAAAGCTACTCGGAGTATCTCAGAGGTGAGGGAAGAGGCTGTGCATGGGTTTGGCAAGACTTCTGAGAATACTGGTGAGTGAGGAGGCTGAGTCCTTGCTTTGCACTGCAGCACTTCAGGACAGGAGCTGTGAGATGGGTTGTGGACAAATAATTTCTCATCTGGCACCAGAAATGATGGGTTTTAAGAGCATCTTCTCAAAGAAATTAAACTTTTACATGAGATCCAAACTCCTTGACCTTTGTGACCAAGATGGCACAAGGGCTTGAAAGGAGTCATTGCCTCTCCTCCCCAGCCACAAAGCTGACAGACAAGGAAAAGCAACCCATGAAAAGGAAAATGTAGAGCACAGAAGCCCCAGCCAGCCAGGTGGAAAAGCTGGTATCAAAGTAACAAAATGCTTGTCATTGTCAAGCTTAAAGCACAGCAGATTTCATCTTTCAAAATCCCATGGTAATTGCTTTACAGGAACAAAATAGTTATTGCTCCAAGGAGCGGGTGCCTGTGATGAGCTCCACCTTTCCCTCTCCTCTCTATCACAGCACTGTTCTCAAGAAGACTGGGGTGCAAGCGGAAGTCATCGGCTCCTGCAATTTGTGATAAACAAGGCCAGAGACCAGCCACTGTTTTCTAGACTGCAATTTATGGGGGCACAGAGAATTGCTGCATTGCTGAATGCATTCAATCCACTTAACAGCACAGCTTTGCTTCTAAAGGACCCCAGCTGGCTGCTCCTGTCTGCTGTGGCATGCACAAATGAAAAGTGCCATCCAGCCTTTGGTTCAAATGAAAATTCTCTCTAATGTGGAATAGCTCTACCCTGGGAGATGCCTTAAATATGGTAGCAGGGCTGCTATGCCAGGGAACATGATTTTTGTATTTGTAATGAAAAGAACATTATTTCTATCATAAAAAATATTTAGTGCAGAAAGTTAACTAAGGTAATGTTTTTAGAAGCTGAAAATATTAGGAACTCGAATAAAAGGGCAATTTATGCTTGGGTTTTTTTTTTTTCCCTCCCTTCTTTTAAAACCCCTGGGAATTAGTTTCCTGGTGTCATTGTCGTAACTCCAGACATAAGTAATTAATCTGTATTCGTGTCAGTCCCAGACACACTTCCATAACTATTGCATGCAATTCAGAGTAAATAGATAGTTAAGCTAAAGATGGTACTGAGCAAATCAGTACAGACAGGAATATAGCCCTTTGCAGAAGCTCCACTTTTCTTATACAACCTATACAAAGAGGGTGCTTTGATTTTTGTTTCCATACATGATATATGAGACTAATACTGATGTCCTCATGATGCCAGTTTAAGTTTTGCTTTCTCTAGTTGCTATAGCCAAACTGTAGGCTGGATACAGGAGCTAGAACAAGCACTGCAGGCTCCAACTGTGAAATCTAAAGGCACTTGCTCTAAGCTTAAATGTATAGGGTAATGATTACCAGAGATAGAGCATGGCTGGTCAGCCAAGGCTGATATATCTCATGTAACAATCTCTTCTAAATGGGAAACATTTTGCAGATTTAGGTTATGCTTTGACAGTGGCTGTCATCGACTTGATGGCAACCTCAACAATCTGCTAGTTTAGAGCAATAGGAAGGAACATGAGTTTTGAACTCTAGAATTATGTTAGCTTGTTTGCAAAGAGGAGGATGTGAATAAACTCACTGTGCATACCTTAAGCATTTGGGCATTCTGTGGGGTTTTTAGCTTCAGTAATTGAACTCACTGAAGAAAATAAGCAATGCTTTTTCCTACTAATTGAGCTGCATCTAATTTAGTCTTCTATTTTGATATTTATATCTCACTCTGTTGATGGTATTGGACAAAAATTACTTCAACCAACAAGGTTGTGTAATTTAGATAAAATTTTCTGGGACCCTATATCTGCTCATTCCTGATTGTGCTGGTGTCACTGTTGTGGCTAAAATCTATACTGAGTAGGTAGCCTTAATGCTATTCAAAAGTAAGACTTTAACTTTGGTTTAATAAAGCAATAACCTGTCAACTAATCCCACTGTTTTGACAATCAGGACTTCAGACCAGCCTATTTCTGTAAAGAAGCCAGTGGATTCTGGATATGATGATACAAAAGATATTGCATGATTATAGTTACTTTTAGATTAGTGTTTCTACTGGGAGAAATGAAAGAGGACAAAGTATGGTTGGAATGGGGCTGTGAAGGTCTTCCCAGGGGAAATGTGTGCTGCAAGGGGACCTGGACTGTGTTAATGCTTGTTGTGGTGAGGACTGGGGAACAAAACCTTTGTTGTCTCTGACTCCTTCTAGGCACAGCTACTTTTAGGGGCAGATGTATCCCTTTCCTGGTACACATTTCCCAATTCTAAGGATTTTTTAGCAGTTTTACTTAGAGAATACTTTGAAATATTTAATCTATTAATTATTATCTTACTTAGAAGGAAGTGAGCCATTCATGATTTTGAAATTACAAGCTGTAATGATTTCTCTCTCCATGAGAATTTATTAGGCTTTATTTCATCAGTTACCTAATGCACACTCTGATCTTTCTAAGCAACAATTGCACAAGAAAAACAGACTTTGAAGACACAAGGAAAAACACCCTGGATAGCAGTCTAGACAGTTCAATTCTGCAAAATCAAAATTGGGATACCAATAATTTAGGTAAATTGAAGCTGAAAGAAAGCAAAATTGCTTTGCAGACCCAGGATGAGTGAAAAGCCAATCTAAATATCAAATTGACCCTTCTCCATGGGAGAATAATTCATCATGATGTATTTACCATCTCTGAATGTGTTGCTTACAGACAAATTAAGTGGGGGAAAAAAGAACAAAAGGTGAATATTAAGTCACAAGGAAATAAGGATCTTACTTCAGATGCAGCCCCAAGATCATTTAGAAGCTGATGCACTTCTTAGGGAAAGTAGCACTGTAAGCTGGAAGGTTTTTCTCTGTAGGAGTGTTTCCTTATGTAGAAATTATACAGGTATTGATGCCAATTTTATCACAGTAGCTCAGAGACAGCTTTAATGAACGCAGAGCAAGTAGAAACAAGTATGTGAGAAACCAATAAAAAGTACCAGTAGAGGGACTGAGGGAATAGGTAGTAAGAGGCATATCCTGGCCTCAGTGAAGTTACCACAAATCTTGTCATGAATGTCCATGAATAATGTGGTTTGGTTTACTTCTCTCTCTCTCCTTCTCTCTCTCTTTTTCTCTTGTCTTCCTCCTCCTCTCCAGCACCAACCCCCCCCCCCCCAAGTTGTAGTCTTGTTAATGTTCTTCTATAGCCAAACAGCCTTCCTCAAATGCTTGGAGTGGCAGGATTAATCACTGAACCCACCGTGCTGAAGGCCAGAATGGGAATGGTCTCATTCACAAAGTCTTGCTGCCAAGTCTCATTAGTCAAGTGCTTTCTTTTATCCTAATTACCCTGTGTAGACTTCCCTTCTTCTGTTCATCTTCAGTTCGTGGTGCTTCCAAGCTAAGCATAGTTTCATAAAAAGCCAGACTGTTTTGTAAGATGTGCAGGGTAAGAAGGCACAAAATTGCTGGGTGGGTGCACCGAGAAAATGTGGAGGCTGAATGAGAAGATGAAGTGACAGGAATAAGAGCAGAGGATTGTACCTGTTAGCTGCCACTGAGTATCAGGGGAGTTTTGTCACCAAATTCCATTAAAATGAGAGTTTCAACTTTTAAAAGTACAACTCAGTGTCTTGTTCTCTTAAATAAGCTAGCAAAAATTATATATTAGTTCCTGACAGAGCTACATTTGGGTGAAAACCATGCTGAATTATTTATTTTGTCATTAATGTCACACAAACCACAGTAAAGAGAATTATATGGGCTGCAAAAGTGAGCAGTGTTAAATCAGATTCAAACAAATGGAATTGTTATTGTTCAATACCAGGTACCAGTCCCAGGCTGCAGCTGTCTAATGCATCCAGGAGAGGATAAGAAGTGAATGGTAAATCAATGGAAAGGTTCACACCTGACTGGCAGCCTTTCAATAATATAAAGGGTCCCTTGGCACATGGTGGGGTTACACATTAGCATTTAAGGCTGGTGGAAAGGCAAACAGAAAAGTGCTGCTGAAGTTTTGCGCTTGAAGCTGTGAAGCTCAAAGAGTTGGAGAGGACCCTACCTGGAGAAAAATGGAGAGGAAAGCTGAAAATGTACCTGGAGAATGATAAACAAAGAAATCTTGATTTGGCCAGAGTAAATGTTAATGATATTGACCTTTGGTAAAAAGAGAATCTTGTGCTGTGCAGTGCACAGGAATCAAAAGATGGTGATCTCTGCAGATGCACTGTCTTGGCTCAGGGTTAGCCTTGGCTGTCGAACAATATATGGGTGTGATTTACTTGCTGTGAGAAAATAGACCTCCTTCTGTGAAGGAAGTGGAGACTGACTATGTTTCTAGTCTTAAAATTTAATAGACAGCTTATAAATGATAAAGGAAGGAGGACTTTTCTAAAATGAGTAAGATGCAGACAAGCAGAAAATTACATATCACTTCATGAAGCCATCCTTAGGTCTGATCATGCTCCCTTTGAGATCAGTTGAGGTTTCCACATCATTTATACAGATGTGCTTATCTGTTTTTCTAGCAAGCTTTGAGCTGTTCCTGGGCTCTATGTAGCTGCATCATCTGGGGCAGGTTAGTGGCTCTGTGGATGAATTTGGAACGGTCTTTTGGATCAAAACATGCCAGATCCAAAAGTTCTTAGTCTTGGTACAACTACCATGATGCTCAGAGCTCTGGATCAACCTCTAAAAATACTGGTTACTAGCTGAAATTGTAAGTAAACATGGCTCACGAGAATGATTGTCAAAATGGGCCTGATGCTTTTGGTCTAAAATTCACTGTCAGTGCTTTGAGTGGACAAAGCTTCTCATGCTACTCAAATCTTCTAATTTCTTTAGGGTTAAGTCAAGGTGGAAAAAAAAAGGAGATGATTCCCTTAAATAAAATTTCATGTGAGAAAACAGGTGGTAGGACAGTATGACCCTTTTATAAACAAACAAACAAACAAAAAATCCAACAAACCAAAAAAAATCCAGCCAAAAAGAACAAAAGAGAAAAACCTAAGTTTGAATGCTTTAATGAAAAGCTTCGCCAGCAAAGCTCCAAAGGAAATCATAATCCAGTAATTGGTGACTTTCTGCACCACCAGTTCTTTCTCTTGAAGCAGTAAATTCATCTTTGCATCTCTTTTTTGAGAAAACCTCAGGGTCCTGCCTTCCTTTATTAAAGCATGAGTAACAGAAACAGGGGATAGCAATGCAATGGCATCTCCTTGGACAGCGTGGGCCACAGACCTTGTACAAGGACTTCTGGGATGTTTTGTTGGGAAAAAAAAAAAAAAGAGAGAGAGAAAAAAATCATTATTTCTGCTTCATTTGTTTTCAGAACATAAAGATAAGTTGGTGTAAGACAGTATTCAGAAGGAGTTAGCCTGCCAGCATGAGCACTCTGCAGGTAACTTTGATCTACTGAAGCAAAGCTCAGGGTAGGATTTAAGTGCAGATTGAGGAGAAAGTAGAAGCAAGTAAGCCCTGCTTAGTCGAGAACCTTCTTCACTGTGTGGTGGGTTGGTAGTGATTATACAGGCATTGGGAGATGTAAGAGCGTAGTCAGTGCTCAGGATAAGGTGTGAACCTGACCTTAATCTGGAATTCATAGAGACCAGTGGTTTGGTTTAGGTCTTGCTCACAGAATGTATATGTTTGGTTTAGCTGGACCTGTGCTGGCAGAGTAAATTTAGCTGTATTTGATATGAGTAGTATTTGAGATTGCAGAAATGAGGTTCAGAATATTTTTTGTTGGGTTGAAGGCTGGGTGGCAATTTTGCAGCATTTTATTTTCTTTTTGTAAAGGGCAAGACAGAGAAGTAGGTGAGAAAATATTAATAATACTATAAAAACAAAAGGCAGCATATTAGAAAGCAAAGAAGCAAAAGCCAAGCACAGTATTTAATCTGCACAGTGAACCCTTCAAATCAGTTTCTGACTGAATTCACCAGCTTCATCCTGGAGTTTAAATTGTTGTTTGCTGCTGCTAGGGACCCAATTGTGTAATGATGGATGCTTACAGCTGTATGATTTTGGGGTCTGGAGGGATTGTGCTCTCCACAGCTTATTACTGGTAGAATGTCTGCAAAAAAATGCTCTTCATTTGTGTCCCAAAATCACCTAAAATCACCTTCCTCAGGTGTGATCTTCTGCTCTGAAGCTGACAAAGAAATAAAAGGGAAAAAAAAAAATCTAGCTTTTGATTTATCCATTGATTTAATAACAGTTTTCTTTGTGTAATGGCAATCCCTGGAAGAGATACTGCAAAGTGTTTGGCCTGTTCTGCCTGCCTGATATGTTATATTTTAAAGGGAAATTGAAAGAAGTAAGATGTCCCCACACTTCCAAGCTCCTGTCGGCTTGTGCTGGGTTTCTGTACTGCATTTAGTAAAGCCTGATTTCCACAAGAGAGACCTATTTTGCCTGTTGATAACCCTTCCTGACCTTCTCTTCACTTTTGACAGTGTCTACCCTTTAGAGCTTTTAGAATCCTGAAACCTTTTTTCTGTGGAAAACTCTTGCTTATCCACTATCCTCTATTCATGGGAACAGGCTGGTTTAATGTTAGGTTTGGGATCGGGGTCTGATCCCCTGGATCCACAGGAGTGGCTGCAGCCATTGCTTCCCCAGGACAGAGGAAGACTGACAGAGCTGGGTTAGGAGTTCAGAAATACCCTGTACTTGCCCATAATGTGCTGTATATTACACCTGATGCTCTGGTGCAGCAGTTTTTCTTGTCTCTCTCCTTGAGGTTATAAGACATGATATGAAGGCATTTGCCTGCTGAGGCAGCTGCAGCTAATGTTAGATCCACCTTGTAAAAGCCACCTTTCCCTACTCCTGCAGCAACTTGGAGTCCATGCCACAGGCCATTATCCTCTGATGCTTTCTCTGTGCTGATAAAATGCACAGCCCCACTGAGAGCCATGTTGGGACTACAGTCACCCTTTTTCAGTCCTGTACTCTGCTGGAAGGTGCTGTGGCATGGTTCTGGGGCTACTGCCTGCACCTATCATTGCCTGTATTCCCACAATTCCCCCTCATGCTGCTGCACTGTTTACTTTCTATGTGGGAAGGGTAATATTTTGTGACAAGAAGCTTTGTAAGAGCAACAGCAGAAACTACTCTCATTTCTGACTAGTCTTTCAAGGAAAATCTTTCAGATTTACCTCTCCAGGGTCTGAAATCAATGCAGGTGTTAAGCAGCGTGGCTTGGCTATTAGGGTAAAATAGCCTAGTTTTGATTAGGTAAGGAATCAGAGGATAAAGGGTTTTTTTTTTCTCAGAATTTGCCATAGAATAGCAACGTAAAAAGCTGGATCAAATATCTAAAGTCAATATATTCCCCTTGAGGCTTTCTCTTGGTTCCTTTGTAGCACTTCAACTTAAGAGACTTAAACTCCAGTATCTTAACGTTGCTGAGTGGAAGAGCAAAAAATAAAAGGAAAAGGGATTTCACAGCTGCAACCTCTAAGGAAATTGTGGTAACAACCTGTCATCTTCGGAGTTGTGGCTGATAAAGCTTCTGTGTGTCCTTATGCCTCTTGGTCTTTATCTGAATTATCTGCTGGTGCGTCTGAAATTTAATTATGCTGTATGACACTTGGTACAGTACAGTCTCTTTAGCTCTCCCGCTACTCAGGAAGGCAGCATGGACAGAAGAAAAAATAAAAAAGCTTTTTTTCTACATTTTGGTCCTGGCATGTTAATTATTTCCAGCATACTGAGCTGCTCACTGCGTTGGCTGTGTTTGGGCACTGCAGTCTGAGGAGCTGGTGTGTACTCTTTTACATGCCTGCAGACATACCTGTCCTTCTGTGTATTCTCAGAACTCCACCAGATACAAAAGCGGCTATTCTAACACTCATGTTGCAGAGCTATTCCTACTAAATAGGCACAGAGATATGAGCTGCAGTTTCCTTAGCCAAAAAAAAAAAAAAAAAAGGGGGGGGGGGAATTTTTCCCATGAAATGCCTGCCCTTTGCTTCCTAGAGCAAGGCACAGTCACTCACAAAGTGGCAGAATGGGTGCTGTTCCTGCAGCCCCTTCCTCTGATTATCGTCCTGCTCACACCCTGCTTCCCTGCTTTTATTCCTTCATTTTAGCAGCCAGGTCAGGCTTGGAAGATTTGCATAGTTGACAAGGATGGGTGGACAAATCCACCCATGATATATGGGGTGGCAAACCTAACCCCATGCCAGGTGTGGGACTGGCAGACCCTACCCTGCACTCACAGAGCTGCCCAGGGTACCAGCTCTGACTTCATCTCTCCATCTTCCTCCCTGGTTTGCGATAACTTTTTTTTTTTTTTTTTTTTTTTTTTTTAGCCTTTGATGTTACCTGCCTGGGTCTTATTTTGCTTTACAACACATGCTGACAGGTTACCTGAAACATCTTGAAAGAAACAACAGAAATATCCTCACATATGTGACAACAAAAGAATAGAAAAAGAAAGAATTCCCTTAAGGAGAGAAAAGAAAAAAACAAAATCAAGGAAAGAAGGAAATTTTGAATATTTTGTCAGATAAATTAAGCGAGGATTTTTTTCAAAGAGCTTTTTGGGTTATTAATGTCTTTATTCAAGAGGAAAAATAGTTTTACTAATAGTACTACTTTTTTCTTTCAAATTAATATTCACCCATTAAAAAAAAAAATCTCCATGTCGCATGCTAATTTTGACTACTTAATTCCATTCCTTTTAAATTTTTTAAAAATTAAATTATACTTGAATTTCTGTAATCCAAAATTCAACACAAAGAAGGAAAACAAATGTAACTGCAGATCTGCTTGTTGATTTCTAAAATCTCATGCAGTAGCAGAGAAGGCACAGTTCCTTCAGTTAAAGAAAGGAAAGGGCAAATTTTCTTGCATCCCTGCTTCCAGAGAAAAGCTGGAACATTCAAAACCTAATGGCTTCAGTAAGAGAGGATGCAAAATGAGCGAACTTGTGAAAGAACATCTTATTATATCTAAACATTCTGGGCTTTGGTAACTTGTTTCATTTTGTCTTGGGTTTTGTTTTGGAGGTGATTACATCAGCAGCTGATGGCACTATATTGTGTCTGCTCTGGTGTTAAACTGCAGTGTGGGCTTTATTGCTACAACAGGAGCAGGATTTCAGGGTGCACACTCTCTCCTTAGGAGCTATTTTCTCACAGTTCATATCATTAGTTCACAGAAGATAGACCTTACTGCAGGAAGGCTCTCAGTGGGCCCTGTGACATCCATTTCAGCCATGTGACCTACGGTATTTGGCACAATTTCAGGATATTCCTGTCACAGGTTCCTGTGTGGCCAGCAGGAGTAGGGAATTGATTGTGCCCCTGTGGCACTGGTGAGGCCACTCCCAGTATTTGTATTGGGGTCAGTTCTGGGACCCTCACAACAAGAACATTGAGTTGCTGAAGTGTGTCCAGAGAATGACAAGTCTGGTAAAGGGTCTGGAGTGTCTGAGAGAACTGGGATTCTTCAGTCCGGAGAAGAGGAGGCTGAAGAGAGACCTCATTGCTCTCTACAAATACCTGGAAGGAGATTGGAATCAAATGCAAGTCAGTCTCTTCTCCCTAGTATCAGGTAACAGAAAAAGATGGATTGACCTGAGACTATGCCAGGGGAGATTTAGATTGGATATTAGAAAAAAATTATTTACTGAAAGAGCAGTTGGTCATTGGAACAGGCTGCTCAGGGAGATGGTGGAGTCACTGTCCCTGGAGGTATTCAAGAAACCTGTGGCCATGGCACTTGGAGACATGGTTTAGTAGCCATGGTAACTTAATTTGACAGTTGGACTTGATCTTAGAGGTCTCTTCCAACAAAAACAATTCTATGATTTTACGAATATGGCCCCACATTTGCCAGAGATGTTGTTGGACTGTTCCTTTACTAGCAGGGCACTGAGTGAAATGCACCAGGTAACCACTGCCCACCTCCCAGGGTGGTTTCTTTTCCTGGAAACATAAGAGCCCCAACTGTGAAGAGCAGTCAGGTTTACATCAGATGTGACCATGTGCTTGAATCAAAGCCACAAGCCAAGAAATGTAGAAGTCTCTGTCACTACTTTGCCTAGGAGAGACTTTTTCTCTGCTTCAACTGCCCCACATCTTTTTAAACCTTTTCTGTACAGGCAAGCTATTGCTGTCTCACTAGCACAATGCATTTTTAATGAGCCCTTCTGCAAAGACCACGAGGTACCTCTGAATCCTTGAGCAGAGGCCATGATTTTTTTTATTTGATTTGTTGCAGGTTTCTTTCTTCTTTCACCGCATAGAGAGCCTTCACTGCACTATAGCTCTGAGAATCGGTGACAGGAAGATTCTGGGTGAATGGAAAGAGAATCAATGGGTAAGCAGCTACTTTAAGAGCAAAAATTATGTTAAATTAGTCAAGTCATGTGCTGCTTTGAATCTCACAGGCATGATATTTTTGGTGTTTTTTTTTTTTAATGTGTTTGAGCTACTGCTTAGTCAAGTAGATAGTGTCAAATAAAGCAAACTCCAGCATGCTAAAGTCAAATGATATAAGGCAATGTGAACAATCTGTGAGCTGGAGTTTTTTATTCCTTTTACTTACATAACTTGTTTGTAAAACATCTGAGAATTTAACCAAGTCTGTGTTGTGGTAGATCTGAAGGGCCAAAATAGGCCTGTATGTGTGCTGGCTTGCCCAGACATGTTTTTCTGCCTTATCTCTGTTTTTGGGGAAAAAGCAACTGCAGGAAAAGAACAAAAGACCTGGTGCCATGGAGTCTGAGCACCCTGGCTTACACAACCTTTTTCTCCTGCAGCCCATGCTAAACAAGTTGCACCCTAGCCTGTGCTAAGCTTGTGCTAAACCTATGGTCTCTCCCTATATGGTATAAGCAAACCTATGCTTTCACCCAAATATGGTAAAACTTGGTTTACTGCCACACTGATTGGATAAGCTAATGCCCAAATGGGTCCAATCAGCCTCAGGCATTGATATTAAAAGCAGATAAGCAGATAACACAGCATGCTTTTGCCATGCTTACGCTTTGCCGTGCTTTGCCATGTTTCCCACCATTATCTATGCCTGTATTGTCTTATTATTATATATAGCGATACAAGCTATATTCCAGCCTGGAACTGTTTTGAGTTTTTCCAGGAGCAACTTGAATAAGTTATCATGGAATTAGCTGCATACTACAGACAGTGTGAGATACACATCCACTGAGACACATCACAAGATGTCTGCCTGTATCTTCTGAAGACAAGCAAGCCTGAAGTCACACAGATTATCAAAATAACAGGGTCTAAGTAAGAAACTGTCTGCACCTACCCTCCCCCTTCAGCCAACAGCCTGGTGAACCTGAGGTGAATCAAGTTTTAGCAGCCGCAGCAGCAGCCAGTGACCAGACCATCCAGGAAGGCAACTGACAGAATCTCTGCAAGTATTCTGAGTAGTGTCTCAGTTATTGATAACCCTGCAAGACAGGAGAAATAATATTTGTGAGTAAAGCCTAAAGTTTCCTTTGTTTACCTAGTTCTGCCATAAGCAAAAAGGGGGCCTGAGTCCATCTAGTGGACAAGCTGCACCATTGACCATAAGAAATCTCTTCCAGTGTTAGTTAGTTAATTAGATAATTAGAGCTCATTTGAATCTGACTGTTTATGCATATTAATAGATATTACTAGATCTAGATGTTGTTTATGTAATCATACCATGACTGTTACAATCAAACCAGTTTATTATTAAAATTTAGTGATCGGGGTGGAAAAGTTTGGATATCAAAATTAATAAACAATATTAATTTCTGAAAAATCATCTCACATTAATTAATCATAACCCCTTACATCAGTCTCTCACTGCAGTGTGAAAACAAGGTGAAGTATTTACTTAGATAATTCAAAATGACTGGAAAAGATGAAGAAAACTTGTGATTTCTGAAGCTCTGTGCAAGGCAGTCTGTATTTAAATTTTAAGAAATCTAACTGCAATATTCTTTATTTTCTCTACACTTTCACGGAAAAAATCAAATTATTTTGATACTCAGTGTTTCAGGAGAGTTATTACCTTTTTAGGTAGTGCAATTTCAGCAGTATATCACACAGTGTAATGTTTTATCATTGTCTTGGTCAGGAAAATCTGGTCTTGCCTAAATTATTTCTGTGTCACACCATCCTGAAATGCTTCAAAACAAAGCAACATGAAAATCTCATCTTGAAATGTTTGGCTTCCATGCTATTGAATTCTGAGATCTCATTGCCACAGGATTTGACCACCTTCCAGCAATAAACATCACAAGTAACATCTACCATGTTTTGTTTGCTTTCACAACTTTCCCTCTGGGGAAAATTCACGTGCAGTGGCATGCCCAGTTTGGGGCAGCTTTCTCTGTAAGAGTCTGGTTTGACTGTTTTTGGTGGTGTTTTGCTGGGTTTTTTGCAGTTTTGGTTTTGATTTCTTTGTTTAGTTTTGTTGGGTTTTTTTTGTTTGTTTTTTTTAAGAAAAATTAATTCTTTTGAATTTCAGTGAGAAAAGGCAAGGTGGAAGAAAGAACTTGAAGTGGCATACACAAATGTTAACAGAGTATGTGTGTGTTGGGTTGTTTAGTTTACTCAGACTAATCCAGAATAATTGTGGACCATGCAAGGATTGTTTTTATTGTTTGGTTGGGGGGGGGGGGGGGTTGTTTGTTTATGTTTGGTTGTTTTTCTTCTTTGGAAAAGAAGCAGAGCTGCATTATCGTGAAAGCCAAGAGCAGGTGTGCTCACTGCCAGATCACAGCAAGTGAATTTGCATTTTTCTGGAGTCCAGCCACAACTTATGGACTACCCCTCAGAACAAAGCAGCACATCCATGTTGCACGATGGGATAAAGAGAAGGGTTATTTCTATAAGCTGCTGTGTGAAAGCTCTGGGCTTTGATTCATACACACTTGCAGTGATTTGTGACTGTCCAAAGGAAGATTTTTGTGGCTGAGAGGTAGCAAAGGTGATGCTGTTTTGCAAGTGCCGATCCTAGTGCAGGAAGGGGTTTACTTCAGTTTTGAGGGAGCCTGAAACTTCAACTCTGATGTGCAAGCCCCATCCCCTTCTGACATTTTTGCAGCAGTAGTTAGGCTTTATCTGCATAGCTAACTATTGTGATTGCTTGCTGTTAACTCATCAAATGAAATGAGAGTATCTAATTTTAAGGAGTTGCACTTATCCATTGCCACTGCAGCTGTATCAAATGAGAGTTGTTTTGTGTTGGAGTTTAAGAGCACTGAACAGACTGGATGGAAGCTTAGGTAGTTCAATTGTCCTGAAAGTCAATTTGCCAGATGAATGAGGATGCTAAGCCACTGTGGCTATTCGTTTTGTATGAGAAGTGGCCAGTCCTCAGGCAAAACAGGGGTAGCTGTTCTCACCTCCACCAGCAAGATCCTTGCTCTCACGTACTGAAGTCACTGCTCAGTCCCCTGAAGGTGACAGTCAGCCACTGGCTTTGCTGTACTGTAAAATGGCAGAACACACAAGTTCATCTGGACTCATTCCTGACTCCAGTGCTGCCTTACTACATAAGAGACACAAATTACAAGTATCTTTCATCCTTTTCAAAAATCTCAGACATAGCCACTCTAGTACTCACCAATTCTGAAACAACTGATTCAGAGTTCACACCAGCATTTTCTGCATCAGTTCCGCAAAAACGTTTCTAGGTAAAGCAATTCCCCAGTTTGTAAAACTTGGTGTTCCCAGCTTCCTAAATTCTCTGTGCAATATCTAAAGCAAATATTTTCTCAAGACTATATTTCATTCATTTCTTTATTTAATTTCTCAAAAAGCATGTAATGACTGGAGATGGTGAGTGAAAAGAGTATTCCAGCAGAGTTACGAGGAAGAATGCAAGCATTTTGGATAGGTAGTGAAAGGAGAAGCAGTCTGCCAAGGGTGGGCTATCCTTGACAAAGAGAAGAGGAAAGAGAGGAATTAATATAAAGGTTAAGCAGGCACAGACAGAATATGGGATCAAATTTACCATAAGTTTATGAGTTTATTTACCATAAGTTTATTACATTGCATGTAATGCACAGATCAAGGCTGATGGTTGGAAACCTTCTCCATTGTGTTGCCTTGTTTTCTGTCTTCCAGCTTGGGAATCAGATAGACATTTCTAGGGATGATTTATGATTTCCAGCTGAAGAGCGCGTGCTGAACTTTTAACTACTCCTCTTAGAGTGACACTGCAGCCTCCCCTAAATGTTTTAGTGTCTGTTGCAAAACTTCCTAGACTGCAGTACAAATAACAAGTGGTTAAACACCAAAGAGGAAGGAAATTGCTTGTTAATCAAAATTGTCCCATGATATGCAAATGCTGAGCTACCTGTGATGGGTGGCACTAAAACCTTTTTCAGACCCAGCTTTAGATGCTTTTCTTCCTTTCCCTCTAGTCCTTTCACGTGCCTGCTATTTCTGCTGCTGTCTGGTACTTTAGAGTCTGATTCTTTGGATTGAGGGACATTTTGTCACTGACTGCTGTGTGAACAGGTACAGCCTTCAAAAGGCAGGTTTTGTTGTTTTGTTTTGGGTTTTTTGGTTTTTTTTAAAGGGGGAGAGAACCCGTATTTCAGAAAAGGAAGCTAAATTTGCAAACAGAAAATGGTAAGAGGAGAATCATGTTCCCTTGGATTGTGATTATGCTATCAGAAATACACTTGCACAATGAAGGGATAATTATTAACTGTGCCACGTTCTGTTTTCACACAGTTATGACAATTAGGCATAGGAGCAGTCAAGTTGTCACTGTTTTTAGGCAAAGCCCTTTAGGAAGCATGAAGGAACTTAAATGTAGACGGGAACAGCTCATCCTTTGTAGTCCTCTCTGCATTTCCAAGCAGGATTAAATTCACTGATCAGCAGCAAATGCACAGCATGGAGTTGCACAAGCAGTTGCCCAGTGATTATGATTCATCATGGAAGCAAAAAAGGCAAGGCTGTAAGTATTAAAATAGCAGGAGCCTCAAATCCAGGAGTTGCAATATCAGAAGGCTTTGTACTAAGTTAGCTACCCTTCTGCACAGAGCATGAAGACTTTCCCCAAGATTTAACTCACCTTTGTTTTGGTTCCTCTATGATGGTCTCATGCAGATCTGTAATTGTCCATCACAAAACCTGCATCTGTTGGCAGGATAACTTTGTCTGAGACTCAATGCTGGGCAGTGATGCATTTGCAGGATAAAGGACTTCCAACACTTGCCCTGATTCAAACTCTTTAATACAGTACTGAAAGGTACATCCCGATACTGCCACTGAGCACACTTGAAAGCCAAACACCTCAAGCCTTGTAAAGGGTTAAGCCCACCCAGGAACCCCCTGACTCCTCCAAAGGGGGGTCTGACCTTTTCCCAGGTGTCATGATTAGCCACTCCCACTTTCTGCTACGATCAGGCTATAAAAAGGAGGAACCATGTTGTTTTTCTCTCTCTGTTCTCCTTGTCCTAGCTGCTTGAGCAACTGCTTGCTGCTCTCTGCTGCCAGACCATGTGCTCCCTGCCACTGCTTGGAGAGCACCTTTATTTTCTTCTGGAACTGGGACTAATTCTTTTCACCATAAAATT
>VWZI01010633.1:0-46975 GCA_013396835.1 Psilopogon haemacephalus
GAGGTCTCTTCCAACCTAGACCATTCTATGATTCTATGATAAAGAAACATTTTTGCAATACACAAAAATAGAGTGCAGCTGGCAGAACATCACTGTGAGAGAGGTTTATGAAGCTGGACATAGCATTACATAGCATTAAGGCAGTTATGTCACCTCCAACATACAAGTTTCTATCAATGCAGAGCCTTGCACAGCACTATTTCAACTTAACAGCTTGGGTCACAGCACTGTTTGGGATGCAGAGGGGGAAACACTGTGAGACTGTTGTCCCTGCAATCCCCCTAAGACTGTAATCAAGGGGTATAGAGTTCTATGCAAAACAACATGTAATGCTCTTTGCACAGTTTCAAAGTGATCACCACGGTCAGCTTCAGATTGCAGTGAACAGAGAGAATCTGGAAATGCCATTTGAATAGAAACATAGAATCACCTCTTTGGAAAAGATTATAATGACAAACAAATAAAAGAGATTGGATAAGTTTGGGAGAAACAGCAGTTTTAGACAGGGAAAATACAACTTATTTTGTCACAGAGTCTGACTCCCAGGGTGAAGGGGGAAAAAATATCATCAGAGCAGAATTGCATTCCTGAAATAAAAAAATTTAACTACCACATACCTATGTGGCTGAGTAAAGTCAAATAAAGCCCATGAGTTGCACAATATTTTTTTTTCCTTTAATATCTGTCCTAGTACATTATTTGTCAGTATTGATTAAAACAATTTAATAGAAAAGTAGCAAATTGGAAAAAATAAAAAGAGAGAGAAAAAAACCCCACAGAAATTATAAAAAAGGGTAGACATGTCTTTACCTTTTTTACTAAGCTGTACACCCCCAATTCTTACATCTATATAAACATGCAAACAGATAGAATACTGTACTCTGGATTAGTATTCAGTCTAGCTTTGCTCTCTTTACCAGTGCTCTCTCTTGGACACAGAAAATGTCTTTTCTGTTCTTTACCCTGTAACACATTGCTACAGACATCTTTAACAGTTACACACATTAAATGAAAATGAGGTCAGATCTTCAAATACATCCTTTATATTGTATGGAAAAAAAAAAATTCTAATCCGGAATAATGGAAAGCGCACTGCAATACACAGTAAAATTGTTCCTCCTAAAAAGAAAGTTGTATCAACAAACGTGAGAGCACTTTTGTAAATCCCTCAATTTAGACTTTCCTTAGCTGGAAGAAAAAGTACTAAGACACGTTTATACAATATGCAACAAATTGCACTGTTCTAAGGGCATCTCTTCTAAAATGCAACAGATAACAATTCTTTTCAAAATTCAGATAAAGAAACTCACCTACAGATTTCAAGGATCTTCTTTCCCACACAGTGCACAATTTACAACATGAAACATTTGATGGAAATCCATTTGCAGTATTTTAACATCCACTAGATAATACTGTACAAGAGACTAGCTAGAACATGCCACCTTTGCTGCGATATATTGTATGTCTTTGTAAAAAAAGGAAGTGTCTAAATGAATAGCCAAATCTGGAAGAAGATGGATCCCTCTGGACAGTTTCTGAGCAAGAGTAAACTACAAATAAAGGAGAGCTGTGGGTATACATTTCCTAACAGTGTTTTTAGACAAAATTATTCAGCCTTTTTCTCTTTCCTCTATGATTATCCAATTTATTTTCTGCAACACCAAAATACCTGAATTATCAATGGTTCCAATAATTTCTCCACAGTAAATGTCTGGATCTGCAGATCTCGAGGATTGATTTTCAGTTTAATGTTTGGCTCTTTTGTTGACATTTCACCTAGGTTCAAAATTTAAGAAAATAATTCAATTAGCACTTATTAGCCATAAACACAGGTCTTATTGTCCTCTCTGAGGAGGACAATATTGCCTAAGGGAGTACAGACCTGGTGCCATAACAGGATTAAGATTTCAAGGGACAATTCAGCATTTTTAAATTGTGGGAAAATGCAGATACTAGCATCAACTGTAAAATAATAGATTTAAAGTACATACAATTCTTTGCTTTCCAGATTTCAAAAATTATCATATATTTAAAAATACACAAGAAAAATTGCATTAGAAGACTTCAAATGGAAGCTGTGCAGTAGTTACTAAAAATTCTTTCAAAAGCAAAAACTCTACATTGTATTATTGAATTTATCACAAAACAAAAAACATTAATGCTATGTGCACAACACCTGTATCTTGTTCCATGTGGCAAATTACAGTGGTCATAATGAACAATGTAAGAACAAAATAGAGCAAACCTTAACATTCCTGCCAATTAGTAGCGGGAAAATGTGAATAATTTTGTTATTTTACACCCTGTAATTACAAATATTTTCTAAGTGTCAAGACAGACTAAGTTCAAAAAGCCTATTGCCAAAGTCAATAAGATGGAAGTAAGGCTAAGTAAAGTCTTTAAAGTGAGTAATTATTCATTAGAAGCTTGATCCATAGTCCATTGATGATAATTTAAGGGTTTTCACTGAGTTCACTGGGTTGTGGTTCAGGCCTTCAGCTGCAATGCGTGTGTGTGCCAACAAAGAATTATAACTGCTTTAGCAGGAATGCAACTGATTATTGTCCCAAAATAAAAGACTTTTTAAATTTTCTAGTAATTTAACTTCCCATAAAACATAGCTCAGCAGAGCGTATTTTAGCCAGTAAAGACTTTGAACACACGAATAATAGATATCTGTCCTTTTTAAGCAGGATATATTACAGCCATTGCTGCTGTATAAAAAAGTAATAAGGCACTGCAATTGTGCAGGCTAAAGAGATGTACTGTCACCTTCTGGTGAACCTAGCAGTGATTTAATACAACACATTAGGCTTAAGACTTCTACACCAAGCTATGTAGAAATGTATTAAATCACTTACGACAGAACACTTACCCACAATTCACTTGAAAACAAAGATAATATGAATGACAGCTAAAGAATCAAAGGTAATTTAGGGGTCTGCCATACTTACTAAAGATTATCCAAGTCCCAAGTTTATTCCTTTGTCACAGACTAAACAAGTCATGGATCTAAGTTTCCACAGACTCAACTGCACACAGGCAGATGATACCACAAAGAATTGATTTTCTAGATTTATTTCCAATTAAAAAAAAAAGAGGCACACAAAAACTTGGGATCAGACTGGCCAGAACAACATTTTCCTTTCTAAGAGAAATAATAGAAGAGAACTCTAGAAATGTCAGTGCAAAATATTTGATCCTATTTTAAATATTTAACTTCTTGATATTTATAGCAAACTCCAAAGAAATAAATCCTGAGACTCCCAAAATTGCCAGTGTCAGTGATTATCTTTCTATCCAGTAAATTGGAAGGCAGGATATTCCCCTGTTTTGAAATACTCCGGTTTAACTCATTCCTCTGTTTGAAGGGAACTGAGTCACCTTATCGTACACTGCTTCAGAAACAAGTGGTGGCTTCTAGTAAGGAAAAGGTCTGCAGCCCTTCTGCTAACTCAGATTGTTGCATACCCTCTGGGAGGTGTAGCTCTGCAAGTGATCAGACCACACCTCTTATTTACAAAGCCTCATTGCCACTACTACGAAGTGCTTTTAAACGGATGAATCAGTATATTCTGCTGATTCTGTTCTACTCGGTTTAAAATACTTATTTACCAAGATCAGAACAAAACAGGCTGAAAACACAGCATGGCTGTAGAGACTGGTGGTTAGGGCATGGTCCCAGAAGTAAAAATACTTTGTTTCCAAACTTTGGTGAAATAATGCTTTCAAAATTTCAGAGCAAGGAGAACCACAACAGACAGAAGACATCTAAAGTCACCATACTCAAACTACCTACAAGCACATTCAACATAATAAATGCCCTGCTGAATCAGATTGACAGTCCCTCCAGCCCAGTATGTTTGTAATGGTCAGACTAGCAACTGTTAATAACACACTGCATATGCAACAAAACAAGAAATCAGGCATGCTCCTGCTATCTGCCACTTAGAACAAGAAAATCACAATCACCCGGAAGGCTTCACACAGCTGCAAGTAAGGTCACACCGTGACAGTGCTGGTTACTTTGTATTCTGCACTTAGATCCTCCGTGAGCTGAGCTCTGAAACAGCTCACTCTACAGCTCAGGCCAAAGACATGCCCACCCTGTACTCACACAAGCAGACTGGCGTTTTGTACTTTTAACTATAGTGATTTTTACTGTTAATACCCATGGGTACTTCATGTATGGAAACTGAAACAGAAATGAAACCAATTTCTCAACCATGTAATTCTTTGGAAATACACTAAATACATAAAGGTGTAAGTTAAGTCTGTAAACCTTATCAGTAAAAGGTCTAGTACAAAATGCAATCTCAAAGAACCAGCACTTATTAACTGCATTATTTTATTGAATAATGAATATTCAGAAAGAGTTCTGTGTCTGCAAAGTAGGTTAAAATTCAAGCTTTCTTGCAGCTACGTAGGTATTTCCAGCTATAGCTAGATTGGCTATATTAGCAGGGAAGCCATATTCTCACCAACATTCAGACCTCCACACAAACTTTTCAATTAAAGATGGCAAATATTAATAGGAGATCCTTTTTGACCCATTACAGTAAGCTTTCCTACAATACTAATAAATTGCTCTGACAGCAACAAATGTCTGCCATTCATATCCCTGCCCTTCTCAGGTAGTTTCAGTTCAAACCTGCATAGCTGTTTATTAGCTTTTTAAAACTGCCTCTCCCATAACAAAACCCTAGTGCATGCACCTTTGCCAACACCAGAGTCAACCAAATAGCTGCATCCCATTTTTCACCAACTGCAATACCCATCGTCTCTAAATCTCTAGATGACACTTTGATGACTCTCTCTTCTATTCACATTTTTTAAGAAAGTCTTTATGGTATTTCTGGTTCACAACACTTATTTATGGCATTTTCACAAGCCTCCCACAAAATAGGTACTTTTTGAAATCCATTACAACACCTGCAAAGAGATGACATCAATTGTAGTGCAAACTCTTAACTGGTCAGGACACACCTCAGTGACAAAGGGATATGTAAGAACTGGATGGAGATAGCATTTCATGCTTCTACTGAGATTTGGAAAAATCACTAGAGGACTTTCTGGTTACTTTTTTTTCTGTAATTACACATTTTAACTTCATATTGTTGTTCCCTCCCCAAATTCCTTGATTAAAGGGTGTTAGCATGTGCTCTACTCAAAGTTGAATAATAAAGCCTTTGTTGCTTGCAGCAGGAGCTGCTCTCTATACTTATAGTACAATTTCCTACATTGCGGGCCATCTACCATGACTGGATGTTTTCTAACATTTGGCAGATACAAATGTAGTTGTAATTACAGTCATTTCCTAGGAGAGATCACTGCTCCAGAAATCCTACTACTGAGTAGTCTCAAGCTTGGGAAGTGTTACAAATTCAAACACATTTTTGCAGATAAAAAAATTGTAAGTTTATGTGCAATGACTACATACCAGGCTCTCCTGGGAAATAACTGTATTATCTCATCAGTATTTAAATAGGATTTTTTTTTTTTAATCAAGGGAAGAATACTAGATGTTGGAAAGAAAAATATGCAGCCAGTAAAGATCATTATGTTTTTTTCTCTGTTATTTTCATTTAGAAAGTGATTGTCTGTCCTTTTACATCAGCTTCATTAAGACCACGAATTCTGGTGCTTGTCACAGTAAAAAATGAGAATTCTAGACCAACTCTGTTATTTCTTTAAATACAGTGTCCACTGCTGTATATTATGCCCTTTCATGACAGGAGGGAACTTGACTGATATTTTGGCAAAAGGCTGCTATAAGCTCACACTCGTTGATATTAACCTTTGCAGTAGATAATTTCAGCACTGTAGATCAGCAGCTCTTAAACACTTAGCATGTTAAGCATGTGTCAGAAGAAGTTGTCTTAGTACAGCCAGAAAAGCAAACACCTGCACACTCCTACCACATGTTACATACTAAAATAATGAGAATTTTGTCTTTTCAGTAGATTAAATTGTCTAATCTTTTGATATAAGAAAAAAAAGAGAGAAAAATAGTCTGTATCCCTTTGTACTACAGTGTGAACATACTATCCGCAACTTTTAAACAATCCATAAATACACTGTACAGACATCAACTACTTAGTGTCTGAAAGCAGACAAAGATATTCTGCAGAAATAAGAAAACATTAACTTCAGAATCAATTACTTGCTAGATGATTAGAAAGCAAATAGCACATCACTCACCTATCCTAGAATACATATGGTCCATATTCACCACTAAAACAACTGTCTATGTAATTTCCTTGAATTAGGAACTTCAGTACAACTGCTATGGCTCACTATTTGGCTTCCGAGGCATCTGCAAGGGACTGCCTGACAAGCTCACCAGTGTATTTCAGGATGACAGACAGGACATAGTGGCTGCTGGAGGGCTGGCAGGGGGATGGGCATCCTTAAAGATACATACTAGAGGACAAATATGTCCGAAACAATGTAAAGCTAAAAATCTTTTAAACAATTAGATTACATGAAGCATGTAATTACTGATATTCTGGTTCTTATCCTCATAATTTTCAGCACAACTACCATTTTCCTATACATTCTGGTTGTATGCCAACATTTGTCTCCAGGCAATGACTCATTCTCAGAATTACGAGCTGGACAGCAAAGGGATTCATAAGGCTCTCACCCAGTAACTTGGCACCAAATTTGTTTTCTGTGGATTTTTTTTCTATTGTATGTTATTCTTCACTGACATACAATACATTATCCCATCAATTCCACAAAGGGCACAGGCCTAGTACCTTCTAAAAAACAAGGAAGACAAGAAAACTCAGAGTAGCCCAGATTAGTATTTTTTAGCGAGATGCACACAGACAGAACACCTGCGGACTTTCAAGACATGAAACACTGCTGAAAGTATGCAATACGCTTTATTATTTGTTCTTTATTTCAGTACTTATTATACAGCTTCATCAGTCTGTGTCAACACCACCAGGTAAAAAATTTGTTAGTCCTTTTGCTAGTCAGTACAGGTAAGGCAAAGCAGATTTTAGAGAGTCCACAAAGAGTTGCTGTATTTTTATTAAGTCCTCAAGCTGATACATGAACTAAGAGACTCAGAATGCTATATTCTAGCTCTGTTTGCAATGCAACAACACAGACTTTTAGCTTGAAGACCTGATTTACAGTCTCGGTCTGACCATGCCCTGAAACAGAGACTTGGAGAGGATCTGGCTTATTTAACACTTTCAAATTATTTCCACAAAAAGCTGTCAGGCTACTCTCTGGCCACCTCAGATTTTATCACTTCTTATTTAGTACCGGGGAATACATCTGTTAATGCAAAGACACCAGAAAGGAAAGAAGAGCTGGAAAACTGAAGAAGATGACAAGATTCAGATCAGTTGGTAAATATATTACCTGAAGGCTATTTTACTTAAACAGTCTTTGCATTTAGGTGTAGGTTTGCACTGAAGTAACTGGAAGATAATTTATAATGCTGAAGAAGGGTGGAACTCTAACAGAGTTTGCTGTTTTTTGTTGTTTTTTTTTACATTCCCTTTCACTTCTATCTCTGTCTACTTTCTCCCTAGAGCATTTTTTTTCAATTTATCATCCAACTCAAACCATGTCTGAGATACAGCTTAAATTCCCAAGAAAACAAGATTTCCACCAAGTTGTTCAGTATAGTTCTGAGCATAAATAATGTTCTATATCATCCCTTATAACAAATCTACCAAGAAAAAGAATACAACATAATCCAAATTCTTACCTGGCAATGAACAGATTATGACTGACAGAACAGCTTGAAGGGCTATAGTTAATGTTTGTGGGGGAAAACACAAGGACTGAGATGGCAGGAGTACTACACCTCAATGGGCTTGCCTCATGCAGACTTGCTGATATTTAATGAGACAAGAAATGAAGATTTTCCTGAAGGTTATTGCATTCAGAACATGCTCTCTTTTCCTTATTTAATAGTCATGCCTACTTTTTCTGCAGTGCATTCCATCAAAGCACATTTTCAAGCAGGGGTCATCTTCCAGTATCATGTAAGGAAAACAGAATCACAGTGAGAAAATTATTTACTCAAGATTGCACAGAATGCCAGTGGCAGAATCAGGGATGGAGTGCTGTGATGCATCTAATCACTAGACCACTTCACTGACGCTGGGGCCAATAGACAGTCTAAGAAGAGTAAAATGTTTTGAAACACAATTTCCACTATAAATCTATATATAAGCTCTCACGTTACATATGCATGTCAAAGCTACCCAGGTATTCCTTACTCTTAGTAGGGTCAGTTAATACATTCTTCTCCCTTAAACACACTATCAGAACTACTTCCTTGGTTGAACACACACACTTCCAGCCAGTTGCCACACATTCACAGATTCTAGGAGATGTTCCAGCAGAGGTGTGAATCTTACAGTCTGACCAGCTACAGTATGTTTGGCTTTGCACTAGCATGCTAGATTGATTTTCAGCCAGCAGCCATTCAAAAATGTGTATTATGGTCCTGAGTCTACAGCCACAGCAAGAAAAATCCCCACTGAAGTGTAATGACGGTAACATGTAAACCTGACAATGCTCTCACTGTATCAGCAGGAATAAATATTTCCCCTGATATCAATTAAATTCCAGGGTATATACACCATTATGGGTGACAGCAGAATCAAAACAATTCTGCTTGGCTTAGAAATGCTTTATTAATCTTATTTTCAGTACAGTTCTTCCAGGCACATTTTTGCAGTACTGGAGTTTTTGTTCTCATAAATACATATGCAGTGTTTATGATACTGAAAAAGCATTTACTTCAAAAAAGACAAAAAATAAGGTGGTGTGATGTCAGATTTTAGGATTTCATTCATTCAAAAAAAAAAGAAAAAAAAACTTTAATGAAAACTCTCTGAACCCATTTCAATTTTTTTAAAGAATAAACAATCATCCTTTCACATGAGTTTCTGTGCTATTTTCATCACTGTATGCACTTTGAGCATGGAACAAGGTGGCACACAGTTCCTACATGGATGGCTATCCTGTTGCTGATAGCGATAGGTTAAGGAGGTCTGGCTCCAAGCCCTCCCTTTTGTTATCACTTTCAAAGTGTTCCTATCTCTATTCAGAACCAGAGACTCTTTAAATAATGTTCAAGTTGACCTTCCACTAAAAATAGGATATTGTTCAACTCATTTTATAAAAAATGCGCAACAACTAATTCCATGATGAGCAAGTAAAAGGCTCTTACATTTTATTTTTGTTAAATACAATCTCCTCAATTGCCCTTTTTGTTATTCAATAAGCATTATCTATTGCAACACTTCACTGGTTTCCTTCATAAATGTTAATTACTTGGTTGCAATAGGATTAAAAAATCATGTTTTCCCATTCTCTTTGTAGGGCTACTACTCCTATCAACTGATATATTTTTTTTGTGTCATTCCCATGCATTGTGCCAGGATGTTCCACTATCATATACCATTTTATGCAATAACTTTCAAATTAATTAAAAGTTTTGCATTATTTATTCTGTCCAGAGACTCAAGTAGTATAATTCTTCTTCTGTATTGTATTTAGACATGGGTTAAACAACCCTAAGATTAAAGGTAGCATATGTAACTGACATTTCGTAACTTTGAGATAGAAATTAAAATAAAAGACAAATGGTTCTCAGAAACTGCATCATTCTGCATCTTGGCAAGCAGCTGGTTAGCTAGCACCTACAAAAGATCTAAAAAGCAGGACAAAAAAAGCCAGCATTTAAGCAAAACCACAATTCCACCACACCATCTGAAAACAGGACAACATGGACAGACCTCTGATATGCAGATTATTTCTTCCACTGTTTTTTTTTGGTGCTTCATGGTACTCTATTTCCTCTATCAACTCAGACAACTGGTTTCAAACCAAGATGTGGCACAGAAGAAAAACCCTACTTAGTAGATGCATCATTTATAATAAGACAGCTTCAGAAACAAAAACTAAAGATATGCCTGCCCATTCTACCCTCCATTCTCATTTCATATCTAAAAGAGTTGGCTAAAGAGCAACTATAAAAAAAAAAAAAAAAAAAAAAACCAACCCCCCACACAAAAACTAACATTGTTCCAAGGCAGATAATTTTCCTAACAGTAACCAACTGATTAGGAAAGAAGAGCAACTATTCATCAAGCATTTTTTCCTAAACACCTGCCACCAGGCCTAATTCTTTGCCATTTGGAGCTTATTGGGCTTCAGTAGCTCTAAACATAGCTCTTGCCTTTAATAAGAGGAATCCAAATACATTTTACACAAAGAAAAATTCTTAGCGTATATAAATCTTTTGAAATGTGCCAAGTGTTATGCTGAACGTAATAGTCTCCACTACTCCTCATTTATAAACAAATGTCTTTTATACTTTAAAAATAAAAAACAACTGTATAAAATTGCCTTGTGCAGTAACTCAGTATTTTCAACACTGAGGTGATAAACATGCATTTACAAAAATCTCCCTTGCATTAGATGCAAAGTCTGAGTATCATAAGGTAAATTAAACATTTTAAAATAACAGCATCCATCCTTCCTGCTCCAATATTCCAATTTAATTTTTGTTGTATTTGGAACATATGCAAACACATTGCACAACTTTTGCTACTGCCTTCAAGTGACAAGACTTTGGGTAATTTAAAATAACCAGGTAATTTTTTTCAAGCAAGTTTAAAAGTTATTTTTCTAGAAAGTTACTTAAGGAAGCCAGCTTTTTAACTCAAACTTTTGATACAATTATTTCATTAAGCAACTATAGTTCCACTCACAGCTTTTTGTGCTTTTACTAAGTGGAAAATTCCATTCATTCCTCTTCAATCTTACCTCTTGAATCAAGAATCCGTCAAGAGATTATTGCAACTGCTCTGTGAAGGACTCCTCTTGATGCAGCTTGACTCCTGAGGTACTGACAGACAGCAAATAGTTGCCAGTAGTTACTAGCCTATGAGCGACAAAATGGGAGGGGAAGAGAGTCAAAATAGGGAGGGCAGTACTCATGTGGGACCTCCTCCTAAACTGTTAGTTCCTAACTTCACTGACAACTTGCTACTGAAAATGCCACTGGAAGAAACCCCAAGCTCCTCATTGCTACTCATGTAAACACACTGCACTGAGCTTTTAGACCCTCAGACACTACTGAAGGCAATGGTGAAGCCCCCTCTGAAATCAGTGAAGTTTAGGCTAAACATCAGAGGGAAAAGGGCAAGAAGGAAAGCAAAAGCCATTACTGTAAAACCCAGGGCAAATATAATTGCATTCTACGTATCATAAAAGTTAATTCAAAGCATGCTATACATGACAATCTTCATCATTTGCTTTCACAAAGTACTCCAAACATAATTTCTGATTGAGAACCCTATTTTTATAAGATTTTCCAACAAGAAAACCATTTAAGAAATAGGCAGGAGCAAAGTTTTGTTAATTTGCTATTACAGCAATTTTGAGTACACCCTGAAAAGTAGTTTGCAATAGCACTCAGCTAAGAAGTCTGCTACAGACTCATTCTGCTGCTTAAGATCTTAATGGCCTCAAACCATATAGTTTGAAAATTTGTATGAGGTCCCTGTGTCACATTGAACCTTCTTTTTGGAAAATTTCAGCCAGAACACTGGCTATTTTTAGTTGATTTAGACGTAAAAAGGGAACCAAGGGCCTGAAGGCTGAGGTAATATGATACCAGGTAACAGCATTGGAGAGGCTCAAACAGAAGGAAAAGGCAGGTGGAGGGGGAATAAGAGAGAGACCATGGAAGGAATCCACATTATGATTACTCATATATGAGGAATCAAGACTTAGCACAGACATAAGAGACAGTGCTGAATTAGTTGGAAGGAATGGGAGGGGGAAGGGGAGGAGGCTGTAAGGAAGACAAAGAAAAATTACTTACATTTAGATCTTGTTGTGCAATGGCCAAATGATTNTTGGGGTGGGTTTGTTTGGTTGGTTGGTTTGGGGTTTTGTTGGGTTTTTTAGATATTCCCTTTAGTCATTCCCTTTTTCAAAGATTTGTCCTTTTCTGTTACATTTCACAATTTAAAATAGGTGATCAACCAGGTACTGACCAGAGTTTCTCATATGTGAGCAGTTTGTCAATTCCTCTGTCAAATTACTAGAACTGTATACACTAGACTCATTTCATTCTCTTATACCAAGGCAGTATAAACAAACAGAATATTCATTAAACAACATTAAAATCTTGAACCCAAAATAGAAAAGGAAGCCAACACCAAAACAAATCACAAAGCCCTACTTGCCACCTCTCTTTTTCTCCATTTTTTTCTCCAACTCATGGTGTTTGTTCTGAGCAACTACTTCAAAAGGTCTGGAAGCTTCAGGGATAGTCAGAATTGTTGATGAAGAGAAAAGTATAAAATCAAAGAACACTGGTGAAGGGCCCCTTAAGTTTCATAAATACAGGGCCACACAGACCAGATGCATATTCTTGATTAACTGGTATAAAGGTATTTTTAGCAATTAGTTGGACATTTGCAATATGTAACCTTGAAAAGTTGTGGTTTGCATTCTTTTTGACCGAAGAAAACTGGATAAGGAGGAGCTGAAACATCCCTACGACAAACTAATGAAGCAATTAAAGGAATCCAGCTGCAAAACTGGACTGAGGGTGAAAAGCACACCCCTGGCCTTCATCCCGGACAACCACCAGAAGACCACCAAGAGGGCAAAACCTGGGTGGAGATTGGGAAGATACCTATGTTAATGAAAGAATTTGCATTAGATATGCCCATCCTCAGGAGACTAATGCATATGCATGCCTACTTAGTGAATATGTATGTTTTGGTACAGTAAATATTTAGCTCTTTTTGAGGAAGGTGTGAAGCAATCCCACCCTGTGCTCAGCACTATAATAAACATAACTGCTTCATAACTCTGAGTTGTGGGGTTCTTCTCTGCAGATCATTGCCAAGTTTTGAAGAAGAGGCTCACCATCCCAAATTAATAAACCCCTTGTTAGAAAGGGTCCTGGAAGCATTTTTGTATTTTGGTGAGGCACCTCAGCCAAAGGAGTGATTGCATGAACTATGCCTTAAACAGGGCAGCACAGGGGAGTGCACGCATTTCCCTGGCAAGCAGCTGGCAGGATGAAAGCGGAAGATGCCTTACTAAAATGCATCTGGTCATCACCCTTATATTAAAAACATTTTTGTCTATTTACATGCCAATACCATTTGTGCCACCTAGGTCAGTTAAAAAACCCAAACCAGCCCTGTGCAAAAAAAGCCATCAGGCCTATGATACATCACAGTAGCACCGTTGTATCTAGAAACACCTGAGACATTCTCTCTTCAGCAAAAAGGACCATTCGTAAACCTCTTCTTTGCCCCTGAGTCTTCACAGGCACGGCCGTCTGCACAGCCTGCTCCAGACACCCACTCCTGCTGCAACCTGCGTCTTAACCTGCCCAGCTCCATCTCCACCTATCTTCCCTCCCGCACTCCGTCCTTCTCCTCCAGAGAAGGACACCGCCGCTCTCGCCCCAGTTATTCGAGGCAAGTGCGAAAACCCGGCGGGACTGAGGGCGGACCAGAGGTGGGGGGAGCCTATCCTCTGCTGCCCTCTGCTCTTCGCCCCACTCCGGCCCCGCCTAGCACCTGATTGGGCGCGAAAGGAACGCGCGGCCCGCGGTGACCTCCGCCAGGGAGCGCTAAATAACACAGCACCCGCGCCTGGGCACAACGCCCAGCGGCTCGCGCGCGCCACCAGCCCGCCGCACGCCAGCCGCCGCCTTCCCGTGCACTGCCGGCACGCGCGCCTCGTGCCCGCCCACTGAGCTTGCACGGCGGCAGCTAAGCCAACGGCAGCAGGCTCACGTTTTTAACGCGCCCACGCCTCGTCAGGCTGCAGCTTCGTACGCAACGTTTCGTCTCTTACACCACACGGTAAGCAGCGTTTGTTCCGCTGTTTCTGAACAGCACCTATCCAAGAAGCCGTTCCCTAAACGGATTTGTGAGGAAACCTGACCCCAGAGTGCCAGTTCACCTCTCAGTGAGCGGAACATACAATTTCCACAAACAGATCCCACTATTTGCACATAGAACCACAGAACTGTTTCAGCTGGAGAACAACTCTAAGGTGATCAAGTCCAACGGTCAACCTAACACCACAATGGTCATTAAACTGTGTCCCATAGTGCCAAACCCACGCAGTTCTTGAACCACCTCCCTGTGAGGCCTATTCAAATACCTGACCACCTTTTGACTAAAGTATTTTTTCTCGATACCCACCTTAACCCACCCCTGGCTCAACTTGAGGCCATTTCCTCCTGTACTGTCATTTGCCACAATGAGAAGGGACCAACCCCCACCTCACGCCAATGCCTGTAGAAATCAAACCCTGTAGTGCCAACACTATATACCATCAATTTCTGCAGCAGGAAAATGCTAACACTAGATGTTGCAGTTAATAGATCTTCTAATACTGTGTAACACTGTGTATGTAGAAGCTTAGTTTGAAACACAGAGGAAACTGACTTTAAAAGTTGCATCTAGTCTGTACTGTGTTTCAGCTTTCCTACTTTCAATGTCTTATAAGAAAATACATTAAGTATTTGATTCTACGTATATAAAGAGTTGCAAAGGTTTATTGCTGCAATCTATGACTGAGGTTCAACTCTTTGAGGTCTCTTCCAACCTAGACCATTCTATGATTCTATGAATTAAAGTGGGAGTGGTCATTTACCCTGGATCATTGCAAGATGTCAATACTACAAAGAGATTTTATGTTTAGGTACAAACGTATGTTTCAGGGTTAAGCCAACCACTGATCAACAGGGATATTTTCTGATGAAGGTTTTTTTTTTCATAATGGGCCACTGTCTCATTTAAGCTTTCTTCTAACACATCTGGAGGCACTAACTCTAGCTACACCTACTGGTTTTATCCACTACCATAATTCCTCTGGGTAATGACAATGAGAAAAATAACCCGTAAAACTCAGCAAAACCGCATTTTTAAAACTGTAGCTATTAAACAGGCTCAGCATGTATTTAGAGAAAAAAATTAAAATGGAAATTATTATGAAATTACAAATGAAAATTTAAGTTCTGCATTTTAAGATTTGCATCTTACAAAAGGGAACAGCTCCTTGAAGTCAGTCTCCATACCTCCATAGAGATTTGTGCTGAGGATGGGGACAGCAGTACAGAAGTACAGGCTGGGAGCCAGAAACATATTTTATTTCCATACAGGTGGTAAATATGTTGGTCTTTAATCACAGCATTGCAGACGCATTGTGAAAGCCAAAACTAATTAATAATCCTACCATGAGGATATTTTTGGCATATACAAATACTGTTTTTCATATGATGTTTGACATACTCTGATTATGAAGCTGTATCCACTTACCTGCAGCATTAGAGGCATTTACCTATTCACCTACTTTGTCTCTGTTTTCATTAAAATGTTGTAAATGTGTATAAAACTTAAAATTAGGAACACCAAATATGCTACTTATATAAAAACACAGTAAATCTGGTTAAAATCCATTAAGAGTAAAGGTTCCAATCCAATAATACACTGCACACATGCCTAAATTTACTGTATTGGAGCCTTTAAAATAAGACTGCAATTAAACATTTGGCTGCATTGACACCTATAGTGGTGCTCAGTGATATAATATGATAATCTTGTATAAGTTCATTAAATTTTAAGTAAAACTAATAGCATATTTCTAAAGGATATCCACTACTCAATATACAGGAAAACTAAAGGGTAAAACAGACTGCATATGGTCTGTTACAAGAGTTCAGTGATAATTTCAATATAGAATTGTGTTGCTGCTTTTGCATGTTTAGACAGCTAAATTAATATTTAGCTGCATAAGCAGAATTAGCAACAGAACAAGTTTATTCACATATTTGTGCTGGTAGATGTCTTCCTTCTTTTAAACTGTTGCTTTAAGTAAGTTGATTAAGTAGCTGTGAGAAGAGCTAGAGAGAGGCACAGGAAACTGCAGCTATGCTTGCATACAATGAACATGTCCATCAAAAGCATCACCACTTTTTCACAGCTTTTAAGTCCAGCACTAAGACTTAAGCACCAGAACTAGGATAATAGTTTAGTTTACCTAACTGTGAGAATGTTTTGTTGCTTTTCTAGTTAATGTCAATAAAAACATTCCTTATGATACCAATTAAATCCATGGAAGCTGCCCAGCAGCAATTATATTGCAGCAAATTTTGTCATCATTGACAAAATGACAAAATAGAGTTCCACAAGGCATAACTGGGGACCTGAGCCAACAGGATCTTCCAGTTCTTGCCATCCTCTAGTTGCAGTTCAGTCCCTGAATAAATTACATATTCATAAAAATTACAGTTATCCATAGCAGGAAAAGTAACATGATAAAATAACGTTTTCTGTCTCAGGACAGAGAATGTTTTATTAGCGTTCTGTCTTGTACACCATATTGCTATTCAGTATTCATAGAATCATAGAATCATAGAATGGTCTAGGTTGGAAGAGACCTCAAAGATCATCCAGTTCTAACCCCCCGCCATAGGCAGGGACACCTCCCACTAGATCAGGACGCTCAAGACCTCATCGAGCCTGGCCTTGAACACATCCAGGGAGGGAGCAGACACAACCTCCCTGGGCAACCTGTTCCAGTGCCTCACCACCCTCACTGTGAAGAATTTCTTCCTAACATCCCGTTCAAATCTCCCCTCCGCCAATTTGAACCCATTCCCCCTCGTCCTGTCATTACAAGACCTAGTGAACAGCCCCTCCCCAGCCCTCCTGTAGGCCCCCCTCAGATACTGGTAGGCTGCTATAAGGTCTCCCCGAAGCCTTCTCTTCTCCAGGCTGAAAAGCCCCAACTCTTTCAGCCTGTCCTCATAGCAGAGGTGCTCCAGCCCTCTGATCATCTTCATGGCCCTCCTCTGGACTCTCGCCAACAGTTCCATGTCCTTCTTGTGCTGGGGGCTCCAGAATTGCACACAGTACTCTAGGTGGGGTCTGACAAGAGCAGAGTAAATGTCTGAGGGGAACCAGAAGAGGGAAGACTGAGCAGAGCTCTCACTTTATGTAACAAAGAGGCTAAAAGTTTCTAAAAATACTACAATGCCCAAATAGAAATTAATGTCTTCATCTCAATAAAGGAAAATGGTGTAATCTTTTCCATTATCCAGATAATAAGCTGCACTATCCATTTAAAATAGCCCTTTAGTTTAAGATAGGATTCTATTCAACATTTGTAGTATTAATGCACAATTACTAGATCAGATTGTGTCAAGTCTTGAACACTTTGTTAATTGAAAATTCTCTTACATTTTATTATACCAGAAATTGCATTTTAGTTATTAGCAATAGGTACTGGTGCTGTAAATAGAGAGTAAAGCAAATACAACACAGCAGGTAAAATACTTCACAAGATAGCAATCCTTGAACATGGAATTTAGTCGTAATTCTGTCAGATGGTTTCCAAACAGAGACCAAGTGGAGCACCATTATGCTAGCCCCAGCAAAGAGACAGGAACCAAAACCAAAGAAGCACAATGCTAAATCAGGCAAAGGGACTGCCCAGGTTTTATAACACAGTGGAGTTCTGAACAAGGAAAGGAAGCACGTAACATGGCATGTAAGAGCTATCTAGGTCCTTCTCTAAGTACATTGTGACAGAAATGCAAACTCCTTCAACTTTGACAGCTCTATTCACTACCTGATTCAGAACATGCAAAATAATAATAATAATAAAGTAGTATTTGTTTCACAAGCAAGTTAATCTGATGTAGTCATTAGTAATTCTAAGTGATGAGTAACAGTTTTTTATTTTATTCAGCATTTATATCTAATTGTCTCCAAATGTCTCAATGGAACTAGCAGCAAAAATTTGGAGAAAGGCTAAATAAATCATTCTTGTACCAATGATCAGAAATAATTTTACGAACACTGTCTTTAGAAAGAAAAAAAAAAAAAGCACACCAGAAATAACATCCATTTAGCATCAGTATTACACCAGAAAAAGCAAACGATCCCTAAAAGGCTTTTCAGCATTATCAGAGATGCCATAAGAACTTTCCAGGTTTAAAATTAATAAAATACAGACTGTTTTAATACAGAGGAATAATGTTAAAAACTAAACATACATTTAATAATTTGAGAAAGTGGACTAAGAGTAAGGGTATAAACAAAGTGCTGTGGGGGAGTTTATGACCAAAGAGGCTAGAAGGGCAGGCTGCAACACAGAATCACAGAATCAATCAGGTTGGAAAAGACCTTTGAGATCATCAAGTCCAACCTATCACCTAACATTATCTAATCAACTAAATCGTGGCACCAAGTGCCACATCCAGTCTCTTTTCAAACACTTCCAGGGACAGGAACTCCACCACTTCCCTAGGCAGCCCATTCCAATGGCCAGTTGCTCTTTCCGTAAAGAACTTTTCCCTAACGTCCAGCCTAAACCTCCCAAGGCACAGCTTGAGACTGCATCCCCTTATTTAGTCACTGGTTGCCTGAGGGGTTACCTAGCAGCTTAGTAAGATGAATAACATATTAATATTGACATAAATATACATTAATATAACATTAACATATTAAGATGAATAACATATTAAGATTAAATCACTCTTGATTCTGTACCTTAAATTGGTCCCAAAATCAATTCTTGAGCATGCAGAAAGGAAATTTTAGCCATATAGGTTTTTCTGAAGCAAATTCTTATTTTTATTGATTGTATAGTTTAGGCATTGTTTGGTTAAATTACTTACAAAGCTAATCAAATGAAAACCAGAAGAAATACACTTCAGTATGCAGTATTACTTTGGCAATAGTTATTCATTAGTTTCAGTAAGCAAACATGAAACTATATACTCTAGTGGTGCTAGCTATACCTCTTATAAAATAGTTTGTGTTGGGTTCATTAATTCTTGCATATTCTTCCACAGAGACATAAAATTTACTCTTGAATATTCCAAGTTACACACATGCACAAAGATCCTCTTCCCCTGACACTGCTGCAAATGTTTCTTTTAAGTTTAGACACAATATGATCAAATTGTCCTGTTGCAAGCATCACAGACATATCTATAGATTTCCAAAAGGAATAAATGTTGAAACTGTTGCATTTGTAAAGCTGATAGAGACTGATCAATTAAAAGTCCACAAAGCAAATGTGTGAGAAGGGGCAGGATAACCATTACCAAATTGAATATACATTTGCAGTCAAAAAAGTCAAGAAGACTGAAGCACTGTAGTGCTTGGAGCTTAGTCCTATGTTTTCTAAAGAGGACAGTAACAATACAGAGATTATTTAATGTGAAGAATACATTTGCGGGCTGATTATCACTTGTTCATTTTTTCCTACTGGCTGCTTAAACTGTCCATATGCCTATTAAAGATTTCACAGTATCTGTCCTCTGTACTTACAGAAGTTAAAGACATGGGAAAAAAGTTTAAAAAAAAAAAGGCAAACCTATCCTAATACCATTAGTTTACATACAGTCCTAAACCAGATTTTTCTTTTTCTGTGTGAACTGTTCCAGTGTCAAGCTCCTGATAGTTTTAAAAGAAATCAAACTTCTAAGAGACCTTTGGGAGATAGATATACTTTCCAAAATACACTCATCCATTGCAAAATTTTATCTGTTATTTTGTGTTCATGTTTGATGAGTTAAATCTTCATTGAAAACCCACAAAATATTTTTTTTAGGGTGTACTTCATGTTCAGTACTGACACGAAGAAAAATTCTAAATACTGATGGTTTTAATTCAGTTGCTATTTGTAATGTGTATTATAATTGCATTTTCAGTTTATAAAACTTTCTAAATATCACAGTCCTTCCTGAAGACTGTCCACTGTAACTTTTATTCCCATTTAAAAACAGGTGCCATAGAGTCAAAAGGTCTAAAATTCCAGAATACACTCATAAACCAATGTTATATAAAGGCATTCTGTTACTGAACTCATTTTCTGACAATATCACTGTATGCAGATTAATTTTGTACATGTGAGTATCACTAACTTTGGCCTGACATACCAAATGCATACTTAGGATATTAGTCTCTCACCTAGTCATCTTCAGTGCTCCACAACAGCAACTGGAGAGTATTTCTGAAGAATTCCTCACACCATTCTGAAGCATATGAGTTTACTTGTCACTGGGGACAAGGAGCTGCTTCTTTGATGGCTCTGAACAATGAGGAGCTGGCTGAGACACCATCTAAAAGCCAAGTTCCTTACCTGATTGCTGGGGAAGCTCTATCCTACTCAAACTGCCTGAGATCGGTTTGCATTTGACTTCTCTCCCCCTACACTGATTCAGCCTTTCAAAGGCAGCCAAATGTCTCAGACTATAAGGCCTTCAAAATAAGATTCTGTACAGCAGTTAGCATGCGCTACTCTGATTCTATGATTCTATTAATTAAACAAAGGCACATGCAGAGGCTCTCTAGCACATGGCACAGACCTTATTAAATTTCAAGTATTTCAAAGTTTTGCTTCACCCTTGCATCTCAAGGTTTTAATGACTTTCAGATATCACTGAGTTTCCCTATCTCATTACCTAGGACTTAACACTGCAATGCTAGTTTAGTTGAAGCTCTCTTCAGAATATTTTTAGTGACTTGTTTTGTAGTAAGATCGCTTTCTGCCTTAAGAACACAGTAGCATCATAGCGAAGTGCCAGAATTAAAATAGCACTCTGCAAGTGATACCACTCCTTTTTGATCACTGCCCATATTACAAAATTACTATATGGAAATGCTTAAACTTGATCCTTCTGCTTCTGGAACCTGCAAAATATCCTATCTTACTTGCATCTTTCACAAAAACCACTGGAGGTCACTCTAATATTGCTGAAGTAACAACCTCCTCTCATAATTTACTATGTTTTACTGAAATTTAACCTTGAAATCAAGTTCTAGATTCATCTGAAGTCAACATAAAAGCAACTGTCATTCAAAGAAAAACACACTTCTCCTTTATCCTAATAGAAAATAAAGGCTCCTAAATTCAAAATTCAAAGGTTAGTCAGTGCAAACAGGACACAAGGAGCATTAGATGTGAAAGTCTGGGCCCACTGCAACTTGGCAAAAGCTTTTGGGCCTGGAATGGTTATGTTATAGGGTTTCACCTTCCAAGAAATGCCTGAACTCAGCCCTCAAGCTGGTAAATGACCTGTGTTACTGCATATAACTGCTCAGGTATACAGTGCTTCAAAAGACATGGTCTTACCATTCGTCCAGGCTGGTAACCTTGGTTTTGGTATCCAATAAGTTTGGTTTAAAGTAGCAGCCGAGATTTGGATCATTTCCACTGAATCCAAAGGCTGAGTACAGTCTGACCTCTGCATTCAATGCCTACAACCACCTCTCTTTCTTCCAAGTAAGTTCTTTTCTTATTGAGGCCACACTCTAATACATTTTTCCTATGTCTTCTTCGGGTTTCTTGCATTTTGCATGGATTCTTAATAGAAGCCTTATGACTTTCCAGCTTCATATTTGATACATCAAAACCACATCTTGACAAGGAGAAAAACAGAAACTCCAAAAATTTTTCCATAATTTAATACTGATGCCCATTATCTTCATTCCCGAGACGCAGCAAATGTGCTCTTATAATTTGGGATAGATACTAGAAGAGAGGCAAAAAATAGCATGAAATCTCCAGTGATGTGAATATTTGCACTGTAAAGACAAAAATTATATTGCGCACATAGATTTTGCTTGCTATCAGACCCGCATAAAATAGCAAAAAACATACTGATTTTTCTTTTTTTCTGGAACATTTTCCTTATACAAGTCAAAACTTCTCTGTAGAGAAGTGATTATTTCCATATTTTCCTCATTTTACAGAAGGACAATTCTAACTTGTCAAAAACTATCAAAAACTCTTAATTATAGAAGCATATTTAATATCTCAGTCAAGAGAAGAAACAGCCTTCCAATAAAATACAGGAAAAACTTGTCTAGAGTTCTCTGAAATCACTGTACTCAGTACTACTTAGTACTAAGTACTGATTTGGTAGAATTAAATGCAAAAAGAAAACCATTTTGACTTTAAGAACATTTGAAATGTATGACTCCCAGTAATGTAACAGATTTATGTCTCCCCTATCCCCATTTCTTCAGTGAGAGTATCAGAACAAGGCATTTGGAAAAGCAGAGAAGGTTTATTTTATACATCACATAGGTAAGGGGAAAATTTCCCTCTTACAAACTGTCTTTAATTGTAGACTATTTACTAATTTTCTGGGTATGTTTTCTGGGTAAAGTAACTTTCTATACAAAGCATAATAGACTCAGGTGCCAACATGTTACATTATCACATAGATCTCTAGGTCATTACACAACCTTAATGGGAAAAGGCCTTCATTCATGATCAGAATATAGCTGCACTTCACTCATCCTGGAAACGTAATGTACACAGATGAAGATTTTTGTGTAATCAGTCAGGATTTATAAATATCTAACACTTCACTCAAAGTTTCCACTTACCTGCTGGATGACTACAAATCGCAGTCCTATCTATCATGTATGTGCTGTGAGGCAAATACACATAAGTAGCACAGGCAGATAAACGTATAGCACTAAAATGGAGAGGGTAATTAATTGATGTGAGATGGTATTTTTCAAAATTAATAATTTTTATATTCAGAACTCTCACCACCCCAACCACTATTTTTAAATAATAATTAGGTTCTCTTGCAAAGGTCATGGAAACATTATAGAAGTTATAACATAGGATCTAGAAATAACCAGCAATAATATAACATTAATTGAACTCAACTGAACTGGAAGAGAAAGTTCAATACACTGCCTGCAGTTAATTACACTGCTTGTCCACTAGATGGACTCAAGAAGCTCCTTTTTGCTTCTGGCAAAAACCACTTGGTGAATTACAAGAGGCTTTAAGTATTTACTCACAAAAAGTATCTCCCAACTTGTGGGGCTAGCTACAGCTTCAGACAGTACCTAAACACTTGCATGGGGTTTTGTTGGTGTCTTGTCAGCTACTGAGGATTCTGATTCTCCAGAGGCCTTACTGGCTGCTAGGGAAAGCAGGCAGACAATCTCTGACCTGGTCCTGATTTCTCTGGATAATCTCTGTGTACCTTCCAGGGCTTCTCATCTTGGCAGGTGTGGGCAGGATGTCTTGCAATGTGCAGTCTCAGCAAAACATCATGCTGACTATGCAGGCCTGTATCACATGGAGTCATTTGGAGTCTGTTCCTGGTAAACTCGAAACAGTGTAGTTTCCAGGCAAACAAGCTCAAAGCATCAGAGCTTCTTATTATACAGCAGAGCTAACTTATAGCTTAGCAGATAAAATGCTACAAAAGACAATGGCAGAATCACTGCCAGAGGCAGAGAACAATGACAGCAGGAAGCAGCAGGCAAGCAAGCACAAATACAACAGCAGAGCACATTGTGTTACCTGGTTATCTCTTATTTCTATCGATACAGCCTGAGCCTAGTGGGCCTTTAGGCACAGAACAGCCAATCAGAATGGCAGTTAGCCTAGCTCGACCATATCCATAGGCTTGCTTTACCCAAATTTGGGAAAACACAGGCCTTGCACAAGGCAGGCACAAGCCAAGTGTACATACCTTGTTTACCATGGGATGTAAACAGGAGCAAAACAAGTCCATGCAAGTCAGAGTCCTTAGACTCAATGGCTCTAGGTTCTTTGTCCTCTTTCCTGCGGTTGCTTCTCCCCACAACAAAAGGAGGGAGAGCAAAAAAAAACATGTCTGGGCAAGCCAGGACATGTATAATCCTGTTTAGGCCTACCACAACAAGCACATATGCATACATTTCTGTCCAAGGCAGGTAAAAAACAACTAAACAGCTGTGGCTCAATCCCTTCAGGCACAGTTAGAACAAATATCCCTGCTTGAAGGGGTATTACCAAATCTGAACTTGTGTTGTTATAATTTGTTTTTCTTTGGCTTTCAATCATAAAAATATTCTTGCACTTTATAAGGTCTTCCTAAAACAAATTTCTTGTATGGGTTCAAATTTATCTGTTTACTGTAACAAAGAAGAGCCTGCAGAAGATTCATTAGTGTAGAAATAAGCAGCTCTGGTCCTTGTCCTCAAATCAAATTGGGAAAACCAAAAATAATGGAAAAAAAAGACTTGCACTAAAAGCCCCAGCAAGTCTTTTCTGGCATTTACACCTGACAAATCTTTGTTTCTAACCAGCAAACATCATTGCTCAGTGTCTCCACTTCTGTATCTGTTCTTTAAGAACAGATTCACACATTTACTATTTACCTAATCATAAAAATTTGGCATCATCAGGGTTTCTTTTTTGCTTTCATGTATATTAAATCAGGTACATTATGGGATAAAGACAGCAACTTGTCAAGTGTAGTGGAGCTGATTAGAGCCTTACCCATACACACAAAACCATAGGGACATCAGCAAAACAGTACAGATCACTTTGAGTATACACATATTAAACAACCAACACTTTAAATATTATTATGACACTAAAATACTGAGCTGGATAGAGATACAAAGTAGGATAATAAGGACCATTTCATATGTTAATGTTTTTAAGATGTTCCTGATTTTCTGAAACCGCATAACATCAAACAGCACAAACTCTAAGTGAAGTTTGATTACATTTTTAATATACCCACAACAAAAGATTTAGAGAAAGAAAAAATATATACATAGTAATAGTAGCATCAAACTGTGCAGAGTTCTGTACAAGAAAAAAATAATCACTAGCCTGTAGTATCAAATTTCTGTATCAATTCAGCCTTCTACTGCCTACTTTAGAAGGATGATTGAAGGTCTGTTGCCACTACAGGCCTGCATGCAACGAAGGTACCAGCTCTGTCTCTACAAGTGGTCCATGAACACTGCTGCTTTTGTTTCCAATTGAAACTCATGACACATTCTCTAGTGGTTTTCATAGTGCAGAACTGAGCTGTCTGACAATGACTACAAGCTAACTTAACTCCCAATTGCTGATGAATATTGAAAGGAAAAAGGGAAAAAAAGCTGTAGTAACATAAATAATTCTGTCACAAAATGACAGAATTCCTTTATAGAAACACCTTGTGCTTTCTAATGCCTGTATGTCCTCTACATCCCCCACAATACACCACTACAACCTACAGTCAATGAAATAACATAAAAAGGCACGATAGAGAACTTCTGAAGAGTTAAGGGGGCAGAATTACTGAAAAAAAATATATATTAGGACAATACTATTGTAAAAATTAATGCAGTGCCTAACATTTACTGTATTCTGTAACTGTTTATCGCTACATCTTCACTAGCAAATTCAAGCATGCCTGCAAATACTCCCTGGCACCTTCAGCTCACGGCAGACACGGCTTTTGTTTCAGGCTGTAAAATCCAGCAGCATATAACGTGGCATTCATTTATCCTGAGCTGAATAGCTGCATGGGACCTTTACTCTAGTTACTACCTACGGTAGGAAGAGGACCGTGCACTGCAAGAGCGGATTTGTAGAAACAGTGCGAGAGGGGGCACTTTCTTCAGCTGCCTGAAACCAGCACCTTTGCACTGGCTCAAGCTGCGAGCATAGCCGAGCCCTTTTAACCGAGTAGCAAGCATACAAAGCTCCTCTGCCTGCACAGCTAGAGCATTTAAAAACCAGAAATCCACCAGCGCTCATGTGCCACGGTACCCCTGGGCGGCGCACGCGAACGCTGTGCAGCTCTGAGACTCGGAGACCATCGCAGGGTGTGCGGCGGGGAGGCGCAATAGCGCCCATTGGACCTTTGCTTGGGCAGGGCGGGAACTTCCGCCGCCGGAGCGCTCGATAAGGACGCCAGCGAGGGCGTAGTACTACCAGCAGCAGCGATGGCCGAGTGGTTAAGGCGTTGGACTTGAAATCCAATGGGTTCTTCCCGCGCAGGTTCGAACCCTGCTCGCTGCGACCCGTGGAGGGTTACATTTTTTTTTTTTTTTTTTTTTTTTTCCTATAATCCCATTTTGCTTAAAACGTGCAGGCTTTACTCCCCAGGTCTTATCTCCCTGTTAAACGTGCCGCGGCAGCAACGACCAATTCTCTACTAGTTATCCTATTGCCTGCACACACCTTTCCCTGCTTTTATCAAGACATAAAAGTGGTACCGAAAGTTCCCAGGGTGTTTCCAGCATTGCATCAAAACACGTGTGATGTTTTGAGGCTTAATGGGGTCAATGTTCTTCTCACAGCTTACCTTCTAGGTCCTCTGTAGACAAGACAGACACAAAGCATTACACATAGGGGCTTATAGGCCCAGCCCCTATGTCCTATAGCTGGTACAAAATAAATAGCAGCTTGTCAGCAGCAGGCTACTCTTTATTGCTCTGCCAGACCTGCACTTTCACAAAGGAAGCCGGTCTTAGTGTTCCCAGACTTGCAGTGAGGGGAATCCTAGATCATTTGTTGCTGTCTTTTATGGCCTTCTGCATAGGCATTAAGTGCACATCCAGAACCTGGCAATGAGGAGAGAAAACCTACAGAAGTTATGCAACTAATTACAAAGAAAAAGGTAAGAAGGCACTTCCCCCTACATACACACACACATTCCCTCTTTCTGACTGACTTAAACTGACCATTCAGCACCCTCAAGTGTCAATCTCCTGCTTGTAACCCCAGCAGTAGTGAAGAGATGGGAAATTTGCAAAAGTAAGAGAAGGCTGGAAATAAGAAACAGTCTGTTTCCACAGACATCAAAATAGACAAGGGTAGGAACAGCCACTTTTCTTTCTGCTCTCTCTAAAAGACAAACAAAACCCCAACACAGACACACATGCAAGCTCATTCTTTTTAGCAGCATGTTTTGTTAGTTCAGCTTAATTTAATCAGAAAATGTAGGCAGAAGAAGAAGAAGACAGAGTTTTGAAATATCCCTGCTCAGAGCAAAATAAAAGAAAGAGGGGACAAACAAACCACTGTTTAAGCTGGCAGCAAAATGAACTTTTCAAAGTGCTCCCTAAAAAGCCTTATAGAGATTTCAGGTTTGGATGTTTGTTTCTATTAAGGCACCACAAGCATTAGACATTACACTTAAACTAGTAAATACCCAACCATGGTATTGTTTAATACATGGACAAAACATTTAGGCATCTCCCTTAAGTTCTCACATGTGAAGGTACATGCCAAGGGGTACTGGAATCAATATCTCAGACCTTGCAGAGGAGACAGTACTTTTGAATTGTAAAACTAACTTAAGCATCATTTGCTTCAGTGCAGCACTCGTGCTACTTTCACCTTAGTGTATTTGTATTCCAACAGCAGCTTAAAATTTGGCGCTTAGACCAATATAGCATGTTAAGTACTCTGTAAATTATAAATTTTTAATGAGTATGCACATTGCAGATAAAATAAATACACACACACACACATATATATATAATTTCTTTTACATATCTTCTTGATGTGTTTAATAAGTCAGGAATTTAAACTTTTTAGCTTGAAGATCCTGCACACCTGTATAATGTGGAACAGGTGAGAAAAGCAAAATTTGTGTAATGCAGCTTTGGGTAGCATTTTAAATTAATAAAATTACAGTATTAGAAGAGTCAAAATATTAAACGGTGGACAAGCTTTGTACTGAGTCCTTCTTTTCTATTGCATCGTTGAAGAAGGTGGCTTTTATTTTTACTGATGACTTTATTTCCATAAAACACGTTTTGATGATTTAATAGCTCTGGGGGGAAAAAAAAAGCCACCAAGCCAATATATAATTATGAGTAAGTTTGCAACTCTGAGATGTCTTTTTCCATTGGGACCTGGTTGGTGGTGATGCAGATGTCAAATGACCAACAGCAAAAGACATGGTTATTTTAAATAGGCTAGTCTGTCAGAAAAGCAATCAAAAAAATCCCCTCTATCTAAGGAAATATTTGCATTCAGTAAGCCTTTTCTCCTTGAAACTGATTTTTCCTAAAATTTGCAGTTGAAAAACAAAATATCATCAGTGAACAACCATGTTATTTCCCACCTTTACCCTTCAACAAGATTTACGAAAATGTTCTTGTCAAGGCATTAAAGGAGGAGAACCATCTGATTTTAGTTGCAGTTACTTTTTTGTAATTACAGAAGGACAGACTTTCACACATCAGCATTACTGTTCTGATAGTCTCCTCTTGACTTCTATACTAAGAAATAGAGATGAAAAGTGACAGAGTTTGAGTACTACTGCTCAGATCTGCTTTCCTTTTTAAACTTCATATATAGGACTGAGAATGAGCAGAACAGTAAAAATCTGGTGCTGGAGTAAAGACCCCAAATGGTACTGATGGGCTTAACATGGTACTTTCCCCATGTCTATACCACTTGATACAATTTTCCTCCCCAAAACCTGTCTCAGCCCCCTGTGTACTACCTTCACATATCAGTGTGCCCCCAGCCAGCTAAGCAAAGAGATGCTTAAGATGTCTAGGCTCCCTTTTATCATCAGTTATCCACACCGATGCAACTATCCTGGGGCTTTGGCAAGGGCAGGCCAAGGATGGACATAGGAATCCTGAGGAAGACTCAGATCCTTTGAAAGAGAGAACCTCAAGTAGCAGAAAGCATCAGAGACAACCAGGCCTAACCAGCTGGAACAAGCTCTTACTGAGGTGGACCTTTCTGCTGATTCTCCATATAATTCACACAAAGCTGTTTGCAAAAGAAGAGGAGTTGACAATCTTCTACCCAGCATAAATTTGGGGCTCCATGGAAATTAAGTGCTGGTAAAAGACCAGCTGTGATAATCCTGACAAAGTATTTTTCTGTAATTTATGCCCCAGAGTCCAACTGCTTCTCCCTAGAGAAGCTGTCTGCTTTTGGTTCCAAGAAGCCTTCAATGTTTTCAGAGAAGCAGCTTCAGCAAAGCAGTCAGCAAATAGTTTTTGTCAAAAGCACAGAGAACCACATCATACATTAAGACTGGAAAGCTTCCAAACATCAGCAGCAAATTCCATTCTGTAGAAGTAATCCCTATCCCTTACTGCCTCACCAGAAGATGGGAGCAAGAGCAAACCACTATGAAGACGGAATAGAGGGAAAAAAACTTGGCTTGCTCCAGCATCCATCATCTGTGACAGGTTATGATATCCATCAGAGACCTAACACCTGTAGCAGTTCCCAGTCTATGTTGTGCACCACTGCAATGGCTCAGACACAGGCCTTTCAGAGCACATGAGGAGTCCTATCTTCATTAACATGAGGAGAAGAGACTACTACAGTAAAGATGAAAAGAAACACACAGAGTTTCCAACTCGGGGGAGGTTTGTTGACTCTTACAACAACAAAATGAGCATGGACACTGGGCTGGAATAAAATATCCAGTACAAGCTAACAGACAAATATCACACCATCTGACAGGGATAGAGGCTGGCAACCTGCTGAGTTGCTTTATCTTTTGCTGTGTAATTTCATCAGCTTTACAACAGCTTCACTGCTTACCTTCCCAGCAGGCTTGTATCTCATTTCAGGATATGAAAAATATAAGATAGCAATGTTCATACTCAGGAAATTAAAACTACTCAGTATCTGGTTTAATCATCAGCAGACTTGTGTCTACTGCAGACACAAGAAAAAACTGCCCTTCCCTTCCCACCACCCATGCAAGGATGAAAACAAGCATTCAAGAAATTACCTTATCTATCAGTCAGCATTACTCAGCTGGATTTTAAGTCTGTATTCATCATCAAAACTCTTATATTGCCACTTGGGCAACATTGGCAAAACAACTTGGCAAATTCTGGAAAACCAACATAATTGTGAAGAACATTATTAATCTTTTACATCTACCATTTGCACAGTAACGGGTGCAATTAAAGAGATACTAATTTTCTCTAATTCATTAACACCTCTTCTCATGCTCATCAGTTTCAACAGCTAGTTAAATAGCTGCTTAGTTTCTGATATTGAAAGCCAGCTGATACAACTTCAGTGACCTAGAAACACAGTGTTAAAGAACATAACCTATTCTCTGTGTTTCATCATCATCATCATCATTCACCTGCACTCTCATCTGCTGTCACATAACTTCCAGCTGAATTCTTGTCAGCCCTCACAAGTCCTGTCAGCCCTCACTGGCCAGGTTTAATTGATACTTTTAACTAGGCTCCAGATGATCTATGTGTACTTCACAGGTCTATTTATTTCCCCACCAAGCTAGGCTAAGTCATTTAGAGCTCTAGCTAACAAAGTACTCAAGCATAACGTTCCATCACTGCGTAATGGAAACACACTGAATCAGACCCCACATACACCCAGAAGGTTCAGAACCCTTTGTTACCTACCTAAACAACTCACTGGAAGTGTTAAAGAAGAAAACAGGACTTTACCATCCTTAGAGGTAATTGCTCCTTCCCCAACTTCCCCCTGATTCTAATAGTATCTGTGTTTGTTGCTGTTGTTCCCCAAACTGGAAAAGCATGAATACTGGGTACTCAGCACTAGGATCCGTGCTGCTGATCTTTCTCAGAAACATGGAGAGTGAGATGGAGGCACCCTCAGCAAGTTTGCAGATGACACCAAGCTGTATGGTCCTGTTGACACACTGAAGGGAAGGGAGGCCATCGAGAAGGACTTGGACAGGATGGAATTGTGGGCCTAAGCTAAACCAAAGTTCAACAAGGCCAGGTGTAAGGTCCCACACCTGGGTCAAGGCAATCCCAAGCACAAATAAAGGCTGGGCAAGGAGTGGCTCGAGAGTGGTCTGGAAGAGGACTTGTGGGTGCCAGTTGATTAAAAACTCACCATGAACTAGCAATGGTCATTGGCAGCCCCAAAGGCAACCATGTGCTGAGCTGCATTGAAAGTAGTGTAACCAGGACGAGAGGTGATTCTGCTCCTCTGCTCTACTCTGGTAAGTCCCCACCAGAAGTACTGCATCCAGTTCTGGTACCCTCAGCATAAGAGAGGCCTGGATCTGCTGGAGCAGATCCAGAGAAGCACCTCTCCTATGGGGGCAGGCTGAGAGAGTTGAGGCTGTTTAGACTGGAGAAAAGAAATCTCCAGGGAAAGCTTAGAGCAGCCTTCAAGTACCTGAAGGGGGCTTTAGGAGAGCTAGGGAGGGCTTTTGTACAAAGGCTTGTAATGACACAATGAGGGGCAATGGCTTGAAATTTAAGGACAGGAGATTTGGAAGAAATTTTTTACAGTGACAGTGAGACTGGAATAAGTTGCCAAGGGAGGTTGTGGATGTCCCCTCCTTGGAGGTGTTCAAAGCCAGAGCAGATAAGGCCTTGAGCAACCTGGTCTAATCTGTAAGTTCCCTTCTAACCTAAACCATTCTCTGAATCAATAAATCCCTGCCTTCACAACTGCCCTTTTGCAGCTGTTTCCACTTTTCTGTCTTGGCCACTGACAAATAATGTATAGCTGACTTTGCTGTCAGAGCTTGAGAACCCTTACACCCTCCTGCTCCAAATAATATTTAAGCATGTGTGGTATGTGCTTACCTCTGCAGAAGTCAAGGCACCACATTGCTGTGGATGCCACGTCTGATGTTCGCTGAATCTTTTCATGCTACTTGCATGGAAATGTAGTATTTTCTAAGAATATTAAATATTTTTCTCTAAAAAAAGCAATTTATGCTTGAGGAGTGGGTTCGGAATGATCTTAATCTGAGTAATGCATCAGGTGCTTATATCTATCCTTTCTGACATGAGGAAGAAGTGGGCTGCCTGCTTATTTCACTTAACTCTTTTGAATGACTTACAGGTCAGATCCCACCAATGCTGCCCAAAACCAAAAAGGCTGCATAGCTTCTTGGTGGCTGCCAGTACCTCTGGGTTTGCTCTGCTAGGAACAGGTTGATTCAGCTGTATCTAAGAAATGCAGAAAATGGGACCATTTAAAATTATTTATAAATAGAAGGAAGAAAAAAGAAAGAAAAAAAGGAGCCTCCATCAATGTACTAGAGCACCAGTTAATAGCATGCCTCCTTCACTAGACCAAGTAAAAATCAGAGTACCAATGTCTAGCAGGTGTGCTGCAAAACATTAATTTTGCCACTGGCTAAGTCTTCCAAATATCTGCCATTATTCATCCAGTTCAAATAACTAAAGGTGCTTTGCCAAAAAGAAAAACCCACATCATAATTAGCTAATAATGACATGTTTCAATGACGTGAAAAATTAGCTTTTGTATCTCACTTCTCAAGGGAAGCAATCCAGATAAATTATCCATCCAACTACCCTCTTACCTTTAAGAGCAAGTAAAATGGGGAGAGGAGAATCTGAGCTGCCGTCTGATTCCAAGTAGTCCAGCTGGTTGCACTTCCATCTTCTTGGTTGTGAGAGAGAAACTGTACCCTATTACTTTACAGTTTCTTCTGTTACTACTGTATAACACCTTTTACAGTCCACTACCTACAAAATTAACTGAGTGTCTTTCTCAATCAAATACTTTTATGTAAAAGGAAAGCAGTACAGGTACAAGATGAAAAATTGTGATTATATTTAGCAGGTATTACAGATAATTAACAACCTCATCTCTATGATGTTTCCAGATGCAAAACATGCAAGGAAAAAATGTGTAGAGAAATGAGCAGGATGAGGTACTGCTACTGATTCCATCAAATCTAGGATCAGTGTGGCTGTACAAGCAAAACACCAGCTTTTGCAGACTAATGCAACTAACATCAACACTGGTATCAGCCCTGGTAAAGAACCTGGCACCAGAATAGAGAGAGTGATCAGGTTAATAAGATATTCATAGTACCAGGGTTTCACTGGCAGGCATTTGTGTTACAATGTCCAGTGAATAGGCACCAAACAGAAGCATAGCAGGTCAGTTAGCACATCACATCCCAGGACAGGAAAGTCAAACCACTTCAGGGAGAGACAGACATCACAGCTAGACTTTCTTAAGCATTGACCAACTGAGAGGACAAATACCAAGAAATTCAGAAGGAATTTCTGTGGTGGGTAGAAGGCTTCAAAGTAAAAAATGAAAACAACTCCCTTCAGTATGCACACAGTTTTATTTGTTGCAGATGGAACTGCTTGACTGCACAAAACCATGAGGCAAATACCTAACATTTTAGCTCTGTTTTCAAAGACGAAAGCAAATACAAAGTAAATAAATACAACAGAGAAATTGGAAGTTGCCCAAAATACGAAAAATTTTGGATGTGTGATTCTGTAGGTATTGAAGCTGACAGGCCAGATTATTCATTCCTCACAATACAAAGCCCTGATAAAACTGCTTACCAGGCCAGAACAGGGAAAGAAATTACTATTAAGTCACAAAACCATGCTGGCACATATATAAGGGCTGTCGTTTTCCACCAATAAATCTTAAGAAGAAAAATGTTTCTATGTGGAGAAGTAAAGTTCTGAAAACTGTCTTCTGAAATAAACACCTGATACAAAAAAACATATCTGTTAAGACAGAAAGTAAGTGATTTTTTAAGAGTACTTGAGCTATCTCAGTGACCTTCTTGGATAGTAAAGTTATTTAATCTATACCATAAGATTACAATTCTCAACAAGTTAAATTTGTAACACTACTGTGCAAGTGTGCATTATAAATCTCTACAGTAAGTCCCATGCAATGGAGAAGTGAAGCACAGTATGTAATTTAGAAATAAGCAGTTTTGTTTTGGAAGATCAACACTGAACAAGATGATATGCTGGAGTCTTTACAATGACTTTGCATTAAACCAGTAGAGCATGCTTGAAAACAGTATTACACCATATACAGTATTGAAGAATGCAAGAAACAATATAAAGATGTTACATAACTTCACAAAATCACTTTATTAATACTGAAAAGGGCATTGCTTATTAAAATTGCCTATTAAACAAAAAGACTTCCTCTCTAATGCTTACAGCATATGTGTGTTAACAAATCAGGATTCAGACATTTATTCCAACAATGTTGACATCACAATAAATTAATACAAACCATAAAAAACTTGTAACTGCTGATAAAAAAAAAACCAAAAAAACAAAAAAACAGTTGAACAGATATCTCATGTTCTGGTCTGCTCTCTATTTCAGATCTCATAGTTCCTGAATTTCCTCAGAAGCTCTGATGGGGCATCCCCCGACCAGCGGAAACGCAAGTGCCAGCAATTTGCCTCTGAAAATCCTGAGAAAAAGAGAAAGGCAGGTAAATTATTATAAACATGCATAAAACTCTCAAAAAAGTAAGGAAATAATTCATCACTTCCAATGCTCAAGTAGCAGACACTACCTCTGCATTCCTGGCACCATTTGAACTCAAGCAAAACCAAACCTCAAGGTATTTATCAGCTAGAAAGAGCGCAAAGGAGAACCACAGGAGGTAGTTTAGAAAAGAGCACATACAAAGGAAAACTGAATGTATTGCTTTGTTTAATCTAAAGAAGAGAGAGAGGGTTACATGGTAAATTTCCAAGTACATGTGGAGAGAAGGTGCAGATAGCACTTTCCACACACAAAGGAGTAAAGTTTTTCAGATTCTGCAATATATCTTTTTTATCTCTTAGGGGCTCCTGATACTAAAGTTTTGTATTCCTGTATGAGGAAAAAGTGTCAAAATCTTTTATTCAGGCTGAAATAGCTACATGGCTTTGTAGCACACAACTCTTACTGACCATTAGACAGGAACTGAAAATAGCCCAGATTAAAAGTGGAATACATTTTCCTGCTAAAGCACTACCAACATCCAGACATCAAGTATGAACACTGATGCACACAGAGGGCCCCAAAAAATATATTCTAGTATTAACATAAATATTTGTATATTAATAAACATAACTATATGCCCAGTGGATAGATTAAGTGGGCATTTGATGAACTTGATATTTTTCCCCATTCACACCTATGGAAATGAAACTTTTTTTTTTTTTTAAATTAATTAAGAGAAAGAAGATGTCTGCAAAGAAAGCTCACCATTAAAAGAAATAAAATTATGTTTTCTTTCTTTGGAAATGTTACTGTTCTACAAAGGATGCAGTGATGATTTAATTACAAAAAAAACAGCAATCAGTGCAATGTTCTAGAGTAAATTATTAAATATAAGATTTTAAGCTATGCCACACATACATTGGTTTGTAGCATCCTTATCTCTTCTCTGCATTCCAAAAGTGTTTGGGATTAAATTAGGTTTTGCTACTCTCACAGTTCAACTTAATTTCCTGTGTGGCCAGGATGGGAAAAAATGACAGGACTTTGTTTAATAATACTCTAGTAACAAAGGCCTAAGATGATGAAATTCCTGAAGGATCAAGCAGAACAGGGAGTAGCCCTTGGGGTAACTAAACTTTTATTCAGGCACAGTAGCTTAAACAACAGACAGAAAACACCACCTGCCAAGGTGCAAAAGTACTGTGCAGAAGTACTGAATGCTGGATATAAACAACAACAATCTTTTTATTTAACAGTTTTTAACGTCTGGTGGTTTTTTTAATCACTTAAAATAGTTGCCCTTTTTTTCCTCATCGTGATATAACACCAAAATTGAACTTTTTTTTTTTTCCCCTTCTTCCCCAGTTTTTGGGTTTACTAGTAAACAAGCAAGCAAACGTAGGGTAGGGAGGAATTCCAAAAGCTTCAAAATTAAATGAACAACATAAAATCAAAACCCCAACCCAAAACCACATTTAAAAAGCTACCCATTAAACATATTATACTGGAGAAGAATTTCTCAAGACTAAAAATCTCCGTTTTAGCCTAATCCCTGAACACTGCAATTTTTTCTAACTGCTGTTTTCCCTTACTTGGGGAGTCTGAATTCTTGGAAGACTGTGGTTTCACATCAGGAATTGCAACATCTTGCTCTCTGCTCCCATCCAACAGTCCATCTCCATTGTTTTCAGGCTGTTTGGTCCAAATCTCATCACTTATATTACTGCTATTATTCAAGTCAGGAGCTTCCAGCATTTGGTCCTTCTTACTTTGGACAGCCCAGTGCATTGACTAAAGAAACGCAAAAATAGCAAAGAACTAATTCCTGTGCTTGAAGAGATTTCAGATGAACTTTTTGTTCTTATATTGTTGCAGTAAATGATTAAATGAAGCAGACAGTAGAAAGAAGCTTGCAGGTCAGTGGGACAGAGGAAGACATGGTTACACACTGCTTTTGAGGAGATAGCTCATGTCAGGTGAGAATGTACAAACTCATCAAATAATTATAAGGATCTTTTGTCTGGTTTCTTCTGTCATGATTTCAGATCTTTATAAAGAGGACTTGAGTGAGTTAGAAAATGGCTATGTTCAAAACTGCCTTTGACTTCAAGGTGCCCTCTGAAAGCAAGACAATTTGAGAAGTTTTAATAGTAAAGTCTAGGGAATGATTTCTGTCTGGAATTGAACTAAGCCTGATGGGATACCCCTACAAAACATTTATCTCAGACAGTGTTTTAATTGAAGAGGCTTTCAAACTTCTTGTAAGCAGAATCTAAATGGGCAGAATTATCAAGGGGACACATTTATTCTCCTGCCTTAAAATATGTCCATGTAGACTTGTAACTATCATTTACCCTAATAAGGAAGGAAAAAAAAAAAACAACAAAACATTATGGAACACACTACCAAATTATCACAGTAGCAAAATTAAAAGGAAAAAGAACCCTCAAAACATGTCAGCCACAAATCATCCCACTGGCCTAGCAGGGCCTCTTCAAATCCCAGGGTTCCAAGGAACCTGTCTTCTAAATTTTCCAGTAAGCTTTTTATTTAATCAAATAGCATGAAAACCTACCTGATAAGCAACATAACAAAAACGTTATACAAAGATCCTAGCTTTAATCTAGCTTTGAAAAGAAATAAAAGGTTCCTACAAAAGCAAAGTATGCTGAAGCATCTGAAAAGAGCCCTGAAGTTAAACTTCATATAATACACATAAAAGCATCAACTTGATAAATTGACTCTAAAAGCACTAGCCTGAACCACTTATGTGAATGGGCTGCTACAACCCTCCAATTTTTTCTACATTTCCTTAGCATCTTTAGTGAAGGAACACTGCTCTATTCCCATCTCCAAAACCCAACACCACAGCAGAAGTGTTGAAACTTATCTCCTTGCTCACCACAACAATTTCTCTGGATCAGCCCTACCTCCCCATGCTCCTGAAGGCCCAAAGATAGACAACACCAACCGTTTTCACAGACTGGCTGAGGGCCTCCCACTGCTGGAAGGGAATGGTAATTTTGCTCCTTCGCCAGTAATCATATCGTGCTCGGCTCTCTTCATTAGTAAGAATCTCCTTAGCTTGCTGCAGCTTCTGGAAATTCTCCACTAGAACACAAACCAAGATGAAAAATCCAATACCTGCTTTCAAATAAATTAGTTCATTCATATATGAAAGGGATGCTGCCAGTAACAGCTTGGAACAAACAGAGTAGAAGAGACAACAAGAACTTTGTGATAGACGGTTGTTCTGCTTACAGCTTTGCACAGTTTTAGCAGGCTTTAAGATCACAGCACCCGCGGCAGACAACTGGTAGCATTTTCTATTGAGGGCTAAAAGGCTTGTTTGTCCATTGGCTTCCAAATCTCCTAAATTTACATCCAGAGAAACTCACAGCAGGCAAAGGCGCAAGACATCCTCTGAGGGAAATTAAACTAAAGCAGCAGTGCTTAGAAAGAACACATACCCACATCAGCAGGAAAGCCAAAGCAAAGCACCACGCCCAGAAAACATGAGCAGGGGGGAAAAAGACAAGCAAGAGGCATCTAAACAAGGTCCAAATTGAGTAACTTGTGCATCTTATTAGGTATGTGTTCTACATATGCTGAAATGTTGTCTTGAATGCCAGACTGCATGAATCAGAGCTTGTTCTACTCCCCACATAGTCACTTTTCATTAAATGATTACTAAGGATGAAACTGCATGTTATTATTGGTAGAAAGATTATAACAATTTGGATATTAATTGATGAGTCACCTATGTTACAGTGATCTATTACTATTACTCATTTATTCCAGTTTACAAATTAGAGAATTTTCTTTTGACACACAGAAGCCCAAACATTAATGAAAACTGCTAACAACAAATCAAATGACAGGTAACAGATTGAGGGGGCAGTTATATTACGTTTTCTTTTTCTAGTGTTACTAATTTTCAAACAAATAAAAGGTCTATTTTAATTACACTTTACTGAGTGTTAAGTTGATGAAATTTTTAAAAATACAACTTCCACCAGTACTGCAAAAATGTATTTACCATAAATACAGCATGTTCAGGTAAATGGAGCACAAACTGCTCCATAAGCTGCTTCAACACTTGGCACTCAGCCTCCCTTTTTTGATTTACTTAGTTTGAATTAACTGGGGGATGGGATGGAGAGGACTAGACTACAAGGTGATGTAGGCAGGCCAGGACCATGCACTAGAATAGCCTTTTACTTCCCTGCTGCACAAGTAAATTTTTCTGCAGACAAAGTTGATTCCAGTGGTTTCACTGGGATTTGAGCTATCACGTAGAAGAAATTAAGTCTTAGTGATGCTATTGTTAACAGGTGGTGGGTGGTCTCGCCAACACCAAATGTCAGGTGTTTCCTTGCCAGGGAGTTGCAAATTGAAGAATCCAAATTATTCCACCTTGTAACATGCCTTCACCAGGCTAGGATGGCACCTCAACAAGAAAAGCCAAGCCCTGCGAGTCTCATTTAACATCTGCTATGTTCCCAGCTCTGCTTTCCCAGAGGAGGGTACGGATGAGGTCAAACTCACACAGGTAGGGAGGCTATGGTGTTCAGTTTATGCTTGTGTTGCTCAGTTTATAATTGAACTAATAGGAAGAATTCCAAAGGAAAAGTTTTGTGCATTAATCAAAATGAGAGGCATATTTAACTGTTATAAAACAAATTTTTGATGTGGCCCATAATAACAATCAGAACAATCTTCATTATAAGAACATAAACTATTCCAGACAGCAGTGAGCACCAAGAGCCATCTTGTGGTTGACAAATGGGACAGACTCTCTCCAGATAATGCACAGGTATGATGAACTGCACACTTCACAAACACAAGTGATAGCTGCTGTTCTGCAAACAGATGGCTTCTCATGTGGTGTTGGACTCACTTCATTCCCAGTCATTAAATTACATTAAAAGAAGCTAAAGCATATTCAGTGTGTTCCTGATGGCCTTGTTCATGAAAGCGAATTAACTCATTGACGCAAGCATGGCACTTAGTATACCACTGAGCACAGAAGAAGGCCAACTTCATAGGTCTGGAAACGGAAACACTGTATAAATGATTTTCTGGATTAAAAGATGTTCTGCCATACAAAACCTGAAAGGGCTAGGAAACAAACACAAAACCCAAACCAGATCCAGGAAGTGTCTTCTCATTCTATCACCTAGGAGTGCACAAGTGTTTAGAAAAGAGCTTGCTATTTAAATAAAATATGCAGTATATATGACAAAATATCTTGGAGAAAAATAATATTTAGTAAAGTTTTAAGGCTCAATTTAGTATCTTAGTCATGGTAAGATACATAAAAGGAAAAACACATTGTTTTTAAACACGGAAGAATACATACCTGCTTTCGGGTTTCCAAGGTGTTTGTCAGGATGACATTCAAGAGCTTTAATCTTATATTCTGCAAGAATTTGTTCAACCTAAACAAAATGTTGAGACTTAAGATATACATACAGAAAAGATTTTCAACTGTGCTTTTTGAAAGAGGTTCAAAGGAGCAATGAAGAATGCTCCAAGACTTTTTTTCCTACTCAGCTTTGGAGGCTTTACTACAAGTGAATTAGCTAACAACAATCCTCTCCCAGTGACACTGCCTATTTTTTACTAATTCTTTTTTTTTTTTTTTTGAACCTCAGTCATCCAATATGCCAAGTTTGCTTTAAGAAAAATATGTAAAGATTATGTGTACAAAACCTTTTCCTCGCATATGATCACACATGCAAAATGCTTGAGTTCAGATAGAATCATAGACTCACAGAACTGGCCTTTAAGATCATAGGGTCCAACCATTCTCTTAACTCTACCAGAGCTGGTATTAAACCATGTCACTCAGCACCACATCTTCACCTCTTCAAAAACACCTCCAGGGACCGGGAGTCAGTCGCCTCTCTAGAGGAGCTGCTCTTTACTTTAACAATCAACTTTTAATGAAGTCTTGCTGCAAGAAGCAAAGCCCTTTCATATTGCTGAAGATAAGTTTGTGGGATTGGCTGCCTTTCTCCATATCCTCTTCATAGGAAATTTAGCTTGTACCACATCACTTACCGATCTTGGATACCCCAAGGCTAGACAACTAGCAGCTCACATGCTTCTTGTCAAGTTAATTTGCTGAGGAAAAAGGTTTACTTGGAATATGAGAAATTTACAGTCAATATTAGAATACTGACACGCATTAGATGTTGGTTAATCACAAGTTACCTCACAGTTTACAGCACCACAAAGGATTAGAACCACAGGGAAAGCAAAGACACATTAACAGTTAACAAAATACAGGAAATGACTGGAGTGGCCATCAGCTTAGACTTAGAAATGTTCAGATTTTCCAAAGTATCCTGTCTTCTTATGGAAATTCAGAAGAAAAAAGTTCTTTATACCATTCCAGCAGAGCTTAAGTTTTCACAGAGCTTGCCCTAAAATATTAGCTGCTATTTTTTCCTATGCTAGAAAGTCGGTTCATATACATTTCTTATCCTCCAAATCCTCATATAGGCATATACCATTTAAGTTACTTATTTGAAAATTAAGACTTATAACATTTCTTGTTGAGAATAAAACTACACTTTCGTCACCTAGCTGGCTAAACTTTGTTGGCACATGCTGGAAAAAATGTGGTCTACAGTGGTATTGTAAGAATTCTACACTTTTCACTCTTCTCAGTAACTATTTCTGGAGGCATCTGTTGCAATTGGTTGCTATAGAGCTAGCTACCATCTCTAATCTTAGTAATATAAAGGGGAACTTTAAAATATGTACAGCAGCAGAGGGGTAGTGCAGCAGTCTTCAGCTAAAGCAAGTATCAGCAGAATGAAAAATTTACAGGATTTTGATACAAAATATATGAAGTTTTTGTAAAACATTCAGTGAGATGCTTTACCAAGAATGGTATCCAATAGCCACTATATATGAACAGCATTTCTCTGGGAAGAAGTATGTAGATTACATCTCCTCTCTTCCTCTCAAGTATGAAGATGAACTAGGTATCCATGACCTCAATTGTACAAGAAGCCCAAAATGAACATGGATGTTTACTTGAATACAGGAGGAAACTGAGGCTATTTGTGCTTCTGCTTCTAAGAAAAAAAAAAAAATTTAAAAAAAATCTAGAAACATCTGCTGCTTCTCCCAACAAATAACACCTGAGGTGCCGTACATTCCCTCGTTTTAATTTAATTTCTAGGCAATCTGAAAAAAAATTATTATCGTAAGTACTCGCACTACTTATTAATTGCTGAGCCCTGAAGGAGTTACTGTGAGGCAGAAAATGAGAAGCAGCAGCGTGAAAGGAGCCTGCAGAGAAACTTTAACACCGCCCTCTGCTGGGATGTCTTAGGAGCTAGATCAGGAGAGGCACTGAACTGCCTTCAGGGGCACACGGAAGAGGCTTTACTAACCAGCATGCTTGCTGATGAAATTTACGGCGAATACAGCTTTTATCCACACTGAGGATATTTTTCATTAGAGCAGATCAGCCAACACTCCTTTTCAAAAATCGAAATGCAACTCCAGTTAATAGAAAAAGTAGATTCACAAGTATTAGCAAACCACTGACTCGGACTATTCAAAAATGGTGTAAGACACCCCTAGGAAAAAGAACACTTGCTTTAACTGCACGTCATTCAACAATTGCTTAGCTAGATCTCATTACAAAGTATCTGCCTGGTACCAAAACAAATTAATAAAACAAGTACTTGAACATCATTGAAATTAGTGTTTTAAAATCATTAACATGATGAATGAAAAGGAGATGCAATTTTTTGCTTTCCTCACAAGCAAATAATTTCAATATTTTTAAACACATATATAAAAACTGAGAAACCCAACAGCTGTGAACAGTCATTGTATCACTTACATATAAATAACTTTTTTCATCTTTTAAAATGGAAAATGTAATCCAAACTATTATTTGAATGTCGTCAAGTGCATGCAGTTGACTCATGATTCATAACTGTATCACATGTTGAACTAAACTAACGAATAAGCCATTATTATAGCAGCCTTTTTCTAGGCTCTTACCAACAGTATATAGATCAGAAAACTGAGCTTTACAAAGGGAGACACTGAAAGATAAAGCTGGAAAGAAAGCAAGTTCCCAACGCACTTCAAACAATCCTGCCTGCAGAGATAACCAACTCTAGATGCCTGCTGCAGACAGGCGAGTGCATTCAAAACGTTATTAACCTGGAGGGGAGGTGGGGCGGGCTCTTACCGTAGACAGCTCATCGCATCCTAGCAAGTTGTAATAATCTTCCAAGTCATCCGGTCTGCAGTTCAGAATTGCATCCATTTGGGCTGCTCCAGCAGGCTTTGTCCAGCCGCGCCACAGAGGCCGTGGTATAGAATCTCAATACCGAGGTCGCACACGGGTTAAAAAGTAGCCCGGCGGAACGGGAGACTTCTACCGGAGCCCGCCGCTCCCTCCAGTGCTGTTTGAGGCTGGCCGGTGACACACACGGGTTTTCTGCAGCTCTCTGCCTGCCATTGGCCCGTGCGGGATGCCAATCCAGCCGCACGAACCTGTGGATGGCAGTGCTCCCTGGGACTTGCAGTTGCCAGGTCACTTCGGCATTGAACCGCTGAAACCTTCCGGAGCGAAAAGAGTTGGGACCCTGACTAAAATCTATCTGCATTTGACATTTAGATCACACCATCACACGCAGAGCCACCTCAAACCAGGGACTTAGAGGTTCTTCCTGTACCTGAGCCTACAGATAAATATACGCAATACACTAAGAATACACTAAAATACGCAGACATACTGCTCTTCAATAACAAACAGCTCTTGTACATCAGTTGCATGCCTGACAAAATAAAGACTATGACAACACAAAATACTGCCTGCTACCAGAGACTGTCATGCAAAATTACTTCCAAACTGTATCTTGAATGTAAAAGTTGCTTCACATGGTAGTAAAATATATTTAATTTTGAACTGTGATTACTGATTAAGGCTTCAGTCCAACATAGTCTGTAGACACTTAACTCTAGTGTCTTCTGTGATTGAAAGGATTACTTTCTAGGTATAATGCTAACCACTTCCTGAAGTCTTTCTTCTGAAGCCTAAGGAGCCTTTTCCATCCCTGCAAGAGCAGGGAATGTTTCATATCATTAAGTATTGCTGTTTAAACTAACACAAACGAATAGTTAAGCAGTTTTAGATGCAGTAACCTAGTTGGAATGCAGAACAGATATACAGGCTATGACCAAGGCTAGAATAGATATAGTGGACACTCAGAACTGTTTATCAAATACTGTCTATATAATGCCTGCATTTAAAAGTCTTTCATTTTATTATCTATCCTACTAATCCTCTGAAACGATCTATGTATAATATTAGTTGCACTGCTTCCTCTTCAAGGATGTATTGTTTGAAATACCCTATTTTCACTGTATGTTCTAGATGGCCTATTAAGATTATAAAATATATAAAATGAAAAAATTGTATTAAACAGCAAAGCAGAAGCCCCAGTGAAAGTGTTTAACCTGTTAGAAAACACTACTCCCATATTTGTGGGTAAATAAAACAATAGTTACACTTTCTCAGCACAGTGGAAGAATTAGCAATTACAAATCTCTCCCTTTCCTCCATTCACCAGAAAAAATACAGGGAGAAAAATAAAATAAAAGCTTTTAGCAAGAGATCATGTAAATATTTAAATAGATTGCACTTTGTGGGAGGATAAAAAAACAAACAGCTGTCCTTCTTCACAACAGCACTCCTAACATACTGTTCCTGGCCAAGTGTTTCTAGCATATTTGCATAAGTGGAAAGGCTCTTTAACCCTTTCCCCCTCCAGCTTTCCTTTTCCTCTTTCTGTGCCGTAGGTGAACTGCATATCCAAGAACTGAACGCAGATGACAAAATGCTGAGACTGGCAAGCTGCTTGTTTACAGGGAATTTACTTGCTGAAGCTTTGATCACAACTATACTCATCTATTCAGACCAAACAGACAGGGGCTTTGATCTGAACTGCAGCAATACATTTGTTCCCTTCCTCAGGTGATTTCTAGCACTTGGGGTATAAAGGGTCCCATAGCACAATCTAAAAGTTTACATCTGTAGGACACAGAATACTGATAACAGCCGAGACTTCTAATGCCCCTTCAGTGGAATAACTCACGAAGCAAACCATTGTTTTTAAAAAAAAGCAAGAGAAACTTTATGCAATATGCAGGGAAAAAAAATAAAAAGCTTGCCTTCAGGACATAAACTTTATTTGGAACAGAACCACAGCGCAGGAGATGGCACAGGTTCTGTGTCTATGCATTTTAGTTAGTACTGCTCAGAACATTCAAACAGTACTGAAAGTGAGGAAACCTCCTATTTGTTCTCTACTCTCAACCACAAACAAAAACTTTCTATTCGCTCCAAACACATCATCAGCAGTTTTGCTTGTTTAGAGCCCAGAGGGGAAACAAATTCTAGTTCAGTGTAACAGGAAGCTTAACATCAACTAGCAGAAGGTATAAATGGCCCTTTAAATAAACCAGCAAAATTCAGAAGTCTCCTTTTTATTCCTATAGAATGCATATATCTTCCATGAGCAGTTCTTCTGAACTGACTTTAGTTGTTTTGTCCCAAGAGCAGAGTATCCATCTTCAAGAAGTTCAAATTTAGTTTTGTATTTCTCACTCCACACTTGCCCCCACCAATGCTCAGAGCTGCAGACACAAAAGAGGACCTCACCACTACCACAGGCACTTCCTAATTTCAGGGTAACTCCAACATCATTAACATGATCAAACCCTTGCAATATTAGAGTCAGCATGAGGACCCCTGAATAATTTCCTCACCAAAGCCTTTGCATAAAGCTTTTGATGATACACTCCTACCACTTCCATGTTTCCTTCCTGAGAGCAATCTTCACATAAACAAGAACCAAAGCATCTATTAAAGCCACACATCTTTATATGCTGACAAAAGCATCTTGTACATGCATTTTAAGAAATCTGAATTTTCCCTCAGCTTCAGTAGGAAAAAGAATGTTTGCAGACAAATTTGTACAGAATGTTCTGATGCACATCTCATTACTTCACAGCTTGGTTTTGAGAAATAGGTATGAGAAATGGCATGTGCATCTTTTGGAGGACTGTTCATAACTGAAGGAACCAGGGGAAAACATATTCTCCCTCTACAAATACATATACCACTTATCAAGTCAGCTATTTATACAATAATCCCTTTGAAATGAAAAAAAAAAAAAAATCGAAAAGAACCCACATATAATCAACTTTATATTAAAGGGTTTTTTAAGGGTGCTAATATTAAGGTCTCCAAGGGAGAAATTCTACCTAATCTTGGTGTTGACTCTAAACTTTGAGCTTCAGTTGCATTCAAGTCACTAAATAATTTGGGATGTTAAGCAGTAACATTGAACAAAGTACCAGTTAAAATTCACAAAGCTTAGATATTGTTTCTGTGTTGGTAAAGTCCTGGAAAGTGGCTGAGTTCTATTAGGACAAGGCTTCCAGGTAGAAAGAAACGCTCTAAGAGCACCCAGGTCTCGTACCTCCTACTTACTCCAGTAATGGTGCACAATGCACCATCGTGGCTGCCACTATCCTTCCTGCATCTCAGGAATTCAAGCACCACGCTGACGCAAATTTAAGAGCCTGTACCAAAAGCCCAGCCTACAGGTGCAAAGTCAACATCCCTGGCAGGAGCCGCGAGCCCAAAGGTTTATCTCCTCCTACCAAAGAGTCACCTCAACTCTCGGTAAGGCTGTCTGGCCGGCAAACGAGTTCACCTGAGTGTTCCCTGGTGGGGTTTGATGTGTGAAATGAACCCCAAAACTCACAGAGTTCTGCAGTAGGTATGTTTATTGCAGCGCTGGGTGCAGGCAGGATCACTCCATCAATCCTGCACATCACATGCCAGTACAAGCCACAATTTATGTTACAAGAGGATACATATTCATAATAAGGGGCAGGGTTGTTACAATTATTTCTTAGAGTTCATTAACATAGGTATTTTCCCATTCTTCATCCCAGTTCCAGCCCCTCTAATGGTCTTGAGAGATTTACCCGAGACGAAGACCAGAAGATGTCCTTGACAGGCCCCTCTCAAGCCGGGAGATATCACCACCTTATCCCACCTCTCCTTGAGCCCCTGCAGGCCTGTGCTCTTATCACAAGTCTGGATAAACTAACATTCCTACAGACATCCTCAAAAACGTGTAACTCTCTAATTTTTCTGGTATCAGGTTCATCTCACCAGGTGCTATCCAGCAGACTAACAGCGTGTGTTTGCGTTAGGAAACCTGGGTCAGGAAACACCGCTTGTTCTGGGAAAACGCCCTCTCTATCTGGTATTTATAGCACTGTTTCCCATAGGATTTGTGATCAGAGGACTACCGAGACCCACCACTACGGAGCCCCACTTTCAAGGAGGGTCCCAGCAGGGAAAGCGTTGCGGGATGAGCCCGAAGTGGGAGGGGGAGGGGGGGGAAAACAAGAACAGAGAAATAGAGGGACAACGAACACGGTTCGTTCTGCCACCGTAGGCACGCCACAATGAGGATAAGGCCGCAGCAGCGCAGGGAGGGGCGGGGCCGTGGCGGGCCTGGTACAGCTATCAGGAGCCGCCGCGCCGCTACCCAGCCCCTCCTGGGCGAGGCCTGCACGAGGACAGGAGGCCACGTGACCAGGCAGTAAGGGGGAAACGGAGCCCCGCAGCCAGACTCGCGAGGGGTGAGCGCGCGCTGGTATCACGTGCCGGCCGCAGCACCCCCGCCCTCTCNGGGGGCGGCGGTTGCTGCTCCAAGATGGCGGACGAGGAGGCTCCGCTCCTCCGCCCGCGCGACGGCGGCCCCGGCGTCGCGGGCGAGAGCGCCGAGCCCGCTCTAAAGCGCCAGCGTGTAGACTCGGAAGACAGCGGCTGCGGGCGGGGCGCGGCGTCCGCCCAACAACTAGACAAGGGT
>VWZI01010633.1:47048-101929 GCA_013396835.1 Psilopogon haemacephalus
TGCCGGGCGAGGCGGCGGCTGCGACTGCCGATTGCGAAGGTGCCCGGGCGAACAAGGAAGACGACGAACCGGCAGAGACAGCGGTCTGGAGCGGCGCGGACAATAGGGCCGAACTGCGGGGCCTGCCCCGGGCGGAGCCGCCTCCGCAGCCGCGGCAGCGGGGCCGGGGGGAGGGAGCGGAGGCGGCGCCCGGCGAAGACGCGGCGGAGGCGGCCATTGGCTGCAGGCGGGCGCAGTGTTCAAACGGGGCGGCCGAAGCGCCGGCCCTGCATCCCGGTGAGGACCCCATCCCTTCCCTCCTGCCCTCGGCCCAGCGGCACCGNCAGGGCTCGGTGTTTACCTATCGCAGCCGGCGGCCGGTGCGGGCCTATACCGATCCTGCGGGGAGAAAGTGGCGCGAGTAGCGGGTGCCGCGTGCCGGCCGCTCCCCGAATGCGCGCTGCACTCCTCACATCGCCTCAGCCGTGAGCCGGCTCGGGTGAGCGGCTCCGTACATTGCTCTAAACTTAATTCTCGTTCTAATCGACACTTGTCAGAGCCTGTTGTATCTTGTGCAGGGCTTCGCAGGACGACATCGGCTCGGCTTTCGTCACTGAAAGCTTTTATTTTGCTGTGTGGTAGGCAACAAGTTATTGAAAAATAACGAGCCCCCTTTTCCTTGTCACAGTTTCTGCTGTGATCTTTTGTTTCTTGGAAAGTTGCACTGAGCAGAAGTCTCGAACAATCCTTAAAAGTTGTAATTTTTGTTTAAGGTTTCAGTGACTGCAGCGCAACAGTAATCTTCAAAAAAGTTTCTTTGCACATCGTGTGTGAAGCATATTGCTTGGGCAGTATCAGCATGAAAGTTCCTTGCATTCCAGTATTGAAACAGCTAAGTTTTGAGTTTGTTTGGGTTTTTTCTAGTTCATTTTGGGGGTTTGGTAGTGCTTTGGGAAGACTTCTTAAAAAGTCTAAGTCACGCGTTCTGCCGGTAAAGTTTTTACATTTTATCCTTGAATGTAGATACTTACTCTGTAGTAAAACTTGAAAATTCCTGCATGTGCCAAAGTGCATCCAAAAGGGGAACAGGGCTGTTGAGAAGCTAGGAACTACCTTGATATTTAAAAGATGTATTGGAACAGCACAAGAGTAAAGCTGACGATCTCTTATCAGTGTCTTGTATGAAGCCTTTTCGCTCAGGTTACTCAGCTAATTCTGGCAAACATTCCCTTTAGTCCTTTGAGACATCCAATGGATACACTAGGACATTTGTTTCAACTGTTCCTCCACTGGTATCTATCACAGTGTTTATTAAATATATAACGGTGTGACCCTGTACACGATGAAGCTTTGATTCTTTGCACAGCAAGTGTAAAGGTTGTTTCAGTAAAACTTGGCACTTTGCAAATACTGATGTGTACTAATGAACGTTTTTTCTCCTTTATGTTGCTTTTTACATACATTCAGTGACTTCATCTGTAATGAGATGGAAGAGAGCTGCTGTAAATATTTAGTGATAAGAAAGAGTGTTATTAATGAGCATCTGTGGTCTCAGAAGAACAAGACAACCAGTAGAAAAAAACAAATTTCTGTCCTTTACCTTTTTCCATTCTAATCAGAACAACAAGGGAAAGGACAATACAATCTGAATAAAAAAAAATACGGTTTTTGTGGTGTTCTTTATTTAAGAGTGAAGTAACCTATCACAGAAGTTTCTTCCAACAGATAAACTGTTCTAGCTGTTCTTTCCTTTTGAGGCAATGACTGAAACTTGTTCTCTATGCAGAGTCTTAGATTTTTCAGTAAATTAAGCTGCATCTGCCGTGGCTATTTTTAATAAAGCAAATTTTTAAAAATGATCAGCCTAAATACTAATAAGCTGCTCAGGTTAAAATTTAGATTTCCCCTTTAGTGTAAGCTTGGTAATGCTGCTGTAACACAAGTACCTGACTTCTCTGGCCTCCAGCTACATACATGATGAAGTTAGATTGAGTTACTCTGGCATAAAGCCATGAGCTGAGCTGAAGTAACTCTTTGGTACTCAAAGACAAACCCAGCTGCAGGGGAAAATGGATGAGAGAAACTGAGAGGAAGTGGCTCCAGGTAGCACATTTTCTGCTGTACCCAAAATCCCATAGCTGTGTGCATGTGTCACCTACTGCAGCTCTGCTGCAAGATAACAATAGCCTAACAAGTTCTGTCAAGTGTTCAGATGCTGATCTGGGGGCTTCTTTTAAAATGCTGTGTTCTTAAAAGCCAGTCAAAGATTGGTCTGTAAATAGTGACACATCTTCATTTTATCCAGTTTTTCAGTGAAATGAATGGAGTAAGAATTCTAAGATTAAGGAAACTTTAATTGCATTTTAAAGACATTTAATTTTTTTTGTTTGCGTTGGCTTTGTTTTGTTTTTTTTTAAGACACATAATCCTTAATGCGTAAGGCTTCATAGAATGACAATTTCACTAAGGTAAATGCGCAGCCCACCGAAGCCCAATATTTGGATCGCAAATTCTGCAGTAAATCTACTGAAGTAAATCCTGCAGTAAATCTGCAGTAAGACTGCAGTAAATCTACTGAAGTCTTGCAAGCATATCTATACAATCAGAGTTGGCAGATATTTTCTGTGTCTGACACAACTGCCCATTTGTAATTCACTGCAGTCAAGTTTCAAAGCATGCAACATTAGGGTTTGTGATGTGTTTAAATATCTTTCTTCCATTTGGCTCAAGTATAACTTGCTGCTGTTGCACTGTCTTGCAGATAACTTCCTTCTTAGTGATGAAATCATAGCCAATGGTTTTCACTCCTGTGATAGTGATGAAGATGAGAGAGCCTCACATGCAAGTTCTAGTGACTGGACCCCAAGACCACGTATAGGTAGATAATCTCTGCCTTTGAACAGTTACCTTGTTCTTCCCAGTCTTCAAAATTATTCCTTCTGTTACTACCCAAAAAAAAAAAAATTGCTGCTTTGCTGCTTTTAGCAGCTTAGAGTGGTTGACTGAATGTTAGTTTTTAAGCTCCTTAAACTTGCCATATTCTGATTAAAAATGCCTATGTCTTTTTAATTCAGAAATGCTGCTGTGATTCATATTAAAAGCATACACACAAAGTCATGAAATTTAACAGACCTATGGTATATTTCCAGGCTATTTCCTTAGTGTTAATTCTTCAAGGAACAAGATTCTTGTATTTTCAGTGAATCTGCAGGGCTTACTCTCCTAAGTATTAATATCATGGCAGCAGGGAGCCCAGTAGAAAATTTCCGCCTTGCACAGAGGCAGAATAACTGCCAGTTTGTGTGGGACAGTGGCTTCCAGAGCACAGCAGGGTTGGGACTTGATGTCTTTTCTCCTGCACAGGCCTGATAATCCCACAGTGTTCATTTTTCTGCTGTTGGTAAGACTAGCAGCAAGAAAACACGTGACAAACACAATATTTCATCTTAAAATTGGCCCATGTGTTATCTTTGCCAATCCATTGTTACAGTATTACTATTGGTACTTCTTGGGTAAATCTGGATAACCATTGTTCCCGGAGGAATTGTAACTGCCTTAGTGATGGGTATAGCTGTTTAAGTCCTCTTAGTCCCTAATTCTCTTCTAGTGCTCTAATCTCAAGTATTTCTGGAAAGATTGATTTGATGGTTTTAGGAGGTCATATCTGAAATCATTAGAGTGAGACAACTGAAAAAAAACAAGACTCCATGAATTGGTGGGGGCTTCTTTGTCTCTTTAGAGTGATGTTTTATGGTATGACTACAACATACATGTATGGTTGTTGTCTTTTCAACTTACTACTGTAAATACTTTACAAAATGTTGGGAAACTACAAATGAAGTCATAAAATGGCAATACACAGTGAAATCTTGTTGCTGAGTAAGTGCACCTCTGAAAGCCATGAAGTTTGCTACAAAGTGGAATTTCTACCTTGACTAACCTTACATGAAGCCCTTTCAGGTTTAACAATAAGCAAGTGAAAGCCTGCAGCTATGCCATCACTGCAGAATTTAAACCATACAGGGGGTTTTGATAAGTGAAGCATAAAATTTGGTTAATGGAATTGTAGTGGCAAGCATTAATAAAAGGGAGGATGCTCATAATCTGAAATACTTGACTCCATTTTAAATAGTTATCTCTTTTTTTAACTTTCATAGGTCCCTACACTTTTGTCCAGCAGCATCTCATGTTGGGTACTGACCCACGGACAATTCTGAAAGACCTGCTACCAGAAACAATCCCTCCACCTGAGCTGGATGACATGACACTGTGGCAAATTGTTATAAACATTCTTTCAGAGCCACCAAAAAGGAAAAAACGGAAAGATATTAATACCATTGATGATGCCATAAAGCTTTTACAAGAATGCAAAAAAATAATGGTCTTGACTGGAGCTGGGGTATGTATTGCAGCAGTGCCAGTGAGAGAATATATAGACGGCTGGTGCTTTACAGCATGCAGGTGATGTGGCCCTCACAATGTCTGCAATCGAACAGTTGTGCTAGATGGGAAGAGGAGGTGCAGCTGCCCTCTAGAGAGATGCACACTGAAAGACTGGGGCTTAAGTTGGAAGTGACAGGATCTCCTTTCTTATAAGAAAATATTTGTAAATATTTAAAGAGTTGCTTCCATGTAGAACAGTTATGGAATAAGATCACGTCTCCCTGTGCCAGAATACTTTTTATCCTAGTCAGTTATAATTTCAGATAAAGGTAATGATTTTCGAAACAAAAGGGCAGTAGATCTCTTGCAATGCCTGATGGAGCTAGAGGGACAACAAGAACAGGACTTCAAATGAGGGGTGGAGTGTAAGAAAAAGAGCACTGGGGAGGAAGATAAGGAGAGTTTGATTAGATTTCAGTACACTGGATTTTAACTTCAAGATGTGCTGCTCCCTTATGGCAATAAGATTATTCACTATTTTTAGCTTGGAGCTTTATACCAGGCAATGATACAAAAGCAGATCATTTTTCACTTCTGTTGTTCATACACACAAGGTGTGATAGAAAAGATCATCAATTCAAACCAGCTTATTAGAAAAGCTCCACTTCTATTACCCAATCTTGATCTCTTCCATAATTGCTATCATACACCTGTTTTTCCTTCCCATAGTATTTTGGAGTAGTCTGAGACAAATTTTATTATTAACTACTACAGTGTTTTGATAAACAGCATTTGTTCATCAAAAGGGGTTATGCATCCAAAACAAATGTCTGTTACTGTATTAGCATGACAAAAAATAATTAGGCACCTTGTCCAAGCCTCAATTAGCAGTCAGTGAACACTCATGAATTTCATTTAATGGTTTCTTTTATTTTTTTCATTTCTTACAAAATTTGTAGTAGTAGAAGTAAGTTCTGGTGTCCTGTTACTACTTGTAAGGACTGTACTAAAGGGGGTTTTTTGGCCAGTTGTCAAACTTTGTGCTGGTTTCTGTTGCTTATGATTTGGGAATTGTTATATTGGTAGAGAAAAAAAAAAGGAAAGAAAAATAAATGCAGAGAACTCAGACTGGTTTTGTTCTTAATGCTCTGAGTGCTGAGCATACAGAACTGTGGTTTCCTAGATAGTTTGTATCATAGCAACTCTTTAGAGCCAATTGTTTAGTTTCCTTTCTTTCAGACTGAAAAAATGTATTTCAGGTGTCTGTGTCCTGTGGAATACCTGACTTTAGATCAAGAGATGGCATCTATGCACGCCTTGCTGTAGACTTCCCAGACCTTCCAGATCCTCAAGCAATGTTTGATATAGAATACTTCAGAAAGGATCCCAGGCCATTTTTTAAGTTTGCAAAGGTATGGTTTTCCAACAGTTCTTTCTTGGTTAGTAACCACCAGTAACAGTATTCAAATGCATAAATCAGCTATAAATTTGTTAACAAAATACTATCTTTGTCTAGTTTTATAAACAAGAGAGAAAAAACTGTTGAATTCAGTGAGAAACCCCACTCCTTGGCATAACAACTCTTGGGCTTGCATTTGCATCAGTTTGACACCGTTAGTGTTGCTTCAGCCATTGCATGCAACCAGATATTAGGCTTATTGAAAATATTTAGCAACATTTTCTTTTTTTCTAAAGCTTCTGCTGTTGCTGTTCATTGTATATAAAACCATTCTAGATGGGGGCTCTGATGTCAGGGAAGCTAAATAAAAAGTTGCAGTTATTTGATGAAACCTCAGTAACCTCTCAGAAGTCTTAGTGGCTGTTACTTTCTCTGAAAAATGAAAGAATGTGAGAGCCTTTCAGACAGCATATAAGCCATGTAGAAAGCTACACCTAAATTCAATATGCTCTGGCTCTTCAATGTCATACAATGCATTGACATTTTAGCACTGTATTTACAGTAAAGAGAATTGAAGCAGTTTCATTCACTAGTAAGTTTGTTCATGTTTTACGTTTTGATAGATGACACAAGGATTTGTACATCTTAGAGAATCAAAGCAGGGACTTCATTGGCTTAGAAGGGAGAATATAGCAGCTTTTGAAAACATATTAGTGGTGATGAACAGTTTATATAGCTAGAAGAATACCTCCAAGACAAGAAGGAATTGTAGAAGCTGTACTTGTTCTCACTCATGCTTACAATTTATACTGCTGCTGTATTACGTTACAAATACTGGAAAAGAAAAATCAATGCGTTTTTCAGATGCTTGACTTCTTCTGAACACCTCCTGTCCAGACAGGAGCATACTTTGATGCACTCATTCCTTGGATTTTTAACATCTAGGTAAAGAAGCAAACAAAAAACACACAGCAAACAAACCCAAACTTACTGGAATTCTGTTTATACACAGGTCTCACCACAATGGTCCAGATACAGACAGGCTGATATCTTTTTACTAAAATAATTTCTTTCCTACTTTTCTGTCTACCAGCTCACTTTTCTTACTCAACTAATTTTTAATTTATTTTTTTTTTTTAACTCTAGGGGGCAAAGAACAGCCAAATATGTTTGCAGAGCTCAGTGGCAGAACATGTCTTGCTTCTGCAAAGCTATCCAAGCTGTTAGCAGCAGATGAGTTACCTGGCTACAGTAATGTCCCCATCAAGCTAATAGCACTATGAGCAGTTACTGATCATTTCTGCAGCTTAACTCCAGACCCATGCAGCTTCAGAATTCTGAGTAACTTGAATACTTTAGGGGAAACCAAATTCTTTCTAAAAGTCTTTCCTGTGTGTTAGTAGACTAGATGGTAGCTGAAGGCAGAGCTTCCTCAAAAATCAGTTTGGCAGGCTCCTTATTGATAGCAAACATCAAACCATTCTATAAAGGGTCTAAGTTTTCCATATTCTCTTCAGATGCACCTGCCCCAAATATCTCAGTGGATTGGAAGGGCTCAGTGGAACTGCTCTGCTAAGCCATATGGTTTTACCTTGATGACTGCTGTCATTGGCTCAGTTGGCAAAGCTGGCTCAAGTACTCACTGTCTTCCCCTTCCTGTCCAATGCCATTCTGCATTCTGGGCATCCATCTTCTAGGAAGGAGTCATAACTGATTATCCCAAACCAAAAGTGCAGGATTCACCTTCCTCATGATATTTTTTGTTGGACTGCATTTAAACCATGTATGCCTCTAATAACAAGTACTGAGGTTACCTGACACAAATTACAAAAAAGCTTTCTTATTTCATAATTCTCAAACCCAGAAAGATCTCAACCTTAGGAAGGACAAAACATCAGCTTGCATGGAACAATTCTTCCTGACATGATCAGCTCAGCTGTTGAAACAAGGGCTGTATCTGAGAGAAATGGCAAGATGCAAAGGGAGTGCAAATGTTACCTGCTGATATAATTGTTACAGTTAATATCTACCTCTATGTGAATTGCTGCAGTCGAGGCATTGCACATCCACTTACACTCTGTAATGTACTGGTGAATTCCCTAGGAAATCTACCCAGGACAGTTCCAGCCATCTCTATGTCACAAATTCATAGCTTTGATGGATAAAGAAGGAAAACTACTTCGCAACTATACTCAGAACATAGATACATTGGAACAGGTTGCAGGAATCCAGAGAATAATACAGTGTCATGGTAAGTGGGTTTAGTTTCATGTCCCTTATTTATGCATGTGACAAAATAACTGTTACTGGAATTGTTTGTTTGTTTGGTTGGTTTTTTTCCTGAATTGGTGTATCTCTACATTTAGCCTGTATCTGGGGCTAAACTATAGCAGTTGTTCTATCACCCAGGGACTCTTCCCAAGCAAAGAAGGGTATCAGGAAAAGGAGATGAAACCCAGGGGTTAAAATGAAAACAGGTTTAATGAAGCAGCCAACTGAATACTAGCACCAATACAAAGTGGTACTGAGTGCTCACAATAGATGGGAAGGCAGTCCTCAGGAGCAGGATGGTAAGTCAGCCCTTCCAGGGATGGTGGGGAGAAGGAGCTCAGGCTGGAGGAACCTGTCTTTAGCAAAATTCCCACTTTATAATAAGCATGGTGCTTTGGTATGGCATACACCTGTAACTAACTTGGGTCAGCTGCCCTGGCTGACTCAAAACTGCTAAAAAAACCCTGTAGCCTATTGGCTAGGATTCTGTCTCAGCCAAACCAGGAGCAGGTATTACCAACAAACATTCTGCTTTTGAAATGTTAAGGCTTGGGGATTTTTTAAGGTTAGCTCCAGTGTATAATCAGAAGTGTTTCAAGCAGAAAAACTTCTTTGAGAAAATACCTTGGACAGTGGTCTTCTTGTGTTAGTCACAGACCCTGCTGACATAGACCTTAACTTTAAAAATTTATTTGGTGATTCTTTATATTCACGCATGAAAACACTGAACTAAGGTTGTTCATAGGTCCTTCTCACTGCCTGTCCTTGAAACAGAGTTTGGCTGTTGCCTAGTTCTTTATTTAGGTTATATTCCATTCAAATGTCCTGACACTTCAATGGCTTTACCTCATTTATGAAATGTTGTGGATTAATCACCAGTTCAGTTAAACTGCAGAGCATCTTGTTACACCTCCAGTGTCACACACATTCTGCAATTATGATACCAGATTAAGTGGAATCTTTTAATTTGTTGCTTGATTTACTTTACCTCAAGGGTCTTACTTTACCTTTACATTTCAAGGGTCTTGCAAATGTCAAGCTAAAAGTCTAAGGATTTGTTTTTAAGGAAAGATGCAGAAAATGTTTTTTTTTTTATGTGCATGTTTGGATCATTTAGTAGACTTCTGGGAAATAGCTGAGAAACAGTATTGGGACAAGGTGCCTCTGTCTAATTCCACCTTCTCCAGGGACCAAACTCACTTTGGTTCTTTTTCTACACAATGCTCTGTCATGGTGGCTATACAGCACACAGGAGAATCCTGCATGTCAAGTAATCCAAATGTAGTGCTAGTTTCCACTTGTGCTTAGTGTGTCAGGCATTTTCTTTTGGCTGCCATCCCATAAGAGGTATTTGTCATGAGCTTCTAACATGGTTCTGCCACACTCAAGCTTCCATTTTTTCAGATGCACACTACAGTAGTTGAATTTCCAACCATCTTTAGTGTATGTCTTATGGAAACTGATTGTAAATTAAAAAGGTTCTTTAGAAACATGCTATGGACTTTGAGATCTTAAGGCCTTTGAAAATTATCAAAGGTTTTGAGCACATCAAGCTGTATGTGACAGAGTTATGCTGCTGTTTACCACTGTTTGTGGTAGTGGCTAAAGAGAAACTGATACTTTGTTATATGAGGATTCATATCGCTGTCTTTATTCTTTCTTCATTGTCTAGCTGCGGCAATGGCAACCTTCTGATATGAGGAGTCTGTATGCAAACCTTTGAACCCATTTCACACAGCACACCTACAGTGAAGCTGCTATGAAAACCACTGTATCCTAGATGCATTTTCTGAACTGAAAATGGCTGTCGCATTTAACTAGCATGCCTGGAATTAAATCATATTCCTTGCCGTTGCTGTAGCTGGCTAATCGGAGGCAGTGGCCTGCTGGCTGCACATGACTCGTGCATGGGGCAGCATAACTTGCAGATCAGGTCCTTCTGACTGAAAAATAACATCCAAGAGAGCCATAGTAGGGAGCAACAGGTGCTTCAGTCAGGCTCAGGTCTGTTAGCAAGACAGATGTGTTTCTAAGACACTGTATAAAGGCCTCTATTATTACTATAAACAAACTATAATGAAAGTATAACTGTCATATTTCCTGTAGTCTTTGGAATGCCTCAAGTTCTGGGAGTTGCAGTGCTGAGCTGTGCACTTTCCACACCAGCAGTGATTAGAAGAGCTTCACTGCTAGGTGCTCACAAGGGATAAGCTCCAGGTTTTCCTGTGCTTTCAGTCTGTCTTACCCCATTACGATATCCCCAAAGCCTGTTTTGCTGCTGTACTGCTAAATGAGGGCATTCTGGGGCTAAGTGGTGGCTGGCTGCTGGTTATGAGCAAAAAATACCTTTGGTTCAGGTGGTTTAAAATAATATTCCAGATAAAGTTTTGGCACTATAAGTTTTTAGCTGTTCTAGCCTCTGCAAAGCTTTCAACATTTTAATGGTTACTTTCCTAAAAGTTTCATTTTGAAGAGAGACTTTTGTATTCCCCTATGCAGCCACCGGGAATTTTTACTGTCCTTCTGTCGCCATGAGAAGTTAGGGACTTCCCAGGTTTTTACTGTACAACTGACACCAAGAAGCCCAGTTTGGGGTTTTTTTACCCCTTGTTTCATGGTTAGAAAGTCTGTGAGTTCTTCTACTTTATTCTTCACCTTTTTGTCAGCTTATGGCATTATTCCCTCCACAGATAAAAGGCCTTGTAGGTTAATCTCTCCCAGACATACACACACCAAAAGGCTGCTCTGTGCCATTACCAGAGTGACTTTGCACTGTGTTAGCTACATGCTAAGCTTTCCCTTTAGACAGATGGAGACAGGAATGCTGTACAAGATACTCAAGCATCACCTTCAGCTGCATCAGAAACAGGCCAGTTAGAGCAACCAACCTAACATGGTCTTGCCAAATAATAAACACAGTAGCTAACCTGGACACCAAATTCAGAGAAGTATTTCATTTTGAACACTAGAGCCGTAACCTCTCACTTTTGCTGAAAGGAATTGCAGTCTTTGCTAATATATTTTCTTAGTTATTTTGCCCTAGTTTCTTGAGTTGCTGTGGGTTCATGTTCTGCTACTGCTGCTGATACTAGTAGTTGTGTCAAGAGGAAAAAGTTCTATTCTCCCCTTGTATGCTCTTGTCCAGGTTGGGGAATGAAAGGACACAACACAATTAGTGTTGACATGCATGTGGTATATCACCACTCCTAAACCAAGATGTCTGCTGACAAACCTAGAATAACTACTTCTAGTACTACAGGTATCTTCTCCTAATTCAACATTGCCTTTTAATGACTGATTTGTATAGCACTACAGCCTTTGTGTCAAAGCAGCTTGGGCAAAAATACCAAATCTGAATGACTGATGAAAATCCTTATTTATACCATGCGGGTTTTTCCCCTCAGGTTCCTTTGCAACAGCTTCCTGCCTGATCTGTAAATACAAAGTTGATTGTGAAGTTGTTCGAGGAGATATTTTCAATCAGGTAAAAAATTTACTGTAACTCACTGCAGCTTTCTAATAAGTAATTATCTCTGTCAAAAAAAAAAAAACCAACAGAAAACAAAACCTAACGAAAACACCACACCTGTATTGCTTAAAAGATCTCTTTTTAAAAGGCTACATGTCTTTGCATGTATTTCCTGTATTTTAGCATTTCCTCTGGTATTTAAAGTATACTCATATACTACACTGCAAAAATTAGCATATGGGGAAAAGCAGAACAAAAAGCCCAGGAGACCATTTTTAATGGCCCCTCTGAGAAAAGCAAAGGTTAAAATGGTAAGTAGAAAGCTGGCTTTATACCTTTTCTCTGTTAATCAGAACTCACAGTCACACTGAGAAGTATTTGCATACATTAAAAATACATTGAAACCATAGATGGTGCCTGGAGCAGCCTCTGAGCAAGGAAGAGGGTCATATGTGATGCCAGATGTTGCTTTCTTGGACTTGTGAACTATTCCATATTCCCAGCTCCCCACATCTGGATGTGAAGTGCCTCAGGGCCAAGGCAGGGAGTTAGTTCTGCTCTGTCAGAGCAGATGAACCTTTGGCTTGGTAAGACCTTCTTTGCTCTTAGAATCATAAAACTGTTTTGGCTGGAGAAGACCTTTAAAATCATCAGGTCTAGCCCTTAATCTAGTACTGTCAGGTCCACCAGTCTTTTGAAGGATCAGAGATGATGAATCTCAGATTGAAAAGCTCTCTTTTATGCAAATGTAAGTGGACTCTTTTTCTGTAGGTATTTTTGATAAATGCTTAGGAAAGGATGTAAATATTTCAGGTGTTCCATTTGACATGGGATTCTATGAAAGCCTTTCAGAAGAGATGTTTGAGTTAAAGCTGTAAGAAATGTGAATCTCTTAAGTAAAGCTTTGTAATACTGTCATGAAAGTGAAATCTGGTTTACTTTGCTATTATTTTTTGAGACCTTTTTATCTTACAAAGAAACTTTTTCTCTTAGAGCTGCTCCTTTATCTTCAAAGCCAGATGGTTGGAGTTTAGGTTTTCTTCCGTCTAAGCAACCTTCCTAAGCATGTTGCAATTTTGTTTTGATTGTTAGTTCCTAACAACACCGTAATCATTGTACAATCATATACTGAACCAAATTGCTGCTCCAATGGCCCATCCCTGCTGCTGGTCAGTAATGCAAGCATGGGGAAGTGGAGAGAAGAAGCCTATAGCAATAATTCTGCAATAATGAATACAAAGAGATTCTTACTCTAGAGATGAGACTGAAGGAGCTTTTTACACTCAATCTCCCAGCCCAAATCTCTGTTGCCAGATATCTCTTTCAAGGGCAGGCCCTAGCTGTAATTTTCATAAAGCAAAATAAATACGGTTACTTCCAAATACGAACTTGCACAAGAAACAGAGCTCTTGAAAGAAAACATACGCTTCATTCTTTATGCCTGAAAAATTACTTCTGTTTGCCATCTTTATTCTGTAGCCTGTTGCCTCTCTAGTATATCTATTTCTTTTCCTTAGATAGCAAAAGATACCTTTCCTCTACTCATGAAATAAAACACTGTCCACTACAAGAGCTTTGTTCTCCAACAAGTCCTCCTCCACAAAAATGGATTTAACACATGGGTCTCAATGATAGTCCAGTCTTTCGTCTCTACTGTCCTCGACTACTTGAAAGTTCAGTTTTACATGGCCCCAGGTCCTTAGTTTCCTTTGCTCTGGTCCATTCCCTGATGGTCCTAAGTGCTTCTGAAGGAAGTGAGTGAGTGTAGCTAGCATTGTTCTGCCAGGGTTTCCTTTCAGCATGTCAAAGATCATCCATTTTGAAAATGAACAGTTTCTTGCTGCTGCTCTTCATTCTTTTGCCAAGTCCAAGATAAGGTGCTAATTCCCTGTAACGGGATTCTTTCTCTTGGTTGCTGTACACCGCCATCCTTCTGGCTGAGAAGCAGCAGTAGTATTAGATCACACATAGATCTTCTGAGGACAACAACTATCAGTCACCTAAAATAATTTAAAGTATTTTAAGCAGCATCAAGAAATAGTGAAAAGGTCACAGATTTAGGAAGAAAAAGGCCAAGAAATGGAAAACATGCAAGTCTTCAGATACTACACTGGCTTAAAGACTTTTTCCTAATCTTGTTTTTCATATCCAGATACCATCACCAGTCAGTGAGAAATTCCATTTCTGCTTCACTAAACAAATACATCAGCAGAGATGGTGGGGTTTTGGAGGGGTGCTGCTTCTGGAGGGAAAGAGGACCCTTGGCAATCAAGTGGCCAATTATCTAGCTTTAACTTCTTGGTATCAATTTCAGCTCTTGGAATAGATCTTCCCCTTTACTGATGACCTTTCTGAGGAGTAGCAGAGAAGCTGGTGAGTAGTTAGTGTTGAAATGCATTTGTGGGCCCTTTCCACTGACTCAAATTATTTGGACAGTGACATCATTACTATGCAGAGTTCCACTAAGTCACAAGTCATTTGACTTCATGTGAGAAATGATGGAAACAGAGTTACTGTTACTTGGTCTCATGAAACCAAAAGTTAGAGGTCTTAATTTCATCTTCCTCTTAATATTATCCCTCAAGGGCCAACAGAAGACACACTTCAGAAAAGGTGAAGGTGTTTATGTGCTTTGAGCTCTTTTTCCAATATGTAAAGATCCATGGAAAAAGTTCAGAATCCATTCTGCCCATCTGCTCCTTTTTTCGGGAGTTCTTTAGCTGGTTTTCCTTAGAGCATGGTTACTGATGGTCCCCAGTCTGAGGAGGTGGGAAAGGTTTCTTCCATACCATTCCTAGTTCTTGCTTCTTAGATATCACTCCCGTAAGTTCTTCTTGAAGAAAGTATTGGGTTCTGTGTTCAAAGACTGAAATTTTTGGGAAAGGTCTTTTAACACCAGAGGAAAGCCTTTTACTTGTGGTGTTTTCTCATTTATCTTTTGTCCTACTGCAGGCATCCATAAATAGGTCTTTGATTTAAGCCTTCTGAGTTCTGTATGAGTTTTTTTCTGCACGTTCTCTGTGCAAAAGGAAGTTATGCATTTAAATGTCACTTTGCCTGTATTTTCCTGTTATGTTATATACATCTCTTAATATCTTTACAGAGCACTAATTTGTTTGTGCTGACTGCTGTAGGATTGCTGCTACATTTAGCTCCTTACATTTATGCTGGGCTATGGTATTTTAGCACTACAGCTGAGAAGACTTGAACTACTTGAAAGAAAAATTGCTTAGTAGTAATTGAAGTAATCTGTACCCATATTGCTCACCTCCTTACTTTTCTTACCCTTGAAAAAAAAGTCGAAACAGCTCAAAGAGGTCCCAGAGATCAGGTTTCAGGAGGAAAGGGAGCTGACTTCTCTCGTCCACTTGTTTTAGTGAACAAGGATTCTGTTCTGGTTTTGGAGGAATTGGAAAAGTTTAAAATGGACACCAAACAAGCTCTTTCCTATGTTCTTGTCCTCTATGTTTTTTGCCTGCTACCTGGTACAGTCGCCATGTTGCTTTGTGTGTAACACGTACACCCTCTTGGAGGAAAGTAGAGAGGCAAAGCTCTACAATATCCTCTTTGATTAGGGAAGGGGGTTAGATTTGATCCTATAATGGAAACTGACAGCAAACTTGTAAGTTTTTGCTCAGATCGAAACAAGAAATACTTTCCTATCACACAGGAGGAAATTACTCTTTGGTGCTGAGCTTTACTTCTGAACTTTGGCTTAGTTGCCAGGTAAGAACTGTGGTGTAGATCTGAGTGGCTTCTCCCTCAAGAGGACTCCATCTTTATGCTGCTGTACTTTAATTTCCATGTGTAGTTGCTGCAGGCTAGAATAAGAAATGTACTCATCTGTAGATCCACAGGAAAACAAAGTGAGGAAATATCACTGAATAAGTCACAGTGAATTACTAAAGTCTGAGGTTTTCAAGGGCACAGCCTTCAATTGTGGTAATAAAAGCTGTTCTAATGCAGGTTGTACCTAGATGTCCCAGATGTCCACCTGATGAACCACTTGCTATCATGAAGCCAGATATAGTGTTCTTTGGAGAGAACTTACCTGAGCAGTTCCATCGTGCCATGAAGTATGACAAAAATGAAGTTGATCTACTTATTGTCATTGGGTCCTCACTGAAAGTAAGACCAGTAGCATTGATTCCAAGTAAGTGACTATCTCTGGTAATGTTTTCTTCCAAAGATTTGAATCAGAAAGTGAAATTCATAGTAAAAAGCTCTAGGAAGTGCTTTTGAGTTGACTCAGTGAAGGAACTAAATGAAGCATCTAGTTTCCTGAGATGAAAACCACTTGTCTTTGCAAAGCTGAAATGTAAGAAGGAGAAAGTTACACATTTTAAGTGGGTTTTTTTTGTACACTCCAGGCAAATCTCAAGGTAATAATCTGAAAAATTACTCTTCTAAAACTTGAATGACTTTGGTCTGAGATTCAATTAATTTCTCATCCTGCCTGCAATATGCTTTCAGAGTTACTTGAAAGATTTGCAATAATTTTTTAAAAGATAAATGTACTATCCAGAAAGATTAAGTACATCAGGTGTTTGAATTGTAGTTTTAAAGTCAGTATTGAATACTAAACAATCCATGGTGCGTATTACAGAATGTCACCATTTGGATCCTTAGCTTTTAAAAGTGATTTGGAAAATGATCTCTGCTGACATGTGTTAGAGGAAAATGCCCTTCAGGAAGGCTGAGAGCACACTGTGTCAGGCAAATTATTTTTTGCCTATGGAATGTAAGACGTAGTGGTACTACGGAAATTCTCTTCACGTGTAAGTCCAACAAAGACACTTGTTAGGATACTGACATCTGCAATCTCTTCACTAGACAGGAGGCAAAGTCAGGTGTTTAGGCTGATGGGAAATGCATAGGACTGGAAAGTTCGGATATGCTCCATAAGCCATTGATCTTTCTGTGCCCTAGAATTATATTTCATCAGTTAGTTACCTGAGGAATCAATGCTAAGTGACCAAACTAGTGGGGTTTGGAAGTCTTAATGTGAGGAACAGTTTGAGCAACTCTGTACAGCATGGATTGACCTGGAAATACTTAGCCCTAAGAAGGGGTTGTCATTTACCAGCAATATGTTCCTAGTTTGTGCTTAAGCACATAGATTAATGCACCAAATCAGCAAACGTAAGATATTACAGTACTAATTTCAGTAGTCTTTTAAAAGACTTCACCAGACTGCTATACTTACTATTTCTGTGCATTGTATCTGTGATTTACAGGAAAAAAATGGAACAAACATCTAGATAGGCTGCAGTAGGCATAGCACCTCAAAACAGTTGTTGATAGATTTGATATTTGCTTGTCTTCTTACTGAACTGCCCGCTTTGCCCTGGTTACAAGTGAAGGGAAGTCTGAGAAATCAACTTACTAAGTAGATGTCTGCTCAACATAACACTGAAGTGACTACTTCTAAATTCTCTTTTTTGTACATAGGTTCCATCCCTCATGAAGTGCCTCAGATCTTAATTAATAGGGAACCTTTGCCTCATCTACACTTTGATGTGGAGCTTCTTGGAGACTGTGATGTTATTATTAATGAATTGTGTCAAAGGCTAGGTAGTGAATACACAAAACTTTGCTACAACTCAGTAAAACTTTCAGAAATAACAGAAAAGCCTCCACGAACGCACAAGGAGCTCGAAATGCACTCATCTGAGCTACCACCTACCCCTTTAAACATTTCAGAAGACTCTAGTTCACCAGAAAGAATGACTCCACCAGATGCTTCCATGGTGTCTTCAGCACATCCAGCTGAATATAAGGTAGAAAATTCTAGTCCTGCCTCAGAAACTAAAGGGACCTGCACACAGGAAAAGCTTGAAGACACACAGACATCAGATAACCCTGAAAATCCTGATAATGAGCTAATGAACTCTGAAACAGTGAAGGAAAATGGATCTAACAATGGAGAGAACAAAGAGAAGAATGAAATTGTGAAGAAGTGCTGGGTAAACAGATCTGCAAAAGAACAGATTAGCAAAAGGCTGGATGGTAAGTGTTAACTCATTGCAGTGACTTGCCTTTGTAGGCAGGGATGTTTCTTACAAACTTACTTTAAAGCAATAAACAATGTACCCTTGAGGGAATCAGTTGGGTTTGGTGGCTGTTTTTATTCAAAGTGTTTACCTCATCATTGTATGGTTAATTTCCTTTGGAGAAGTGGATAGGAAATTCATGCTTTATCATAAGCTATTATGTAACTCCCTAGAAAGATTACAGTTCAGGAGGCTGACGGTAAGTACCAAAACCTAAATCAGTTCCTGTCATTTTCAAATGCATTTTCAGAAAAACTAGTTTGTTCCTCAGGTGTGAAGAAGCTGGTCATACTAGGTCATCATTTGGTAGGGCAGTAGAACTTAAAGAGTGCAAATCGTAAGAGGAGTTGAAAAGGACATCTCACAGATGGAGCCAAACATAAAATGGTTTAGGTTGGAAGAGACCTCAAAGATTATCCAGTTCCAACCCCCCCGCCATAGGCACGGACACCTCCCACATGTTTTGAAGGGAACTTCAGACTTGGATAAAGAAGCCTTCCAATGTGGTCTCTTAAGTGATATAGAAAGCTGTCACACTAGAAAACATGTGGGACTGAAGAACCAGCTATTAAAACTGCAACTTTCCAAAGCCTTCCAAAAGCTGCTTTTAAACTTTGCCAGATACTTGGTGCAGTGAGTGCCAGTTCTGCTACAAGCAGTGGAAATCTCCCTCAATACCCATACCAGTGGAACAGGCTCCTGAACATGTTCCTTTGTGCCTAAGGGAGGGATGGAGAAGATATATTGAACTTTCCAGGGAAGTGTCCGTTTGGCACTTCACAGTAAATACCCGTACTTTGAAATAAATGCATTTCTAGATTTGTCAGTTAAGAATACATATATGCCAGTACCTTCTAACCAGAAGTCTGCAAAATTTTGTGTGAAGCATTTATTTCAGCCTTTCACTGACTCTGAAATTCTGTTCCAGGTACTCAGTATCTGTTTTTACCACCAAATCGCTATATTTTCCACGGTGCTGAGGTGTACTCTGATTCTGAAGATGATATCATATCTTCTAGCTCTTGTGGGAGCAGCAGTGAAAGTGGTTCATGTCGTAGTCAGAGCTTAGATGTGGAGGATGAGAGCGAGATTGAAGAGTTCTACAACGGCATAGAGGATGAGGATGCTCCTGAAAGGGAGGAGGAACATGGGTTGGGGGAGGATGGAGTTGAACAAGATGAAGCAGCAGCTGAGGCATCAGCTTACAGAAATGAAGCTGCAGGAATTGAGCAGCCAAGCAACAAGTTGTAAAGTGAGCACTGACTGGTTACAGGAACTTTCCACCAGCATTAGGAGCTTTGGCATGTCAGAATGAATGTTTACGTCTGAATTTAGAGCAACAAAAACATACAGATGTAGTGTTTATAAATAACTAAAACAGATTTTCATGCTTAGTTTTTTACCCTTTTTCAATAAAATTCTATTACTGTGCACTCAACACTAACTCATCTTTTTTTTTTTTTATTTTCAAAGGTACTAGGAATATCTAAACAGTTGTCACTATGTTCACTTTTAAGTTCATCTGTCCTATCAGGCATCTATGTATATAATGCATATTTTTGCTTAGTGAATTTCAGCTTATATTATTTTTTAACAGTTTTAAAAAAGCCATTGGAATGTTAAACTAATATAAAGGGAACAGCTAATTTAGACCAAAGAATGGTATTTTCACAGCTCTTGCTCTGTAACACTTTGGTTTATTTAAAACCTTCTTATGCTTTTGCTAAACCTTTCATTCTGCCTAGTCTGTCATTAAACACTGGCATTTTCTAAGACCTACTGTGGCAGCTAATTTTTTGCTTTAAGAGATACTTTAGATGTTTGAGGCATATTGAAATGTGAGTAGATAGTTAAAATGGAAACAGGCCAGTGGGCACTTAGGAGCTGCCATGGTTTTCAGACATCTAAGAAGTGCTGTGAAGATGCTGAGGTGAATGCTGGCTGTGACCATGGAGCACTGCTGCTGGCTGCAGAGCAGGTACAGCGCTGCTGTTGGAAAGAAATCAGCTTCCCCACGGCAGACATGTCACACACTGTATATGGGAGCCAAGTATAGTGCAACTTGATTGCAAACAGCATCTGAGAAACTGCCAAGCCTCTACTGTGGAAGTGAGGCCAAGTTCAGAAAAGGCTTTCCTACCAGCTGGTACCAAACGGGAAAAAAAAAAAAAAAAGAAAAAGAAAAAAAAAAAGGCAAGCCCTTCCCTGCTACACATCGATGCACCAAGCTGAGAAAAGACTTAGAGCCTCTGCTTACCCTGCTGCTGTGGAGAAAGCACAACCTGGATGCACACCCTTAAACAGGCATGTCTTGGGGTAAGGACGTTCTTTCCCACCTGCTACCTGCATCTTGCCTTTTAAAAGCAAAGCAGCTACCCAACTTTGACATTGTGTATATCCAAGTGCTAGGCTGCCTTACCACTGGATGTTGCAGATTCCAAGTGTGGCTGTTTCCAAGCCTTTAGAACTATTTTGCACAGTGCAGTAGTGTGAAACAGCCTTTTTCCATAAACCACTTGAACACTGGCCCAAATGAACTCTACAATGTAGACTCTCCCTATTCTTTGCTTTAATATTTATTACATTTTGGAAGACGGCTAGTAGCTGTTCTTTGAACATAGATCAGTTACTAAGTATTTAAGAACAGCCTCCTGTATTCATCAGCAAATGTTGGCATGTTGTCTCCTTGTCCAAATTTAATTCAGCTCTTATTTGGCTACACTAAAGAATGCAATATGGTTAGTTTACACTTGCATGTCACACTGTATTAGTTTGTGCTATAGGAGATATTTTAAATTTAAATACTTTGTTTTAAATTATTTTTACAGTGAGGATTGGTTTCTGCTTTTTTATATTGTATATAGTGTCTTTTATGTAATCTACTGGCATATGTTTTGTAGAAGACTGTTTAAAATGACTGGCTCTCTTCCTGCAACTTTTGAAATACAAACCCAGTGTTTTATACGCGTACACTCTGTTGTGAAGTCTATTAAAACTGTCATTTCAGCTCTGCTTTCCGTCGGTTTCTAGTTAGATTCTGAACACTTCACAGAACATGTAAGGTATTCTATAGCAAATTGTTTTCTATATGGTCCCTTGGAGGAAATGGGGGGAAAAAAAAGAAAAAGGCCTGAATGAAGCTACTCTGCCCTGTCTTTGGTAAAATGACCACTTCAAGCACACTGCAATGCTGTCCTTCAGAAAACTACTTTTCTTCTTTCAAATCCCATGTTAACTTTACCCTTGCTGAATTTATTTCTACTGGTATTCCAGTATATTACACACAATACAGGTAAAGCCTATGTTTCCCACTGAGTGATGATCTCACCTGCTCCGCACAGCCACAGATGAAGCCCAGCTGCAGAGAGCCCTGAGTGGACTTGGGTTTGTCCTGTGGCTTCCTGGGGCCTAGAGCTGTGCTGACCCTCCCCCACATCATACTGCAAGGATCCAGTCCTTGACTTTCAAGAGCCAGAGCCTAGTTTAATTGGTTTTCCACTATGTAACACCTTACTGTTTGGATACCACTGTTACTTTGGAACCACCATCCATCAAATAGAAATTACATTTGTATTAGGCAAATCCCTCCACACTTGTTCATTAAATATACACATTTGAGACATGAAATACTCAGAAAACAAAAATCTTTAACACAAGTAGTTATTACTCTGAAAGGACTTGAAAACATTTCTCCTTTAGAATACAACAGCTGTACCACCTTCTGCATCTAGATGGGGTTCTTCTTTTCACTTGTTCTTTTTCTCTTTGCCACTATTACTTGAGCAGAAGAGGAACCTCAAACCGTAACACATACTCTTATTCCTCCATTTCACACACAATTCTGCTGCTGCAGTCAAGATGTCATCCTCAAATGCCATTTAAAACAATCCTAAGAAACAAGTATTTTCTGTTTTGATTCCCCACCCTCAACAACTGCGTGAGGCAGCTGTACACAACACACACATACTTCGGGTCTGCAATAGAAAAAGTCTTCCTGCAGTGTTCACTAGACAGCAGCTCATCAATTGTGCTAAAGCAGGAGTGTTCAAGGCTTCCATTTTGGAGAAACTCACTTGCCTTTATAGTGGCTTATATTTGCTTACATTAAACTTCATTTATCTCTGATAAATTTGCTGCAGCAGAGAGCAGTACAATTACTGTAAGCAGTGTATAAACCCTCTTGAAGGGAACACAGTGGATTGACGCTCTATGGAAATAGTAACCTTATTAGCAGTACCTCCCATGAAGTGCAAAAGGAGAAAAGTCATTGTGCTTGAGCAGAGTTCACTGTTGTAATAGTTCCACACTGTACAGGCCAACAGCATTCTTGGATTATTCCCTGGAAAATGAGGGACAAAGTTACACCAGACATGCAGTTGAAACAGACTGTGGAATTCTGTCCAAAAAACTCAACCTTCAGTCCTCTACTAAAAAGCAACAGGAGCAATACATTCAGGAACCACCCGGACTGCTGACAAGTCCTCCTTTAGCAACCACGATGGAGACAGACACCAGTTTGACATGGAACTAGCATTCTCTAGTGGTAATTCTGACTCTTTACCAAAACACTGATCAAATTATTGAATTAAAATATCCTCTTTGCCGATTTTTCATTACTGTCAAATGCTCCCACTGCAGCCTGAACGCCTACTATCCCTTAGTTGCTTGAATTGTTCTTTTAAGAAGTGGTATGGAAATTTTACAAGGAGGAAGGTGTGAGGCTCTCTTCATTAACACCATGGCTAGTTCAGCTACGCACAGGAGGGATTTTATTTTTCCCTTTCTCCAATACTCTATGCAAAATGGTACCTGGTCCAAGAAAGAAGCAGCAGTTCCTGCTGCCCACCTCTCTGCAATCAGAGGAAACACTGAAGTGTGCAGCAGCTGCAGAGATCCCTCAGAAGACTATTAAGACCAAGAACAGAATTAATGGCAGTATTGCAGCAAGTATAAATCCACCTCACAGAAGAATTACAATGCCTAGTAATTGTTCTAGTATTACAGAAAAGTCTTTACCTTGCTATGTAGGTATCTGCTTTGCAAGAGGGCACCTGTCTCACTGCACAGAATGAGCTAACACCTGTAAGATAACCAGGAGCATTTAGCAAATACGATTGCACCCTGCAGGGCCCAACTCCATCTCTTCCGGGGGTGGATAAAGCCAACACAAAAACTGCAGAAAGGACTCTAAGGTGAATGCTGTCCTTATTCTAGTCCTGTTCTGCTAGTGGGTTCTTAGCCTTACATTTAACCAACAATTCAACAACCACAACCCTTCCAGCAGATACTGCTGTTCTGAAAGTTTAAAATATGCTTTGCTGATGCTGGAGAAACTCCCAGAAACATGAAGCAATGGCCGCAGTAGTTTTAGTCAACAATAACTCCACTTCAAAAATAAAGGACATTTAAGTTCCTTTGAACATCTGAACTTGGCCACCAAAACCCAGTAAATATTCAGTAACTATGGCTTGGATTCTCTCTCAACCCACCTCATCCACAGAAAAAGGCTATTGGTCACCTTTCAGATTAATACTGATATATAGCAAAGATCAGCCCCATAGGGGAATTAAACTCATACAGTATCAGGTTTAGATGATAGGCTCTAAACTAGACTTGGATCTCCACAACTGAACAGAAAACAAACTATTATTCAGTGAAAACCATCAGATATATACGCTGAATTAAGTCTGAGCACTACAGAAAAACAATACTAAACATCACTTAACCATGTGATTATACACAAGAGATTACCTTTGCAATCTTGTTTCACCATTTTAAAACAGTGCTTTAGTACTACCCAGTACAATGAAGCCATAATATTTTAAATTTGTTTTCCTTTCCTCTTTTCTCCTTTTCTGTCTTCCATACATATTAAGCTTAAGCTGCTTCAATATTTGCTGTTTTCACAAGAGGAAGAATTTCTCAGCCAGGTAACAAATGTTGGAAAAGATGGAATATGGGCTGCATACAAAGAAGTTACTAGACATTAAACTGCATGAGAAAGCTGTAAAAACAGTGTTAAGGAAAAAAAAACAATTTTAGCTGTGCTGACTGCTTTGTACTATACCTACTGCCAAGACAGAAGCTCCACATTACACAGTTCATTGTAATGAATTAATTTCCTCACTTGAAAAGCAGTATCTTTATATTCTAAGCTGTACTCTCAAGTTAATGCATGCAAAAGTTGTCCTCCAGTTCAAGAAATATGCATGATGCAAGCATCCATACACATAAAATCAACAAAGTCTTTAATTCAGGTCTTTTATTATAGCTTGAATTTTTTCACTGCATTTAAAAATCTAAAAAAAATAAATATTTGTTTCACAGCTGCAAGTCACATATGCATTAACACCACAAAATCTGGAATTGAACCAGAAACGGAAAGTCAAATCCCAAAGTGTCCAGCTAAGCACAATGGTCTCAGGGCAATTATACTAAAAATAAAATCTTAAGAAAAAGGGAAGAGGGTGTTAAAGAGTTATTTCAAATGCATTTATCTGGAAAAAAGTGAAAATTCTATTAGAAACCATAAACTACGTTTTCAGCATTTAAAAATAAACATTTAACCTCTTGACAGCAACAACTGCCTGCTGCATCTTTTTCATGTAAGCTGTTTTCTTGACACACAGCCACAGAGGTTTCAAATGATAAAAACCTCCTTTATAACTGTGTTGACTTAATTGCAGAATCAGTCCTTAAGAATAAACCAGTGTTAAGTCAGCTTGTCCATCCACATGGTAAAAATGCCATTGTGTGCAGGTTTGTATCGGCACTGAGTGACTGCTCCATGGATTGTACGTTGTGAAGATGAATGTCTCTTAAAGATTCACTTTCATTATTGAGGTTCTTAAAACAAACCAGAAAAATATATATCTTCAGAAATCATAGTCACTCTTCTTGTTAAAAGCCATAAAATAAGCTCATATTCAATTACAAGCAATAGAAACCATAGTGCTATTGGAACATAATTATTTTATCACAAAAATGTACTATTTACAAAATTAAAAGTTACCAAGTGAATTTATCAGGGAAAATGTTAAATGTTCTAAGCAGTTTGAAAAACTTAAGTCTCTCATGCACTCACCCCAAATTGTCTGCATAAGGTGAAACGTTAACTCATGTTAGTGAAACTTGACTCCCAGTCACAATGCTCATGTTTTTATTTAAAGATAGCAAAATCCACATGGTTCTGTACAAGAAGGTGTGTAAAGACAGTTCCTCATCTTTGAATATGTTTTGGCTCCCATGAATATCCGTACCACTGAACATTGCTGCAAACAATCAGTTATATTATCAACTCTTCCATTTAAACCACCAGATTTACCACCACAAGAAAGACACCAAAAATTAGTTTAATGATCCCACGTTACACACAACTCTCATTTCTGGAGTTACACTAAACTGAAACCTTCATAGTGATCTATAGCCTGGATCAACTTAGATTTCAGGGTTTCTTTATCCGTGTATTTTGGAAGATCAAGAAGATTAAAGCAAGTGTGAGCTACTGGAAGATAACCTTCTCCGCCTCCTGTTGGCTGGATGACGAGTTTAAGACACTTCATTCCCAGAATTGGAATACGATCGCTGCCTGTCAGAAACACTGCCAAGAAAAAACAAACAGCATCTTGAACATTGTATATGGCATGTAGGCAGTTCCAATCATTGCTTGCATTTTGAAATTTTTCCAGCTTTTCACACTGAAGTTGTTCTAAGTTTCAAAAATCGGAATAAAAACTTAACCTGATCTCCATTATACATAGGAATCCTCAACTGTAACACAAGGGATATTTTAAGGAAAATTTTCACATAAGAAGCAAATTAGTCCTAAACAAAAAACAGAGAGGTGTAAGTTCTTCAAGCACCACAATTTGTTATTTAAAATCAAATGGCTATGCCTTCACTGAGCATTTGCAAGGACCCTGTAAATGCACATTCAGTAAGAAATCTAAATTAGAAACCACTCCATGATCTATTCCCAACAACAGCTCATTCACAGGAGGTTCAAAGCAATGGCTTTCCCTGAACATTTTTGCTTGTACCTTGAGATGTATTTACAAATCAGTTTAACTTCAAAATTCCACCTATACGCCAAAAAAAAAAAAGAAAAGCCTATGTGAACCTTGTGTCAAAATGGAGGAAAAAAATCCCACGTCATCAGATAAATGACAGGAGCATTTCAGGTTGTTTGGATTGGGTGGGGGGATGTTTGCTTTCTTTTAGTTTGGGATTTTTTTTAATACTACTCTGGTCCACTGCAACATTTTAACTGTTTACCACCTAGAATTACTCAAGACAACCATAGCAGATCAGAAAAAGCTCATCATCAGTTTCTTCTACTATATTTTTTTTCATCCAAACAAAGTTAATCACATCATTGCTGACAAATACATCCATCTGCCTTCTTACAGCACAAGCTGAAATCACAGTTCAGTTACCAACTTCTGTGAAATAGCATTGAATACTTACACAAAAACTGCTTTTTCTTCTCCAGAGACAACTCATGAAAAACCTCCCAGAATATTTTAATTGTAGGATGGTCTGCCCAATATTCCCCTTTGTATTCTGTATTCTACAATGAGCAGGAAATTAGGTTACTATTTGCATGTAGAACTAGTAGGACAATCTCATATTAAAGCAGAATGAATTCCAGCTGTGTAAAGGGATACTGCGAGTGAGGGAACACTTAAAAAACACCAAATAACTTTAAGCAGGAAGGTAAATAGTATCTTAGCTCTTCACCACTGACACTTTAGAAAACATTCCTCACTCACACAGTCAATTCAAACAAGGCTACAAGTCACATTTATTAAAACAAAGCTCAAAACGACACTTCAAGATTTAGCCTTTGCACCTTGAAATTTAAAAATAAATTAAACTATGGTTCTTACTTTCTCCAGTTCTTTCCAGTCGTAATTTGTGTTCCCAATCACCATTGCCTGCAACTCACTGGGCTGGAAGAGCTGAAGAACTTTACCTCCACACACTTTGTGGAAGCCTGCATGGAATGCACTGAATAAAGAAGCCACAGATCTATTGAAGATGTAATCCACATATGCATCTACAAAATCCTGCCTGTACAAAGAAATAAAGAAAAAAAACCCCAAATCATGCTGAGAGAACAATGACAATAAAGAGAGGTTTGTTTCACCCTCATACTGATATACCAACAGCCATTTCTGTATAATACACATCTTGGAAAATGAAACAAAAAGGATCCTAATATATTCTTTGCTTCATGTAACAACCACACTGAAGATAACCTCAAGAAAAATGGCACATTTTCTGCAATAAAGGACTCAAGCAGAAAGGAAACAAAGAATGGCATAGGCTGTTTTTGTAATCAGCAGTTACATAATCCTTGACTAAGATAAAAATCCCACCCCTCAGACACTCTTCTGCTAATGCCACCAGATAACTTGCACTTATTTGTTCTCCAAAGGGAAGACTTCTCTGATATATTTCATGTACGAATAGCTGCCATATAATGACATTCATGTTGACATTTCCATCACTAAATTTCAACTATATATGTAACTTCCTGCACAACCATAACCATTTAATCTTATAGAATGAAGACCATGTAGTCAAAATGGGCTAGAGGTTCAAAATACTTCTAAGTGGAAAAATAAACATTACACATTCTGAGTAAAATTAGGTAGCCTCTCTTCAGCTGGCAAATTCTTAAATACAATAGCTCACTTTAACAATGTACAAGAGAACAGCCTGGGAGAACTGACGTAGTTTTACCCCCCCAAAATTAGTGTAACGTCTTGGCAAAGGACTTTGCTAGTAGCCCAGTTACATTTCCAAGGCAAACAGTAACACTAAACTACCCTGTAATCCACAAAACTCACCTATTTTGTTTGACTACAGGAATGTCAGCACCATTAGGAACAAGCTCTTTAATTTCTGTTGTACCAAAATTTTCCACAGTGATCTATTTAAAACAAGAATAGTATAAATCTTATTTACTTCATAAAGCTGAAACCAGACACATGCTAAAATTCACTGAAATCAGCAGCTGATGCGTTTGTTTAATCACTCCGTCGGAGACAGCTATAATAGATAGTATGAGTTCGATAAGAAATACTTCAAACACTTTATTAAACTTACAGTAAAATTAAGACAAAATGCTTCTTCTATGTCATCCTCTGGATAGTCTAGTAACTGTTGCATTCCCCTGCAAAATAAGTTACAAAGTACTTGTACCAGTGCAAAAATTAACTTAATTTTCCTTAAATATGAAGCAAAAAAAACCACACCAACTTAAATTCAGTCTTTCTACTGTTACTTCATTTATAAGCTCATTGACTTGTATCCTGTGAGGTGTTGAGAAATCTGAATCATTTTGCTATTATCTGTAGTGCTATTGCCTTTTGATTATGTCTGGCTGTGAAAAGACAAGACTCGTCCTTAGCCATATCAGCCAAAGGATTCCCAAACCAGAGGTACTAAGTATTTCACAACCACTGATGGGCTCTTCCATTCACTTGTTAGATTTCTTCTTGAATCTCTCAAAACTTCAGCACTCACCCCACTGAGACAAGCAAACAGCCACTTTTGCTGGTTTGAATTCCCTGTTAGTGCTCGTAACAGGTCAGGGCTCCCCATTAACCCCTCTCCCTTTCCAAAGGGGAAGGTAACTAGCACAGTGCCATACAAATCCCTAAGCAAGAGCAGATATTTAGCACATATTTGTTCCTGAAATAAGCAAATGTGTTTCCTTAACAAAGTTAAGTCCTTCAGAACTGAACTGTGTTCACACTTAAGCTTAGAATATTAATTACTGAAAAATAATGTTTACAATTATTATTTTCCTCTACCATTCTTGCAGATTATCAAACCAGAAGAGACAAATACAATACTAAAGCCAAGTGCTTAGAAGCAGGTGCTTAACAGCAGCACGCATCCTTTCTCAAAAGGACGTGATGGCTTGGAGTTACTCTGTGCTGCTTACCCTCCTAGTGTGAAAATAACACTTTTTCTTCAGGTTCTTAAAGGAAAAGGCTGAATTTAAAATTAATTTCTAGTAGCATTAATTTTTTTCTTGCTTACCTGCCAACATCTGGCATCAACTCTTTTAAGTCATCCAGGGATGGTTTCTTATTCAATAGCTTTTTATATAAAGCCAAAGGGAAATGAAGGTCTACAATAGTAAAATTATATATTGCTAGCCCACAGACAACACCAATCAAATGAAACAAGTCACTGTCTTCAAAGGTCTAAGAGCAGAAAACAGACAAGACGATTTAAAATAAAGCGGTTATTTTAATACTACAGAACCTAAAAGCGTACAATGCAGTATAACCTGAGTTTCATTTATCTCTTCTTTAAACATGTATGTATTCAGACATTGAGGAAAACAGGATAATGTTTTATCCAGCTGAGAGAGACTGAAACCCAGTCTCTTTTTACTTGAATGCAAGGCTGAGATACAACATATTTTGTGTTACGATCCAGGCATATTGCCGCAAGCTCTGCATTTTGTCAGTGACATACTACTGCACTATTCAGGGCTTAGATACACACTGATATCTTACGAAGTTATCTTTGGGAGGCAGAGCTTGCTACTAACTCACTTGGAGTTAATAGCCAAGGCTTAGAACAGCATGTGGAAATGTAACACTGAGATAACTGTGACAGGCAGGCTGGTCGGTGGTTTCCTTTGAAAGATCAAAGCTTTTGAGAAATGATGACCTGATGGCTACCTACAAAATAGTCCCATAAAATGTGACTGAACACAAAGATCAGTCAACAGGCCATTTCAGCTTTATTTTGCCACCTTCATCTACTGATTCTGCTCTTCAAATCAGTTTGCTCTGGATGGCACATCTTCCTACTGAATTTGTCTGAGGACTACCATTAAAGAATAGGTGAAGAATGGGGTAAACAGAAGGGGAAAAATTTTGATCCACAAGGACAGAAATCAACACTTTAAGAATAGTTATTTCAGCTTCTCCTCTTGAAATAAAGCCATTAGAAACTACTATGTGCACACATTATTATTTTAACTTAAAATTAATGACTGTATCAATTGCACCCTACCTTATCAGAGAACCAGATCAGTCTGGACTCTTCATAATACCTGAACATTCCATATTTGGGATCTAGCAATTCCCTCATGATGAGCAAAAAAAATTCTTTGCGAACACCTCCAGCATCAACAGCTTCTTCCCCTACAAAAATAACCTGGAACACACCATTTGGTCAACAATGAATTAAAAACAGATTGTGAAATTAAGTTTGTCCACAGATACTCTCAATAACTTGAGCATAAGGGAAAGACATTTTGAACAGTATGCACTGAGAATACCTTAAGTGGCTTCTTGTAGTCTACATTCTTTGTTTTCCTTAGGACTTCCACAGCATCTCCTACAATATTGTCTCTCCGTACCATTAATATCAGGCATGGGTTGACAGATTCAAATACTGGCAGGAAAAGAGAAGACAAATTCTGCCTGTGAGCCTGATCAACAGCCATCTGGAAAAAAAATAAAAGGTTTTGCGTCAGTAGGTAACCTAAGATTAGTACATCAGTCTTATCTTAAAAAATGCAGGGGATGTGGATGGGAATACCTAGTATGAAAGCTACTGAATTTGCCCAATTGTTCTTCAGATTCCTTTTTATCTCTGAAAATATTACCCATTAGCTGAATCTAAGGTTTCCTTGGACATGAGTGTTGAGCACAGTTGTTGACATCCCAGTCAAAACACTTTGAACAACAAAAGAAAGTAGTACATAAATACTGTGCTTCACCTAATGAAAAGTAAACTGTTTAATATACATCTGGCATGAAAATTTAAAATTAATTAAAAACTAATTCACAGAAGCCATTTGTTAATATCTTTCATTTATATTATCATTTTTGTATCGCTACTGTTCAAAAGCAAGATACTGCTGCAAATGTCCTGAATGTGGACGTCTTGCAAATTTGTGGAATTTAATACTATTAAGAATTATTAATAGAAACGTTCAACATGGACATTTCCCTGAATTCATCACTTACTGTGTACAGACACTTTTAGAGGCCTAAGAATCTCTTTGCAATGAACTATAAAAGCAAGCTGCTATTTTTCTACATGAGGCCATTACTTGAGCATGACTTCTCTCCTGTGTAGGACAATTTATGTTAAACATCACAAACATGGGAGGGACATGAGCTGTTACTCTGGCAGTGGCCTCCCCTCTTCTCATTTTTTCAGAGTATGATTCATTATACCCTTATAGCAACTGAAGAGGCATGGATTATGTGTATTGCGGGTGGAGGGTGGAAATCAACCCAAACACTGAACACCACTCACTGAACAGCTCACCACATCACACGGGGTTCAGTTCTAACTACAGAATCATGAAAACACCTAAAATCCCCTCAGTTACTGTAGGGCTGTCTAGTGCATCTATCTCTAAACAAGAGATATGGATCAACATACACAATTCTTTGTATCAAGTCTCTGATTTCTAAGACAGTCTCTGCTCAAAGCAAAAGTGAACAAATCAGGAGTAATATATATAGTTGCATTTACCGGGAAAAGAGAAAATCTATTGTGAATTGCAAGATCAGGAAACCTACTCCTACTATCCCAAACAGATAAGATTTTCTACTGCCTTGCAGACACCAAGTAGACTTCAGAGTTCAGCAGCATTTTGAAGGTGGTATGATAGGTGGAATAGGATAGCAGCATTTCTGAAGGTGGAAATGAGATGTGCACTAGATCTTAAGAACAGCATTAGCTCTTAAGTCTCATTAAGTATTTGTCACTGGCTGCTGCCTCTGATAAGGTGCATGGACTCCAAGCTCCACATACAACATTTAAAGTCTGCTCAAGTGGTAGGCAGGGCTAGTTTTTAATCATTTGGTGGGGATGTGGTTTGGGGTTCTTTCTTTGCACCTTTGTCATTAGTTAACTTTTCAAAAAAACCCCACCCCGTCTCATTAATGAAAACAAGTAGGCAGTTACTAAACAATCTCATTTCAGAAAGATCCCGAAACCCCTAGTTTCTATCATGCATATATCTGGAGATTAAAAACAGATCATTCATTTATATGCAGAACAGATTACAGAGTTTAAAAGAAAACACACACACACAAAACAACAAGCACCACAAAAATTCAACAGTAAGACCTACCCCGAGCCCCAAGTGAAACAATCAAACAAAAAATCATAACACAGCTCATTGAAACAAGACTCCTACCTGCATCTGTATGACTGCATCTGTTTGTAAGAGAGTTGTCTTTGCCTGGGCATCAAACACAAATGGGTATGTGCAGATTGTAACAGGAATATCTGTTAACTGAAATTAAAAGAACAAGGTCATGTCTCTTCACTTAAAACCCACAGTCATGGTTAAAGGAGCAATTGCAGTAATACTTATTTAATACATGTATTTTACTAGAAAGAGATCTTTACTCATTGTCAATGCAGATCCAAAGCACCTTAGGAAAATTAAGTTAATTTGTCATTATTTATTACTTCAAAAAAAGGACAACAAAACAAAACAAAAAAACCCAACAAATCAACAACAAAATCCCAATGAAACAAGTCACACACAAGCAACACTCTCACCTAGTACATTTTGATTGTCATTGCAGATACTGGCTATTATCAAAGCAGTACTTGCTTTCAAATGTTGTTCTGAATTTGCAATAGAAAGAATTAGATATTTTTGCCCCACAACAACCTTTGCAGATCACAGCCAGGCTATCTTACAGCTTTACTCCCAATAACATATCAGACAAACCCTGCCATTTGCATTTCTGATTTCCTTACACTCTGCAAAAGAAATCAGATTGCAACTGATCTTACCTCAGTTAATCCATGGTTGACATCCTATGACAGCATTTGCACAAAGGTAGCAATAATTAAGATGAAAAAGCAGTATTAGTGTCTACATTAATTATTCAGTTCTGATGAAGAATTAGAAATACATGTCTATAGTTCCCCCCCCAAGAAAAGATTTACTAAGAGATAAGCATCAACCAAACATTCTGATGAACATACCAACTATAACCATGACTTTCAACACCTTATCTATCAGTCTTTAAAAAAAGGACTATTAAAGAAAGTATGTTTTCATGAATGCAAAAAGCCCAAACATTTGAAATATGTCTAATTCCATACACTAAAAAAAGACATTTGCTTTGCCTACATATTTTCATTCTCAAATGACAATAGCATGTTGAATTAAATGCAAAACACTCGTATTTTTTGATTTTTACTCATTAAAAAAGAATCCCACCACTTTATCACAAAGTATCAAAAATCATATGGGTCTATGATAAGATACAAGAAAAGCAGATGACTCTTGAAATTAGAGACAAACCAGCACATATGGCTGGGACTGCATGGAGACTTCCACAAGAAACTGGATCAGCTTTGCTAAGAAACTAAGTGATCTATCCCATGCTGTTGCACTTATTCTCTGCTGAAAGCTAAGCTCATTGCCACCTAGCATGGAGAAAGTGGAAAGAATCGAAAGGTAATGACAAACCAATGAATTTTAAATTTGAGTATGTGCGTGTGTGTATCTGCCTATCTCCCTGGATCACAAGATGATGGCCAGAAGACTTCACTTTCTATTTGTATCCCAGGAAACATCATCTCAGTGTCTCATCTGTCACAGGCAGATCTACACAGTTTGGTACTCCTACTGTATCTGCCACTGTTTGTGCCTAATTCAGATGTTTCCCCCTAATTCCTTTAAGCCATATCTCAAGAACATATCTTCAATTATTCATTAAGCACTTTCAGTTTTCCACACTGTTGTTGAAAGAATACAAGTTTGTTCTTCCAAGTTTCTCTGTAAGAATATTTGCAAGTGCTTCTGAGATTCTCTTATCTCTTTCCTCTCCACATTTTAGTTAAGGAACCGAACAGCTTTACCTCAAGGTCTGACAACAGCAATTAAACCAGCAAAAGAAATTTTGATTCATTACAATCACTTCAATGGGTAAGTAGATTTCCTTATCACTGTAATTGCAACAGCACTGGAAACTAGTTGATATGAAGGCAGAAAAAAAGACATCAAAATCATTTATGAAGGAGATCTGTCTAAGGTAATGGAATTTCTTCCAGTCCTACAATACATCCAAGTAACTCTTTTCTGCTGAACTTGAAACCCCACAAATGGAAAAGTAGTACCAAGAACCTTCTCAGTAACATCAAGCTTCTGCTCAGTCTTCTGATTCAATTAACAAATGGAGTTTAAGATTTTCATTACAAACCATTTTTCCACCTCTCATTTTTCCATATTCAGTATTTTCTTCTCCAGTTATGATATACACCATTTGGGTAAAGCACAACTGCAAATGGTATTCTTTATCTTTTCAGTTCTACCACTTCTGGCCCCTTCACTGCTACACCCCTGTTCCAATCAACATGCCTCTAATTGCAAGGCCCCACAAAGCACACCCTCAGCTTCTACACCTCAATATCCCCCTTTTTAGCTACCAGCAGTCTACATCACAAGATGGTTATTTTTTTTCAGACAAGCATGGCTGAAACAAATGGCTGTCTTGACTGCCAGTACTGTCTCATTACTGCTTTATGTTCCCCAATGCTGTTATTTTATGTGGCAATTTTAATTCTTTGCTAGACAGCATGAATTGCTCCATATTCACAACAGACAGAAACAGTGCATCTCCCCTTTTCAGGGCCTTTCAGATACTGCTGCAAAGAACTGGACTGAAACGGCTACAGAAAGCACATTAACTTCACATTCTTTCAAAACGTTTAAGAACTGTGTGGCAAAATCCTACTCAACTTACTAATTCTCTGCACAGTCATTAGTTTACTCACACTTACCACTCTCCTGTTTACAGGCCCATGAATTATCTCAGTTCTGGTAGTTTTCTGCTTGGAGTATTGCTATGTTACTTATTCCCTATTATGCTTCTACACCTAGCTTTCCAAGGCAGTCCCAGCTTTCTCACTGACTGACTGTATTTTGTATAGTAATGCTGGTTGCTTTGGATGATTTACTGTGATTAATCATCACTTTCTTAACTTTAAACATGGCAAATCTCAAGTAACACCATTTTAAATTACTTTTTCACTGATGGGTTAAAATGTTGAACAGCATCATTCCTAACAGTATCACCCTACCAGAATCACATGCACAGAACAGCTCTTCCTTGGCTAGTATCTGACATAATATGAGTTTGTTCAGCATCAGTGATCTGCAAAGATACATTTATTGAAGTGCCCATATTTAGAGAATCCACAGGCTTCTCTCTAATGGGACAAAATCAAACCATGATAGGGAACCCACCAAAAAAAACCCAAAACACACCAACACAACTCACCATTCCAAACACCTGCTGCTGGACCCAGTTGACATAGTCATTTCTGATATCTATCAAATCTTGGATCTCATGAATGTAAAATCTGTCATACTGTATCACTTGTCCTCTTTCATTCACCTAAATAAGTGCAATTTATTTTATTAGCACTCTCTAAAACAGTTTTCAAAAATACATTTTCCATACTTTTCAAGCAGTTGACATCACCCACAAGTACCCAGGTACTAGAAAAATTCTAGACAAACAACAGTTCCTATAAGAATGCAAAACACAGTGGTGAAGGGATGGGTACACAGATTAGGCACAACACCATTGAAGTTGCAAAGAAAACTAAGATGAACTGAGCATAGAGAATTACACAATGCAGTACTGCCGCTCTGAAGCATCAGTGATCTCACAGAACTCTGAAGAATACGCAATCATGTATACAGCGGGACAATGACTTGTTCCTCCATCTGCACAAATTTGAGAACTACGACTCAAGAACTCTAGTCATAATGAGAGTATGAATGCTATCTTATTACCTGGGACCAGAGGAATAGCTTTTATTTTTAAAAAATATTTTTAGAAAAAAAGACATGGAAAAATGTCTTTACACAAAAGCTTGTCTCTGTGGTGCAAACTGAATTCAGAAGCATCACACTTTCCCAACACACTTTTTGCCAAGGACTGTTAAGCAACATTAACTACCAAACTACCAAGATCCCCAATCCTGTCTTTATAACCACATAATCTAAGCCTGCTTTTCTCAAGCATCTCTCCCATCTTCCCCCTTCTAACCACCACATACTAAATCCATGAAACACTCAACACTCCTGTTTTAGCTCTTATCTTTAAAAATAGATGGTATGGACTAAGGTAACACATATAAATAGTTAAGCACCAAGACAGGTACAAATTTTACTATTTATACTATATAGTTACTTATTAGCCAAAATTTGGTTTCAAATAACTTTCTCTGCTTTAGATTTTGACTTTTTAGATTTTTTCTCATTGAAAAAGAACCCCACCACTTTATCACAAAGTATCAAAAATCATATGGGTCTATGATAAGATGCAAGAAAAGCAGCTGAAGTTTTACAGTTACCCACAAGCCTACTGCAAGCCTGAGCAGTGACAGAAATGATAACGGCAGCAAACATATCCCAACAGCTTTCAATATGAGAATCTGTAATCAACACCTTGTGCTTCCAGCAGGAGATAGTTACTAAACAGTCTCACTCTCAGCCTTAATTTCTTAATTTGATAGTCTCCATAAAGAATCAAGCCACAGCATAACAAACTTCAACTTCCAAAGCAGAATCTTTTCCATTCTTTCTGACACGCTGGGGAGATGGCTGTTCCATACAGCACACATGTCCAATTAGGTATTTGTACCCATTTTGCTAGATTGTACATACACGGTACTTGACCAGCACCTTAAGAAGTGCCTAAAGTGCTCTTTTAGCATACAAACACAAAATGCCATAAGACCAGAAAAAATAGAGGAGGGGAGGAAAGGAGGTGGGATGGGAAAACTCAGCAGCTAATACACTGTCACGTGCACAGTCTAGTTATTATCAATGATTTGGTTTATTTTCGGTCAAAGTTCATGAAATCATTAGTTTTTATGAATAAAGTCACACTACTAACATCAATCAGGAAAGAGGTGTATGCCTTGGTAAAAGTGTGCAGATATTTCATGTTCAAAATACACCTCACTCTTATCTTCCACTTCTGACCTTATTTGCTATCACTCAAATCTTAAGAGGCAGCTCTTTCCAACATCCCCCTACAGATATCACTGATTCTGTTCCCAAGAAAATAAGTAATTCCATCACCATGTTAGATTGGAATCCATAATTTCTGTGGATCATAGATCCAAATGGAACAGCTACAACTTGTAGGTGGAAGTCTAAGTATTTAAAACTTGAGTAAGTTCTTGGAACAGCTACACAGTACACAGACGCTGAGAGAACCAATGAGATACAGCAATGGGTTACAATTGATGTAAACATACTCGATGCAGTATTTCCAGAACTCTGAAAGCCGTGTGTAGAAAATTGGTAAGGATTCTTCTCTCAGAAGCTGGTACCCCCATCTTGCACAACTTCAAAAGGTGGACTACTACATCCTTGTAGAGTTCCACTATCTTGAGGAACAATGGAGGTTCGAGTACAGACCACCAATTTTCTGTCAATAGATGAACACAAGCTTAGTACTTGCCACCAGCACCACCACATATAATACTGTTACCCTTTTAACTAAACCTCACATTTTGCTAGAAAGCAGAGTCACTTACTGAAGACTCTCAATAAAAAGTTTAGTGCAGCAAGAGTGGTGCAGACTTCTAAACAGCAAACTACTCTTTGAATAAATAATGAAAACTCTATTCAAACACTCTCTCATTACACACTAACTCTTTGCATTAAGGCTGTCCAGCCAGAGAACACAACAATATCACAAAGTAGTATCTGACATAAAAGCAGATGGCTCAAACCCTGAAAACTTAAAACGGTTCTGAGAGCAAAGGAAACTAATGGAAAAAGACTGACACTTCAAGAAAATTATCAGTTTGCTTTTCTTTACAGCAGAGAAGCTTTTCACTCTCACCAAAAGCTACAGAAAAACACAAGAGATGGGTTACAAGGCAGAAAGTAACTCAGGGAGAAGAAAGTAAGTCCTCTCTCAAAAATGTAACAAGTGAAAATGGCACACTCTGAAGTCCCAGTTCTTTATGTTGAATTTCAAGTGCTAGGCATTCTAAGAAGGTGGTGTAAAGAAGAAAAGTTTAAAAATAGAGGCGTTCTCAGCTGCATATTTGCAGAGCAGATCTTAGGATCCGAGAGAAAACATGCACTGACCAATGAAACAGGTGCTACAGTAAAAACAAAGACACTACTCCACAACACTTCTGTGAATTGCTCAGAGCCTGTTAGCTGTCTGACCATGCAATTTTCACTTTGAAGTGTGGATACATATCAAATATACTGAGCTACACTATTGAATTCCTCCCAAATGGAATCAGTCCAACAATGACAATACCAGATGAATTCATAGGGATGGTCAGTTAAATCACCCAGAAGCAACAGAGGAGGTGTTTTCTTATGCATTAAGCAATGTTAACTCTTAACTTTCTCACTGAGGAATTCCATGGAACTGTAAATAAACAACAGATGTTGCTTAGACCATGTCTTCACTGATGGAATTTCTACACATTTTCATCTGGAGATCTTGGTTTTAACAGTAAAGAATTCAGTTTCTTACCAAGGACTTTCAGAGGAGCTTTTTCGAGGTTCAGAATAGCTGTTCCAAAAGGAATAGCTAATGTTGTGAAATTGTTTGGATCACTCATCAGCGGGCATTCTGGTAGAGTGAGATATAGCCTCAAAGCTTCAACATCTGGTAAGGAGCTGGTCAATTTGGGAATAAGGTTCTTTTCCAAACTAGCTGCCACCTACAGTACATCATAAAATTTTGTCTATTTTAATACAGTTGTGCATCAAAACAAACGTTCACTTAGATAAAAAGCTGGAAAACAATCGTTCACAGTTTAAACATCGATTAGACATACAGAAAAAAGACAGTATACTAAATGTTAAAATACACTTGGTTGATGTGATACCTGTCACATCACAGTACAAGATGATATGTTATTGAGTAAAGAAAGCTATTAGAAGGGTCACTGCAAGCATAACAACAGTATTTCTGGATAGGCATAATGCAGAGAGAGAATCCCCAACATAAGGAAAACATGCAGCACAAACCTGTTGTGCTATATGAGTGTGGTCAGGCTGTATAAGTTTGTGAAATAGTAGTCTAGCAGCATTCATATCAACCCCTGAGAATTTAGTGCTGGTTTTGTAATGATCATCATTGCTGTAGGGAAAAAAAATACAGAGAAAAGACTGAATACCAGATTCTCAGCAACTCGAACATTTTTTCCACTCCGAATTTTTAACCCTATTAACTAGTTAATTAAAATGCACAGTCTCAGACTTCCATCTTTATATGGCTTTTTAAGCAAAAAAAGCACCCAACAGTCTTCTCTAACTGCATGCCAATCATGTAAAAGCATCCGGATTTGAACCATCTTAGGCACCCTGGAGTTATGATGGACAACCTGTGGCTGAGAAGCAATGTGCTTTGCTGGCTCACATGATAGTAGCCAGGTAGCGCACACTCCCAAAGACTGGCAGGAGACATGCTCACTTGGGCCAGCTGACAAACCATGGCAGGAAAGGCGCTACAGCTTCTGGAGTTACTGGAGTAACGTAAGAAAATAATGGGAAGTGTTATAACAGAGAGGTGAGACACTAGGAAGGTACCCACCATTAATTCTGTTTACAAGAATGCTTACCTGACCACTTACCTCAAAGCCAAAAAGCTCCCATTCAGGCATCCAGCTGAGGAGAACGTTCCATCAATTTCACTGGAATTGTTCAGAAGAAGTTACATTGTTTCCCTTTTACAAGTTAACATTTTCAATAAAAAATACATTTAATCCCTAATAAGTTACATGCTATAAACAGGATGGAACTCTGACTTTAATGTGACTAAACACTAGATCCAATTTTCATTCAAGAAGCAACGCTTAAGGCAGCTCTTGCAATTTATTTAATTTCTTTGCATGCTCCTTTAATAAAGAGCAACAATCCTTGAGTTGTTCTCACATGCTGTTATTTTTCAATGTGCAGCTATATAAGTTAATCTTGTATAGTCAGATAAACCAACAGAGATTACACATATTAAAGAATCTCAATTACTTGACAAGCATGACAGTGAAAGCACAATAAAAGCTCTGCATGTAATAAAACCAAGTAATTCAAAACAGTTTTGCTACATATGTACAAAAGTCCATTAATGCCCAATTCCTCAACACCACTTACTTAGCTATCTCTACAGGAAGCCTTCCAGAGGGGAAACTCAGCAATCTTTGAATAAACATTTCATTCACAGTCCAGATCTGCTTCAAAAAGTCAGGGTACCTGAAATCATCTGGTGGCACCATGTTCTAAATTGTGAAGAAAACACAATGAATCAGGCACACGACATTGATTTCCAGAAAAGTATCAGTCCTGTGGCCGAGCTTCACTGACTCACAATTTGCCTACCCAGACTATAACAGCCACACAAGCCCAAGGACAAATGTGCTGTGTTCTAGCAGTTCTCCATTCACTAGGAAAGCAGAGCATGCACTGCAATTGCCTACAGAAAAGGAGCCATTGAATTTTTTTTTGACAGCTGCTTTCCCACCCCACTTCCATCAGACTCCTCTGGGAATGAATCATGTTTCTCTGAACATTCACTACACCATCAGATGAGCTGTATTTTGATGTGCTGCTCATGTCAAATGAATTCTATCAAGATTTCTAGTGGTAAAGAAGAGCAGAACCAAGACCGTCAGTTTGAGTAGGAGCACTGGCTCAAAAACGACAGCAAATCCCACCAGAAATAAGGCTGGCTCAGCATAATGATGGCCAGCTATTGCCAAATATCAGTACATCTGATCCCATCCTACAGGATCAGGATGGGAAACCACCCTGCCATTTTCCTTGTGTCCCACCAAAGCTCCATTCAAACCCACAATTAAACAGCTGAGAGAACTGAGCTGCCTAAATACTAACTTGAGAAAAACAGACTTTGGCTGAGACCCCTGAAGTGGCAAGGAAGGACACGCAAATCCAGGAGTGCGGTGCACACAACTGTGAAAGAATTCTCTACACGTTACCAAACTAAAAGGGATACTTTCGCAGCAGCGAAGTCTGTCTACTGCTAACACGTTTTGTACGGAACACGGCACAATAACTGCATTCATAGTCTCCAGTTCACCTCAATTAGTCAGAAGCCATTTCAGTAATTACAAAGGTTGCACACAAGAACTTTTAAAAGGAGTTCTAATAGAGAAAATTTCAGTCTAGCCTATCAGTAATTTTTCCAGTCCACGCTTGCTCAACAAGCTTCTCTCAGATAGAGCAATAGTTACAACTTCATCAACTTAAAAATAATTTTAAAATTCTGTGTAACTAGAGCAGGCTGTGGGAGCATACGGCTGCTGCAAGCTGACCTGTATTCGTTTTTTCTTGACAAACATGTTTTGCACTAACATCTCCTTTTCTTCATGTTCAAATTAGTTTTTGCCTCACATATTAAACTCTTGATGCTTCATTAATCTCTGTGGTCTAGTATCTGCCAGGCCATACTTGAAACAGTCCTATTTATCTTCACCTTGGTTCTTCCTCCAAATTCACCCTCTAGTAGCATTTTCTTTTCATCACACTCCCACATTGCCATTTGTACTGTAAACTCCTTTTAGAGTTATTTATTTTCCATCATAGAATTTAAACAGCCCAATTCCTGTCCTTTAAAAGCCTGAATTTTAATCTAGCATAACAAGCCAGGTCACCACCTTTTTTTTTTTTTTTTTAAGCAAAAAGCTCCATTTGTTTCCTCATCACTGTGGCATACGAAAATAGCTAAAGATGAGAACAGAGCAAAGCTGAGTTCCTGAAGAGAACTGGGCAGGGGCAAAGATATCAAATATTCAACTACCTTTTACTTCATAAAAAGAAATACATGCATCCAACACTCAGGAAAAAAAAAATCTTATGCCAAAAAGCCTCAAGAGCATACTGACAGCTACCATTCAATAACTGAAGTCCTTCAATCACTAGATTAACTTCAGTTTCGTGCTTCCACATTGCTCTAATGAACTTTCCAGTACAGACATGTACCTTCAATACCAATATCTTTTCAAATGCATCAGAAATACAAAAATTAAAACTATGTCAGACTTTGAAACTAAAATCTATTTGTTACCTGTGGATGAAAGTAGTGTGCAAAACTTTGGTCCCCACCAGAAAAAATTCTCTTTACACAGTAACACTCCTCACTGCCTGCAACAGAAATAAAAAACAGAGGCAACTATGAAAATGTGAATTTGAGAAATGATCAAGACACTGCAACCAACACTCAGTCAGAACGGTTCCTTCATTATACAGCCTTGCTGAAGCAGGTCTTTACAATAGCCTAGTTAAGACTACCTTTAACTCAGATAAAGGTTAACAGCTCTAAGTTTTAGCTCTAGTGCTAATAATGGATCTAAGCTAGCAGCACAAGCATGTATTTTCTACAGCAAAAATGGGCTTTAGGGAACAGAGCACAGCAAAAACACCAAAAACATTACCACTTGTTTGGTAGAAAGTTATTGAAGCTCACATTCAGTTTAAAATCTCACAATTTCTAAGACTCTACAAAGGAAGCCAAGTAGTAAATATCTCTGATGCTGCTTACCTGTGGTTTTGGGGCATTGAGTACTATAAGGAAGCCAGTTTCCTTTTACTGTGAAAGGACTTTTCCTGTTACTGGTTGTTCCGGTACCTAACTGCCCATTCCCTCCGAGTCCAAAAGAATAAATTCTTCCAGACGAAGGAACAAATGCAGTGGTGTGCTGCCTAGGGCAAACAAAATTCAGGAACAGAACACTAAGCATTATAACATGCTTTGTGCAGGCCAGCCTAAGAACCACGATAAACAGCATTTTGCAGGCTCTGTAGCACCAGACACTCCACTTCTCTACTAGCAATGCACTCCCATTGGTAATACTCCATTCATGCTCCAAGTGGCAACATTCCACTTCCATTGAAAAGTTCACAGAACAGAGACATCAGTTTCTGCCTTGAACCCCTGCTTAACCACAGTCTGACCTTTAGAGCTTATCTCTAAACATTTAGAAATGTGAAGTTTCTGTAAGATTGGCTGCCTCTCCTGTGCCCTCCCATCCATCTCAACTCCAGATGTTCTCTCTTCTACTGTAAGTGTGGGAAGAACCACTATTAAATTTAAGCAAACTAATAAAAGGGAAACAGTCCATATAATGTTAACCAAACTGCTACAAAGACAGGTTTACATTGCGTTTCTTTAACCCAAAGTGTGCCTCCCTCTTAAATTCTGATGCCTCTCTCATTTTATCTTCTTAGAATGCAAGCTTTTGAAAACAAGTGCATTTTCATGTGTCCTGGGAACTTTTCCAGTTTCTTGGGTGCTATTATAACATACTCAAAAATCTACTAGGGACTGAAGTGCCATACAGTATTACAGGTATTTCACAAAACAAGTTTTGTTTCCAAATACCTCACGTACCTCCCCAAACGTGCCTTTTTTTAGTAGGAAATGATACAGTGACAGCAATAAACACCAGCACACTTCACAATGATTATTCATGCTTTCAGTGTAGAAAATCAGACCCACTCAAACAGCACTTCTTTTAGTTCTGCTACTGAATGTTTTTAATATCCCAGTAAGGCCTTTAAGTATCTTTTGCTAGAAATCATCTTTTCTCCTCTAACCGCAACAGGCAAGGAAGAAGCCCACTTCACTTTGAAATATATATAAACTTTTATACAAAACAAGTTACTTACACAATTCACAGTGCTAACATGGAACAGATCTTACCTGCCACAAGTGATTTGTGTGACAATGCTTCCCATCAGTTCAAAAACTTTCCTTGGGTTTATCTCATGACTGGTAGAGTTATGACCCAACTGACCATAGCCTCCAGCTCCAAATGTAAAAACCCCACCTTCCTAAACAAATAAATTATTTGTATGAAAATTATAATATTTCTCAGGACAAGAAATCTAACAAAAATAGGGATTAAGTACATTTCCTTGTCTGATGATTCTTGAAAGTTAATACATATGCACCAGAGGGCCCTGAGACAAGGAAGTGCCACAGGTTAGCTGCAGTTATGAAAACACAGCACAGCTATCAAGTGTTACATCACATTCCTGACTTCCATATTATTATATGTTATTCCTACCATTAACTTATGTCATTAATAGACACTAATCCTCCTTTTTTTCCTCTTTTCTGGATGAATTACAGGAGCACACAAACGCACGCTACTAAAAAGAAGTATACTTTGGCTTTTAAATTATGGATATAAATCTTAAAGCAATTACCAAATAGGAAGCTGCCTTCCTTAGACACATGATGCAGAGTATGACTGAAAGTCAGCTTTATTATTTGAGTATAAGAAACCAGAATATTTAACACTGCCATAAGACAAGTGATTTTTAGAAATGCTTTGGATTAACCCAAACTTTCAATGAAAGATTATCAAATCAGAAACCTTTTCAGAAGTTATACACTTTACCTTACAATAACTTTGAAACTTTTCATTTTCAAATGCTTTGAAAAGCAGTTTATTTCAATTCTGTAAATCAGAGAACCTTAGAGATTGGAAGGAACCTAACAGATCATCAAGTCCAACCTCCCTGCCAAGGCAGGATCACCTTGGGCAGTTTGCACAGGAACACATACAGGCAGGTTTTGAAAGTCTCCAGAGAAGGAGACTCAAAAACCTCTCCAGGAAGCCTGTTCCAGTGCTCTGTCACTCTCACTGTAAACAAGTTTCTCCTCATGTTGAGGTGAAACATTCTATGTTCCAGGTTGTAGCTGTTGCTCCTTGTTTTATTGCTGGGCACCACCAAAGAGAAATTGGCCGCATCCACTTGACACCCACCCCTCAGATATTTGTACACATTGATCAGATCTCCTCTCAGTCTTCTCTTCTCCAGACTAAACAGCCACAGGTTTCTCAGTCTCTCTTCATAGGAGAGATGCTCAACTCCCCCAGTCATCCTCATGGCTCTCTGCTGGACTCTTTCCAGAATGTCCCTGTCTCTCCTGAACTGGGGGCCCCAAAATCGGACAAAATTAGTGTCTAGTAAAGCTGTTTCTTTCAATTCTACTCTGCATCTTACTGGACCTCTGCTGGAAATCATCATTAAAATGGCAGCCTTCATTCACTGAGTCAGGGCACCAAACAGTGACAGGTTTTTCTGAATTTCAGAAGATCCTGGAGAATGAAAGCACAGACACAGCACTGTCTGCAGGTAGTACAAATCAAGCTCCTCACTCTGCAAGACCTACCATGCAAGGGGAAAAGGGAGTTACACAAATAGGTGACATAAAGCATCTGTAGAAACTTTATGACAGTAAATTTAGTGCCTTAATCGAGTCCAGCTACTTTAAAGCAAATTTGAAGTTAACATACATCAATTAGAATAGTCAAAACATTTAGAATGCCAGTTAGGGACTGCTGTTTTCTTTACATTCTTTATTTCCCTAACCTTCCATAATTCATCAATTTGAAGATTACAAAGCTGGGAAGGTATTTTAAGATCTAGTTTTATTCCTCATTACCCTACTCTGTTAAGATCCACCGTAACTTAATTTCCCCAAGTAGAGTCCACTTTGACCACAGCATCAGTGGTGAGCAATCTCCCTGTCCTTATCTTGACCCACAGCCTTTCATTGCATTTCCTCTCCCCTGTCCATGTGAGGCAGTAAACGATAGAGAAGCTTTGGTGGGCACCTGGTACCCAGCCAAGGTCAACCCATCACAAGAGAAAACAGCAGTTCCTAAGAAAACTAAGCGACTACACGTGCCAATGCCCCCAGCGTTTAATTCAAAATCAGAACAAATTTGGTCTGATCAATGATAACAACAATGGTAGAGACATTACAGCCAGGAAAAGAGCTCATCTCTTCAGGATACATTTAAGTAAAATTTGAAGTATCTGCATAATTTTAGCAGTGTTACATGCATTTTCATATAAAATTGCTCTATTTTGTATGCTCGGTTTCACCAGATCTGACAAAAATGTTTAACTACCAAGGGATGTCTTGCATTTACTAATTTTTCTCAAATATTTAGCCATTCTTACAATGTTTCTTCAAATTTGAGAAAATTATATGCAGAATTTGATTTGTTCTATTTCCTATTCAAGTAGCTTCCTCTCCTGAAAACAAAACAAAACAAAAAGACAAACCCAATCACAAACATATCTTTACACATTGTACCTTTGTAAGGGCAGCAGTATGATCTTCTCCACAACATATATGAACAATCTTCTGACTTCTCAGTGACTTTAGCAGCGTAGGAACATACCTGTCTGAGAGGTGTAACAGCAGTAGATGGCTTATTTTGAAAATAAAAATCAGAAAAAAAAAATAGTTCTGTTCATGTGTTCCACTTTCGTTCCTGCTAAACAAGCACTTCAAATCTGTTAGGATAATGCAACCATGGTGGTTTTGGTTTTGTCTTTTGAGATGGAAGTGTTACTGCAGGAAAACAGGCTACTCTGCTACAATACCTCAGAGTATGTCTCATTTTTGCTAGCATAGGATCATGTCAAGATATAAATCATGACATAAGGAACAGCCCATTAGAGCTGCCACTGGCTATGAGAAAAGGAAACATGTAAGAGTTCTTCAGAGTTGTTTGCGTCTCATGTTTTCAAACTGTGCCTTTCAGTTGGCATCAGTCAGTCATAGTTCCATGTTATTATGCATGTAATACAATGTTCCATCCTGTTCTATTACTAGATAATTAGGAAGCACAACCAATAAATCAGTGAGAACATTCATGAAACTAACTATGGATTGTTTTACACCAAACTGTGTACTACAACAACTTCTACTCCCGTTCCTGGGGTGCTGCATGAGGATACTTGTATTGTGTTGTGTGCACTAACAAAGAAAAAATATTTGTCTAACCTAACCACTTGCTCAAAATCACTAATGAATATCAACACACTCACAGAGAAAATTTTTGAAATGGTTAGCTGAGAACCATCAACTATTATCAAAAGTAGCCTGAGAAATCCAGATACCCAGAAAAACAACAGAGACACTTTAAGTGTGCGTGCTAAGGGCAACCACATAATTCTGACGGACTGCTGGTTTTGTCAAGCAATTTTATCTAATTTAAATGCAATTCAAACTTTAGATATTGCATAGTACTTTATTTCAATCCCATTCAATCCCATAGAAGAGGGACAGAAGGCAAACTAGAATTGCAACATAACCCTGTTTCACTACAACACCTCTGTCTTCCTTATGCAATGTAATGCGACATCAGCTCTCTCCAACAGTATTTAACAAAGGTTCATTCTGCCTGCTCCTTTTCTTGGAATACCAAGTGTCTTCAGATTCACAAACCCAGACCTCAACAAGTGCTCTTGCTGAGGTAGTATTTACTTACCATTATCATCATTAAGACCCAGCTGCCCAAATTTGTTGCGTCCCCATCCAAAAATGGCTCCAGAAAGAGTGAGTACAAAACTATGAGCTCCTCCTGCTGCAATCTGTGCAAATGGGATTCCCAGCAGAGATTTGATCACATGTGGAGAGTTTTGTTTTTTATACTCATAACCTAGGCCCAGCTGGCCATATTTATTTTGTCCCCAGGAAAACACTTCACTTCCTGTTTAAAGGAAAAAAAACAAACACCATGGCATACAATCAATACAGTCCAATTATATAAAGCTTATTTTGTAAAAAAAGCTAAAAGACAGTTAATCTTCAAATATTTTTCAATTTAAACATGCATACAAATTACTGACTTCCGAAGCAATGAGTCTCTTGGAATATGTAGACATGCAACACAAATATTTAACCAGACTAAAAGTCTATTACATTCACAACCCCCAAAACTGCTCTTGTAGTGCCTGTTTCAACAACATTAGCTAAATTGAGCGTAATTATTACAAAGCAAGATCTGTTCCCTGGGGAGTTGCACTCCTGAATACATTTTTATGCGGATATCTTGTTGAAGTTGAATCCTGGACATGTAAACATTTCCAGTTTCCAGTCACAAGCCTCATTTAAGCTTTTACACAGTAACAGGCTTAATTTTTACATATAAGTGATGTATATTTAAAATTTTACTATACTGCATTAATGATCAATGAAGCACAAAGCGTGCAATGTCATTTAATACCTTATAAAGGAAAATATTTTAGAGAAGTACAAATCAGAGTCAATTAATGTTAAAACTACCTCCAAAATAAAAATGCTCTACTGAACGACCAACAGTACGCCGAAGTATTTGTTACCCTAAAGACCATCATCTGATCATAAAGGTATTTTGCTTCTGTGACACATTTCAAACAGTAATGTTCACTCTTAACAGCAATGATTCCTATGTCTCTCCTACCCTCCATCTTTCCCATAACATTTTTATCAAGATGAAAAAGAGTAAAATCCGGGCCCTAGGGTATAAATAAGTCTCTCTGACTGTATCTGAAGAACAATTAAAACACCAAAACAAAACTCACAATAAAACCAACCAACAAACCACCACTTTCATACAAAATAATCTTCCTAATACAAAAGCAATCCTGTACCAATCACTTGTAGTCACATCAAGTAATCCACTGGACCAAAATGCCTGATTCAAGTAAGTTTATCCCATTTTCTTCCCTGTGTGGGTCTATTTTTAAGGCCATGCCCTTGTATGCCAGTTTGAGGCTAAGTGGATCATTTTAATGAGAGAAATTAGATCACTGGCTGCAAAAAGAAAATAGTGATGTCTATATCACCCATTAGTTCTGCTGAGAGATACAAAAACAGAAACATAAAGATGAGTCAGTCTCTCTCTGGATGCTGCCTGCTTCACTGATTCCTCTGCCTAGACCTGCATAACCCCAACTAATAATTTCCTTCTAACCCCTTATCTGCTCTGGTATCTCACCTTCTGATGTCTGCAATTAATCACATAAGCTATATGGGGCTTACTTTGTTTGTTTTGTCAGATACAGGGTGGCAGAAAAAGAGGGAAGCTGGTTTTAAAGTCCTCCTGGGCAGTTCTACTGTTCAGGAGGGGTTTTGTATTTCTATATTGCTTTTACTTTGTATATAATTGCATTTAGCTGTAAATATCTCTAGATATTGTATATATGCTTGTAAATTGTGCCACACTTACAGTTTCATTCCTTAACCTCCAGCCAGATGAGTTAGCCTGGTGAATTCAGGGGGGGCAGGAAACTTCCAGACTACCACACCTTGCTACACTGCAACCATTTCTGCAGGTTTTCTTTAGCTTGGAGGAGACTGAGAGGTGTTATAAATATGTAAAGAGTGAGTGTCAGCAGGATGGAGCCAAGCTCTTCTTGGTGATACCCAATGACAGGACAAGGGACAATAGGCGGAAGCTGAGGCACAGGAAGTTTCATTTAAACATGAGGAGGAATTTTTTCCACTGTGAGGGTGACAGAACACTGGAATAGGCTGTCCACGGGTGTTGTGGAGTCTCCTTCTCTGGAAATATTCAAAACCCACCTGGACACATTCCTGTGTGATCTGGTCTGGTATAGGTGATCCTGCTCTGGCAGGAGAGTTGGACTAGATGGGCTTTTGAGGTCCCTTCCAGCCCCTGATATTCTATGACTTTCTTATACCCAGAATAAAGGTACCCAACAAGAACTGCCTTGCAATGCACACAAAGAACAGAAACACAGAGTTGCAAATCCGTGAAGCAGCAATAGGATATTGATACTGCACTTGAAATTTCTAACTATTTAAAACACTGAGTGAATTTTCAACCACTAATGCATATTTTTGCACCTTTGGCCAACAGAACACTTAAGAGTGCAATTCTGATACTGCTCACATTCTACTGCTAAAATTAGCCCAGGCAATGGATTACTTGTAAATATCTGTCTGTTCATTTGGAAAAAATGAATATCCCTAGGTTGTAACAGTAAAAATGCCTGGGAATGCATAATGGCACAGAAAACACTCAGTATGAGCCCATGAAAAGTCACAGAATCAAGGCAGTGTAAAGTCCTTAAAGAAAAATCATCATGCAACATACAACTAATATCTCCCTCCCTGCAGCTTGTCTAGTTTCTATTTTAACCACATACTGTTAAGAAACACTGTCAAACTATAGCCTTTCTGGAATTTTTGCTTTGAGCACTTAAGCTCCCATCAAGCTTGTCCAGCAGCCATAACTCTGCTTTGTCACAATGAATCAAACAAGCAAAGTTCAGTTCTTACTCACTTCTGGGGAGCTACACCAACCCAACACAACACTCTCACACAAGTGAGGACAGCTAAGTATGTTCCCAGAGCCCCAGCAAAAGTTTGAAGACTGACATTCAAGCCTTTCAAAATGTGAGTCATAAAGAGACCTTACATTTTACCTCAAGAAATACCAACAGAGGCTCTGCAACAGAAGAGCAACAGAGGAAGTCATAGCCTGCAACACTCAGTACATTGAGGTCATAGGGTAAAACAGAACAGTGAAGTGCAATGATAACAGGATGAAAATTAAGTGAAAACAAAAAAGTGAGAAACAAAAAGGAATTTACAATGGAAGTTACATAAAAGCAAGATGATAAAAAGAGAAAAACAGAACACCACAACATTTGTACATTTTTTAAAAATTCATACTTAGTAATGTAAGTGACACTTTCCCTGCCAATCTGAGAACCCATCTGCATTGTGCTGTAATATGCTTTCTAGCAACAATAAAAATATTCTTCTCAACAAGGCAAAGTAAATGTTGAAAACTTTAGAATTAGCAGGTAATAAAGGTCACAAAACTACAGAATAATTTGGCTTACCTTTTGAGAGTGCTAATGAGTGATAATAACCACAGGCAACTTGAACAATTTGGATCTCTGACAAGCTCTTAATATTTCTATTGGGGCAAGAAAACAAAAATAATTAAGATTATGTTACAAATGTAGTGCCAAAGAGTAATATAGAAAAGATTAATCCTTTTTGCTTAAGTATATATGAAAGTAATTTAAACATTCTAACTTTAATGAGAAGTTACTTAGTAAAGGAATAATAGAATGGTTTGTGTTGGAATGGACCTTAAAAATCACCTAGATGCAACCTCCCTGTCATGGGAAGAGACATCTTCAACACCTGCCACTAGACCAAGTTGCTCAAACTGCTTCTTTTCTAACACTTTCAAGGACAGGTTCTGTCTTACTAACTAATAACCATAACAAAGAATTAGGGAGGCTCACATGCTAAGAAGGAAATGTCACAACTGAAAGGAGGGAATAAGTACAGGATGCAAGAAAAAAATGATACCTACTTCCTAGTTACCAAGAAGTTTTATATCTAATATATGAAGAGGACTGTAAAGACCAAATTACTTTCTATTAATCTCATCACTTAGTTTCTCATCTCAATATTAACTTAAAACTTTCTTATAGACCTCTTAAGTATTGCACAATATTATAAAGAAGATGCAAATACATACAAATGTGCATGAAATCTAGGATGCTTTCAACTTTTGATGAGAAAACTAGGAGTTTCTAAAAGGTCCAAGGCCTTTTAAATGATACAGGATTAAATAACTCTTCATTCTAATTATTTATATGTTTCATGCTTATACACATCACAGTCACAATAAAGTTATAAATTACTACTGTTCCCTAATTGTTTCTTTCATGCCTATTTTCCATAAATATTTTTTTTAAAAAAAACATTAAAAGAGAAAATCCACAGTAAGATTGTATACTTCAGCTAGCTGGAATGTTTACAACATTATGAAAACAAGCAAGTGACTCTGGCAAGCATTCATGTTTGTAACTAGAAAGTGTGTTACTTGATCACAGCTAAAAAACTGTAAGGCGAAAACTGAAGTTCAGACAGCAAACACACCTTCCCCAAAGATACTCCCACAACTGGGTAGGAAAGTTTAACATCCTACTTCTCTAACTTCTGTTAAATGGCAGTTATCAATCCTCATTCACATTCTTAAAATACCCATCCTACTTCTGCAGCATATCTCTCATTCTTAGTAGATTGCTATGAAAAAAAACCAAAAACAACAAAAACAAACCCCAAACCAAATAAACACATAACACATTTCTCACATAAGCTGACTTTTTGAGAAACTGCCTACAGCATGCAAGTGCCACAGCTAAAATACATTTCTTGATGTGTTTTTTGAGTTATAACAGCAGAGCAGCTTAACTAAAGTGATCCAAGAGTATTTTTTTAATATATAATTTAATATATAATAATTATTTTTAACCTTGGCACTCTGATGCATTCCTCTGTTCCCGGCAAGCCAAGCTGTCCATCAGTAGCCAGACCCCAAGCATATACCTGACCCTTGTCATTTAATGCAAGAGTGTGAGCTTCTCCACATGACACAGCTACAATATTTTGGGCATCCAGTGCACCAACATGCTCTAAAGAACCAAACAAACAAAAAGTTAGTTGTTTAAAAAACAAAAGCTACTAACAAGCTAGTGTTGAAGTTCAAGACAGTTCTACTCAGTACCAAGGTATCAATTGAAATGACACAGAAGTGCAGAAGTCTAACCAAACAGCCCTCATCTAACATTTTAAGCATCCTGGTTGAGAAGCAGGAAGTTAAATCTGACACCCCAAAATAACAGAACAACAATAGTGTCTGGAGCAATATATACAACTGCACAAACACTGCAGCTTGATCACAATGGGTCCTTCTAATATTGCCACCTGAAAATGAGTGCAGAAACTCAATTAACATTAAGGCCAAATAGATTACTGTCAAATGACTACACGTGTAGACATTATGTAAGAGGAAAACCTTCTACCACAGCAAATTAAATTCACCTATTCATTATTAACAAAACAGCGTGCAGAACAAGGCAGGGCAAATTAAAGACTAAAGCTACTGATTTTGCAATGAGCTACACAATGTCCTCTTTATAATGCAAAATACTGTAGAAACCGATCCTAAATAGTATTTTTTCTAGATATACAGTGCACACCTCTGAAAAGCAGACACTAAAATATCTGTCATTTGTTTCGAGTAGCATGCATCAATACTTTAAAAACAGGTGGAAAAAGTTTTCTTTCATGCTTATGACTTCATAATGTCAGATTTCTGAGCACATTTCAGTGATAGTGAAGCGGCTGGAATTTTTAACAGTTGCCTTAAGTAGGAGCCCACTTGCACATTTCATGCCAAGTTTTCAAACACAAATTCTATTCCTCCCTACAAATGGCACACCACTGAAAAAGCCTGTGTAGCATCAATGTAACAACTGTAAACACAGCCTAGCTCAGCCTAAGCCCATCTCTAAACAGTAGCTAACAGCATCTACAATACCGCAGGCACTGTTTCCAAAATAAACCACCACAGACAGGGGACCCGAGTTCATGTTTTCTAAACAGCGGTCTGATTAAAGGGGTTACCACCCCAATTCAGCCCATTATAGCCTCCACAACTCTGCCAATGGAAGACGTCACCTCAGCATTCTCCAGTTGAGATAACAGCTTGTTCATTAGCCCAGGCTATCTTCACCAGCTGCTAAACTAGCCAGGCTGACTTGGCCTAATATGGATTAAGAAAGATTCACACAAGCAATGTGTGGAGGAAAGATGTAAGGCACAGCTAAAAAGTGCCAGTGGCAGCACAGAGGTGGCAAAATTATCTTCAGTTGGCAGAAAGGTGTTCGAAAGACAGCATCCACCCATTTGTAAAGATACTGAGTCTCTTCATGCTGCACAGCTTAGCCCCGTGCACTGACCTCACATCAGAACACTCAAAAGTACTGTCCATAATCTACAGATGAAAGAAAAGTTAGGGAGGACAATGCAATCCTCATGACTGCTGTGCCTGAGTATATTTTAAAAGTATAATAAGAGAGCTATAGTAGTTCCCTGTCCATTACATATAAAATTTCATTAAAGGTTGCTAAAAAAAAAAGTATCTGATACTGGTTTAAACTTCCAGGTTTAAAAGTTAATTCAGCACCATCTCTAAAGTGAGTAACAAGTATTCAGATTAAATTTGACAAACTGAGTTTTTATTCATGTTCATGAAGTAGATGTTTGCACAGGACTAAGGTCTATCAGTTTTAACATCCATTTACTGTTTCCCAAGTAAGTCCAAACTGGTTTTAAAAAGTTACACATCAACTACACCAATCAAAACCAAAAAATCTTTATTTGGCACCAAATCTGAAACTCTGAACGAAGATCTACTAAAATACAAATATTTCAAATGGAAGTAGGGCATTATGCAGTATCAATGACTGTGCCAAGGAACTACTACAATTGCTATAGCCACGACTACAATAAACTCTTAGTAAGCCTTTTCAGTTTTGCTTACGTTATGCTTTAAGCACTGTCAGAAGCACTGCTTTATACCTCAGCAGCACGTAGCTATGACTCTCATGCACAGCTCTGAATGGAGCCCACGTGCACACTCCTCTGCAGTCCCTGCAAGAGGTTTACCCACCTCTCCTACAGAACTGCACTAGTAAGAAGCAGAAACATACATAAGACATAGACAAGGAAGGAAAAAAAGCTCAAAGAAGTTTTACATTGCAACTTTTACACTTCTCTAAATCCTGTTCCTGTACCACTGCAGGGTGATGTCTTTTATCAAAAGTTGTTCTTAGTTCTTAAAAAAACTCAAAACTAGAACATTGTTTTAATCAGACCTGCTCTGTATCACATGGTAGATAACTAAAACCACACACCAGGCTTCTCAACTATGGCGTGCCGAATACTCATTGCTATCATATTGCAGCTGCCAAACCTGTATGTATAGTACAATGCTAAAATATGTATTGAAGCAGGTCACCTTCCCTTGAGATTAAAACCAGCCACTGAATCTCCCCAGTCTTAGGTAAAGTGATTTCATGCTGAAAATAAAAATAGTGGCACTGTGCAGCTGCACAGCAAGACAATGTACATGGGGGGCACCCATATTTCACACTTGGTTGTTTCCAACTGTCACAAAATATGACCCAAAAGAATGCTTTCAGTTAAAAATATGCTTATTCTTGGAAGAACTGCATACACAATTCAACACACAGAGACACTGGCAATCTTAGCTTTATGCAGCACAATGGAACAAAAAAATGCATGCACAACCATACATACTCTCCACGATTCATTACTTCTAAACCTACCAGGTCTTTTCCTGGCTTTCTCATGCCCTAGTTGTCCTAGGTCATTGCATCCACATGTGTAAACAGTCCCATCATCCAAGACAAAAACTGTATGTCTCAGTCCACATCCTACATCTCTGATCCTTTTATTTAGGAAAAAATCACTTCTTCTGGGTTCTAAAACAATTTCTTCATCAATTCCACCCAATCCAAGCTGTCCAAAAGATGCATTTCCCCAGCACAACATGTTTATGCTTCTCTTGATCACAGAGATTTTCCAACTTCACTTTTCCAGAATATCCCTTGTATGCAGCTGTTAAAAAAAAAAAAAAAAAA
>VWZI01010633.1:102007-137666 GCA_013396835.1 Psilopogon haemacephalus
AAAAAAAAAGGGGGGGGGGGGAGGGGGGGAAAGTAGAGTTCTCCAGTATTGTCCCTAACATTTATGCTACCTAGCATGTAATCCACGAATTCACTTTTCCTACACCAATATACTGAAACACAGAAAAGTTCTACAGAGCATGATTTATTGAGTTTTGACATTATTTACTTTAGCTGCCATAAACTGCCTTCCTTCCTTTTTCAGATAAGCCTTTAAGACATGTAAATCCCTGATTTTATAAAACTTTGTTTCAAAAACTTGAAAATATCATTCTTTGCAAGGCTTCTCCAATCCCCAATCCAGACCTACAGAAACAGCAGTCACAACCACCCCTAACCAACAGAAATTACCTCAAATATAATTTAAGCAGACAGAAGAGGTTAGTTTCTTTAGGTAAGGAGCTTCATCACTCCAGAAAGCATTGTGTATGGCCTCAAGAGCATCCCCAAAACCAACACTTGACTCAATGCTTGGAAAAAATTGGTCAACTCTAATCAATTCAGTTATACAACACAAATCATAGTATGATGTGTCAATCGTTGCATTTAAAAAAATTAGTCAACTTAAGTTGCAATTTAAAGTACACAGCTGAAGCTCAAATCCCTAGTATCACACTGCAATCACATTGGCTACAGCTTCAGAGTTACTCTGCAGTAACAGGAGACCAGACATACAAACTCCCAACTGTAAATTGCAATTACCAGCACTTGTGCCGACAGACTCTGTACCTACGTGGAAAGGGCCCAAAGCTACATTTCTCTTTCTTTTTCAGTATGGCAGACAATGAAGAATCTATGCCAACATTTATACTATTACTTATACCATCTTTCACAACATTAAGTCTCTCCATACTTTCAAAGCAACTGCTAGAAATCTTTTGTCTGTGACCATTACTTGGAAGGCATGAATGATGGCAGGTGGAATACAATGCACTACACTACTGTCTAACATTCCGCAGGGTCATAACATGTATAAACCATCTAAATATAAAACTACTCAAAGAAGCCAGCTGTCAGTGAACACTTCAGTGTTACACAAACCAAAGTGGGGCACAACTCTTCATAGCACACCAACACTTTTCTCTGCAAAAGTAAAAAAGCAGCAAACAAGGTGCTTATTTTTGCAGCCTCATAAAAAAAATCTGCCAAGAGCTTAAAATATACTAGATTCTTTTTACCTATCACAGGAGATGACGCATGATCAAGTATTTCCCTAGCTATCACTAGCTATATCCTACCACATTCAGAAGGGGACATCAAAATGAAGCCATCTTCGGCTAAGACATTGCTACACCATCGCAAATGTCACACATCTGTAGCAGTAACTGCAATGAAAGCTTCAACCTGCAACACAAGAAAGTAGAAGAGATCCATAATTTTAATGCATCAAGGATTCCATCATCAAGATTCATCTCCATCCCCAGTGGGGTAAAAAAAGCTATTTCCTGTTGAAACAGTTAAGTATTTCCACAGACAGTGGAGGTTTTATTTTGGTTGTTTCTTTTAAGAGTCAGTAACCAAATAAGTTTTGTACTTTGCTCTCAAATCACAGCAGTATTTTATCCACGTAGTCATGAAAGCTAAGTCACGCTGCCGACTGCTGGATACTACCATGCGTGACGTCAGAAGCCGCCCAATGCCTACACCGCACACAGGAGGCGAGGGAAACCACCCAACTCATTCTCTACCAACAAACACAGGAGGCAAGCGGAACCACCCAACTCGCAGGGCGCGAGTAACGGCGCTGCAGGAAGGGTCTGGACGCTTCCCGCAGGCTGTGCCACCGCTCTCGCTGTGCCCAAGCACTGAAGTGCTCCTAAAGCGCCCCGGCCGACGGCTGCCCGCCCGCGGAGGCACAGATGGCTGCATGCACCGCACACTCCTGCTTGCTCCGCCTGCCCCTTCGAGCGGGACGCCGCCCGCCGCCGCCGACATACAGCCACTACGATAGGGGCTGAACGGCTCTACCCTTCTCGGGATACAGAGTCCCCAGCCACCGGAGAGTTCACCCGGAGGCCCGGGGAGAACGGTGGGGGCGGCCCTAAAGTAGAACGGGCCAGCGGCGACGGGAGCGGGGCCTCCGCGACTTGCGACGGGGGCGGCGCCAGGAGCCGAGCTCGTCTCAGTGCCCCGTCGCTGCTCAGCGCCGTCGCCCGTAACGGTCCTAACCACCCCAGCCCACCGGCCGCTCCCCGTGCCTGTCCCCTCGCCCCGTGGGCACCGTCACTCCTCCCGCCTCGTTTCCATAGCCGCCGTCGCACCGCTCCCACCGTGCGGGCCGAGCGCGGCCCCGTCCTCTTTCCCGTTCGCCTCGCGGAGCCGAAGGTGAGGCAGCGCCTGGCACCGAAGAGGTCCGGCAGCAGCGAGGCGTCCGACTTGCTTCACCCGGCGCCGCCAGGCCGCGCCCAAGCCCGGCTCGCCCGCTGCAGGCACTCACCAGCCGCCGCGAGGGCGTGAGCAGTCCCGGTGCAGCGCGCTGACAGGGCCCGGCCGCCGCTCCTGCGCAGGCGCGGACTGGGCAGGCGGTGCCGCCGCGCGCCCTCACCAGCCTCGTGGCCAGGGGCGGTGACGCACCGGCGGCGCGGAGTGGCGTCAGCAGGGATCTCTGCGACGGGGCAGCGATGGCCGGGCTGTCAGTGGAGGCTTTCAGCGGCCCGCGTCTAGGCCTCTGCCGTTCTCGGGTCCAGCCGACCGCCGGGGATGGGGGGGCGCTCTGGGGCGGTGGCGCAACACCCCCAGAAAGGCAGGGACGGAGGTTACAGTCGGAATCATCGCGTGGCTTCAATTCCCGCCGCTGGGCTGTTGCGACTGAGCGAGAAGCTGGTAACGGAAAGGAAATTTAGGAGGATGGCCGTGAAGTGACGGGTGGTGGAGCGGTGCTTGCGTCTCCCCGGTGCACCTGGAGAGAGTAGAGCTGGCTGCAGGAGGGTGTCCACCCCGGGGTGCTGACTGCAGCTGACCGGATCTGTGGCTCGGGAATAGATGACATACAAAATACATCAGCCTTAAATTTCTGTGCGGGGGAACTGTTTTAAATTCAAGAGTTAAAAAAAGTCAGTACGTTTTGATACACTCCTTCCACATTGGTTGAGAAGAGGTCTTCATGATGCCAGGTTTTACCGTCGTTGCGCTGTGGCCGAGACCTCGCAGCGTGTTACTGTTCTTTATCGTCCGCGGAGATCTGCAGAAGCCTCTGCTTGATCCCCGAAGGCACGATAAGAATGAGATAGGTGAGTGGGAAGAAATTGGATCCACGAAGGAGAAGCAGAAACACACTGTTCTTCATGCTCCAATTACCTGTCATTAACTTCTGACTGAAGGAGCTCCTTCCCCCAGCGTGATCCTGGCGATGTGGCTACGGCGGTAAGCAGCAGTGTCAGCACCGCCCCTGCCGTTGGCTCCTCTTGGCTCAGGAGCAGGGCGGCCTGAGGGTCTTCTATCTTCGGAGTTGTGCATTCCAGTTACAGGCTTCTCTCAGGTCTCCAGAGCATGCACAAGATGGGCATGTTAAACTGTTTGTTTTACTGCACATTTCTCTCTAGAGAAGCTTACAACATGATAAGCATATTTTATGCCTTTATGCAATTTACGTAAGTGGAACAGGTTAGGAATTCAAATGCAAGCTCACTGTAGCAGCTTTGCCATCTACCTTTATGTAGATCAGGAAGTAAGGCCAGGACCTGGTGTGCTTCACAGCAAGTGTTTTTGCAAACTATGTATAGGAAAGGTGCTGAGTTTGGTGTCATTTTGCCCTGCAAAGGAAAACTTTTAAGAAAACCCTACAAATGGCATGTCTTGGCCCAGCCATTAAATGTTCCTTTGTGTACCTAAATAGGTAAGATTGTGCGGGACTGCTTGGAACTTATAGGTCTAACAGTAAAGACACTAAAAATAAGTTCATGCACACAGATGATGAGACAGCTGTATGGCTGGCAAAGGTTGTGTGATACAGTACTTTTCAGGATAGCAAAACCACAAGTTTGTTATTTAAAGGGCAGATGTGAGTGTTTTTGTCTTCATATTCCACACGTGAAAATGGCTAGTAGTGGCTGTTACACATAGCAAAGAAAGGAAACCATTTTGTTTGTGAAGTAGATTTGAGTCATTCATTGTGCAATGTGTCCTCTGACCAGCATGTGGGGATATGTGCATGTAGTTGAAGAGAACATGACATGCCCAGAACAATTTTTGTGCAGGGAAAAAAAAAAAAAAAGGTATTTTGGTATAGCTGGCCTAAAGCATTAAATAGGAGATACAAAAAGCAGGAAACAACATAAAACACTGCACAAAGCCCAACTTCCCTGTGTAACAGACATAGCTGTCTTATTCAGAAGAATTATTTTAGTTCCAAAATCAGATTACTTAAATAATTCAAATGTATCTTCAAGCAAAATATAAGCCATATTTTCCTTTCACTTATTACCTATCTTAGCAGATTTTCTTTTCTGTGCTAGTGAAATCATATCCTGCCTGTCTTAATGCCTTGAGAAAGCCCTTTGCTTCATGAGGCTGAAAGTACACAAGAGGCAGGAGAAAGGGAGTACCAGCTCTTACACCAAATCACTGCTTGGACTCCCTGCCACTCAGTATGACCAATCCTGTATGAAATCTGCCAAAATACAGCTCTGTAGGTGCAGCAAAGTTCAAAGTTCAGATGTCCATTCTAGCACTGTAAACAGCCCCAGTATTTTCCAGTGGTGCAAAATCCGGTGAGGACAAGGAGTATCCATCTGGTAAACTTCAGGAAAAGGATTTTTTCTTTCCCACTGCCTTAGCACAGAGGGTTTCCTGTTACAATTATGGTCTTCTTAGGGATGGTCACAACAAGCAGGAAACTACTTGGAGTTGCCCTGCCATTATTAAAGTAGCAATGATTGGCTACTGCTTGGTTATTGCTGTCAGCACAATAGTTGCTCTTAACTTGTACCCCAGTTAATTTAAAAAATTAAAAATAATCTAGTGTTAACTAATGTATATTTTATGCTTTCTTACTGGCAAACAACTGTCAGTTAATACACGTTTTTGAAGGCTACAGTGTTACACCATGGAACTTTCTGTATAGCTCATGACCAGAACTGACTCTGCTCTCTGCCTTCATTTTCTCCTGGCAACTGTCAGTACCTTCTTTATCATGAGTTCCTCATTTCAAACCCCTTTGTTTTATAGTTTGATGTGGCACAGACTGCAGAAAATAAAAGTGGGTGTCCAGAACAGCTGATGCCATAGAGAGGTGAGCATTTGGCTGTGAGAAACTACTAACCTTTGTGCAAAGTCTTTGTGGAATATTGTTTATTTAGACAAGCAAAAGGCTTTAGAATGCAAATAGCCTTACAAACAAGGTGTGGTTAGACCCTTTTATGCTATTTCAGTTTGACATTTTATCCTTACATTTTTCATAGTATCAATATTTGGATGTAAGTAATTAATGAAAGTGCCAATGTAGACAGGTAAACATAACTCACACACACAGAGTATATGTTTTATATGTTCTGCTGCTTGATAGCTGAGTCTATTCTGGTTCTATCTGCCCACCCTTTATGTTTCTGGTTAGTTAAATGCCAATATGCTTACAAGTTATTTATTAACTGATGGCAATATGGTGGGGGAAAAATGAACTGGTTTTGGCCAATTTGTGAAAATAAACCACTGTACAAATACTGAATTATTCTGTGTCTGGCTTGGGGCACCTCAATAAGGGAACCATTTAAGGGTAAGCAAAACCAAAACCCTTCAACATACCATTCCCTCATCCTTTCAGGCCACAAAATATGGCTGAAATAGCAAAAAAAATGCTACTCATAGAATGGCATATATGAAGAAAATAGAAATGCAGCAAGGACAAGGATTAATCCTGGACAGAAGAACTACAGTGAAGGAAACAAGCTGACCTTTTATTTAGGTATGAAGATCTTGTGCTCACAAGCTCCTCTGGATCCAATAACCCCAAGCCCACACTAATGGTAGCTGGCACCCAAACTAACCACTTTATCCTGGTAGAAGCCAGACAAGTGCCGAGGCAACTACAGGTTAGAGCTGAAGATGCTGAACACTTCTGAGCATCCTACACAGAGGGTTGGGAGTGCAGGCCCCTTACCTTCCCACTTTGGTGATGTTTCACACTATTACCTGATTTTTTCTGTTACAAATAGATCAGCAGACCAGATGCTAATTGAACGGCAGTAAATTCCCATGTAATCCCTTGAGGTTTTTGACCTAAACGTTGATTGCTGAGAGACCAGTTCTCACATCATTAAAAAGGGCTTTAGCTCAGGCTAAAACAGATCTTTGGTTTCAAAGGTTCAGTCTTATAGGAATGAAAGATCAATGCTTGAGACATTTCTGCCCTGCAGAGACCATTTTAAGGACACATTGAACCTCAGCTTATAAAATAGCAGCTCCAAGTGGTGCCACATGCTGCTGATTCTGACATGACACTGTGTCTTTGCATGGCAGTATGATGAAGCACCCTAAAATTAGCCTTCTTAATATTTCGTAAAGAGCAGGCAGAAAGGTAGCAGCAAGAACAGAGGAGAACAAAGCGGCACAGGAGAGGACCAGAACTGAGGCTTACACACAGGCTGGTCACAACAGTTCATGGTGAGCACCCTCGGCTTCTTTACAGGTTTCTGTGTTGGATTGTTTAGTGTCATTTCTTAAAGCCAAGCACAGGGGGACCTGGCTGGGAAAGAGAAAGGTGCTCCTGTAAACAGAGGTGGGGTGGAGGGATGTGTTTTCTCAGGGTGGCTGGGAGACAGCAGAGGGGAAAACTAACAGTGAAAACTTCATGGATGGTCTCTTAGAGGTGTTCTGGGAGCTGGCATTTAATTCACAGAATTAAGTTTGTTGTTACTGGAAAGAACAAGGAATGGATGGAAAAATAGTGCTGGTACCAAAACCAGAAACACCCCAGTAAAGTTCCTTCTCTATTGAACTAGACCGAATTTTTCCTAATAGCTTTCTCTCCACCCCATTTCTAAGGTGATTTAAGTCATTGGATTTACAAGAAGTAGGAGTTCAGAGAGAAAAAAAATCTTCTAAGCAGTAGGAATATAAGCATGGATGTGTTTGGATATGGGAACAGAGATAATGAAGGAAAATCATAGACCAGAATAATGATTGCAGATGAGCAGGAAAAAAAAAAAAACAAACTGTAAGGAAATACTTGAATGTCAGAGGGCAGAATAGGTGTGACATGAAATGAATGTTAGGGTTGATTGCTAGGAGAGGAAAAGACACAGCATGTATCTTTGGGAAGCAGAGGATTCTGCCATCAGCCGGGTGTGGCAGCCTGTGTCCTTGTGCCTTAACAATTCTCAGGACATGCTGTTTCCTCTGGTTTTGTGGTAGGAATCTGCAAAAAAATAGCTGGGAAGAAAATAAGTCTGAGGTATAAACTGTGACCAATATGTACAAAGTACATCCATCTGTTTCTGCTGTTTATTATCACTCAAAACCATGGGAGTATTTTGCAAGGTATTTCTGTTTAGTCCAGGTGATTGGACTGCAGGTTTTGTGATTTAATTCAGAATAAGAGTCAGGATTTTACAGGGATTACTGAAATGCAGAAGGACATGACACTGGGATCTGTTTTGATGCAGTTAGCAACTGATAGATATTTGGTATAACACAGATTGAAATGTGTGAATCTGTGCCATTTGTATCAACTACAGCACAGGACATCTCTACTCAAAAAAGTGTATTAAATAGGCCCAGTGGACAAAGACTCTTGAATGATGGAAAGTTAGATCTCTCTTATAGAGGTTGTTAAGGAGCTCCACAGAAATTATATGTGAGCAGTCAGAGCTTGGAATCCTTGGGGGACTGTAACTCTGAATATCCTATGGTGTCAAGTCTTTGCATTAAAATAAATTAAATTAATGAATTTTTACTTTGGAGACAGAAGGAAAGTGAGCTGTACAAGATAAGCAATAAAATCCTCCTAACTGTGAAAAATGGAGTCACTGCTGCTATTTACACACAGTCCCTGTGCAGAGAAACTTACTGACTCCTTGTATCCCCGGAGTTTTCCTATTCTAATAGTTAGTAAACACCGATACAGGGATGAACAATTGCCACAAACTCATCATCATTTGTATCTGTTTAGGGACACTGTACAAAATGCTGACAGTCTTCTTGATGATTTTTTTTAACAGGAGTGATTTAGAAGCTCTTCTCTCAAAAAAATCTTGAGGCATTGTTTATGGGATGATGTTTCTTTGTTTATTTGGTCTAGCAGCATGCAGAAATTTGTTACAATTTAAAACGTCAGGCTTGTGAAGAGAATGCCAAAGCAACTGTGTATCATCTGGAAGCAGAAACAGTAGAGAAGCCACCTGTGCCAAACCTCCATTGCATTCAGATAGCTTTTTATTCTTGGACAGGGAGGGAGGTAGCAATGATTCATAACCTATGTCCGACTGATGAAAACTTGCTTTTTACCAATGTCAGCAAGCCGCTAGGACACCGCGAAATAGGATCACTGATCCCAGTCAGAAATGATGGTTTGAGTGGTACTGGGTAGTCCCCACTGAGCACATATGCATTTACTTCCATAAAAGAACACAGGTCTATTTCCAGCTTCTGCACAGTGTTCTAGAGCAGCAAATTTACTGTTAAACGTACACAATCATAAATCTGAGAGTAGTCTTAGGGGTAGGATCCATGAGAATCAAGAGAGATTGTTCCTGAGAACGTCTCAGGAAGAGAAACAGCATTTCCACAATATCCAACCAAGACATAACAGCTTCTGTTCACCCCATGACCCAGTGGAAACATCCAAACCCAGACAGATTTCCTTCAGGAAAGTCAGCTCAAAACTCCAGTTTCATCAGAAAACACTACCAATAGTGTTTTTCAGCAAGTAGAAATGTGAAAAAATATTGTGCTCAATGTGACCGAATAATTGCAAGTACAAACAATTCAGTACAAACAATATTGTATGCTTTTAAGCTTATAACAAACTCAGCCAGGCAAACTGACTGTTTAACAGACATTCTCAATATTACAAATTAAATTGCATTGAGTAGCATGCGGGGATATCTTTAATAAACTCAAATAAAGCTTATTTGGCCTTATGGCCAAGTGGTTGCTCTGTAACAAACAGCATTAGGATTAAATGATACTTCTCCTGACATGTGATCCTTACTTTTCCTGACCTCTTGCTCAAGTTCGACCCTCTAAATAGCTCATTACAAACTTCCTTGTGTTATCTTCTGAGTTTATAATGATAACCATAAACATTAAAAATCTGTTTATAGCTATGATAATCTGCCTGACTTCCCTGAAAAATTATAATAGACACAGACATAGAAGTCTTTTGTTTATAACCATTGCTAATAGTCATCATTTCCAATGAGTTATGTCATCAGTGATTTCAGAAATCTAGACTTTAGCATTATAGTATCTGCATATTTTCAAGTCAGATTTATGAAATTTGTTATCTTTTGGCTAAGATTTAAGCTAGAAAAGTTAATAGCAGTACAATTTTAAAGTCTTCCCTTGAAAACTTCCCAAATAACATGTGTGTCTCTGCCATTACTTCTTTGGACATACATACACTGACCAACGTAAATGGAGTAAACCCAAAACTAACATACTAATCATCACATATTTTCAAAAATGTGTAGGAAAATTGAAAATACATCTTTTAACTACTTAATGAAAGCATAGACTAGGGCTTCCTATCCTCTCTTTGAATTTCCAAGCTTGTAAATACACCATTACAAACCCAGTGTTTTCTTAATTTACCATGCTGTCCTGATTTAACATAAAGCATATACTTTAAGAGCACTATGTCTAAAAAGAAGTTCAAATACAGAGTTTCCACAGCCCCACACCACCAATTAAGCATGCCGAAAAGGTTTTGTTGTGCTTTAAAAGGCCTTTGCTAAACAGATTAAGTGAAAAATACTTACTACGGTATTAGTGTTTTCTTTCAGTGTCACAGTTTGAAACCTTCCAATATTCTTCCTTTTCTAAAAGAAAAAAAAAGTAAGACATTTTAAAACCATTTTCAAAAGCATCTTCCATTGCTTAAATTAATATTTTGACTGTTTGGAAATTAGAGGTTTATGAAGACTGACAACTGCGTAAGCAGAACCACTGGCTTGAATGTGGCCTGGAAAAGCAATTGTAAACATTTTTTATTACCAAGTGATTTATTTGAAATTAATTAGAGGATTTATGTAGTTGCCTGGAAAAGCTGGATCTTCCTCTATTTCTCTTGTCTTGCATACTTGTGAAAAAGTCATGTTTGGCATAGTTGACAATTTGCATGGCTAGCCAGAATGGGCAGTACCTCCTTTCATTGCACTGAGGTAATTTTCTGGGTCATGATCCTTCCTTCGGTAAGTGAGCTCACATTATCTGAGTGTCACTTGTTCCTTAGGTAGACAGAGTGATTCTAACACTACTGGTGTTTAATGAGATGATACTATCAAATTCATTATCTGCAAGTTTGTGTTTTGACAAAAACTCCTTTATTTTAAAACAGATTCTGTCAGTAAAGTGGTAAACAAATGGGGCTTTTATAGCTTCATGAGTATCTATAGAAACAAGTTTTGCAGCACATGTTCATATACATTCTTACTGTTATAATGTAAGTCTGAGTATCACTTGTTCCTTAGGTAGACAGAGTGATTCTAACACTACTGGTGTTTAATGAGATGATACTATCAAATTCATTATCTGCAAGTTTGTGTTTTGACAAAAACTCCTTTATTTTAAAACAGATTCTGTCAGTAAAGTGGTAAACAAATGGGGCTTAAAGCTTCATGAGTATCTATAGAAACAAGTTTTGCAGCACATGTTCATATACATTCTTACTGTTATAATGTAAGTCTGAGTATCACTTGTTCCTTAGGTAGACAGAGTGATTCTGACACTACTGGTGTTTAATGAGACGGTACTATCAAATTCATTATCTGCAAGTTCGTGTTTTGACAAAAACTCCTTTATTTTAAAACAGATTCTGTCAGTAAAGTGGTAAACAAATGGGGCTTTTATAGCTTCATGAGTATCTATAGAAACAAGTTTTGCAGCACATGTTCATATACATTCTTACTGTTATAATGTAAGTCTGAGTATCACTTGTTCNAGGCATTCCAGAGGGATGAGGCATGGTAAGGGAAAGAGTGACAGAATCATCAGGAGGGGCTGGTAAACTGATCTTAAGTGTGCAGAGTAAGGAGACACACTAAAGTGCTGTTAAAACAGTAGCTATTTATCAAGTCATCCACCTACTCAAATTCAGAGTTTGGGAATTACAGCTTAGTTACGTTTTTGTTACAAAGTGGCACTTTTTTACTACAAAGGAGGAAATTTTTTAAAGCTACAGAACTTGTCCGGAAGCTCTTTTCTTCCCTTGGCTGTACAATCAGAGAGCTGGGCAGTTAGTGCTTTCTGACCACTGTGCACAGGGGTTCAGATAATAGCAGCTAGCACTCCTGCTGCTAGCTACAAACAGACGATTCCCTGAAGACCCCACAGACCATTTCTGCATTTTATTTGTCGGCATAAAGACTGCCATGCCATTCTGCTACAACCATGTGGCAAGATGATAGGTTCCCTTTAATCATGGAGCTGCCTTGACCAATTCTCAGTTCATCCTGTTGCACCACTGCAATGTACTGTACAAAATCTCTCCTCTCCATGGCGTATGCATCTGTCATATTTTAGCCTGTGGTCTCTTGCATGTCAAGCTTTTGTCTTTAGTTAGCTCCTGTAGACATCTCACTGAACTATGAAGTTGCTGTCTTCCAAACTTTATCCCAGGCCTGACTCGCTGAGGTGATCCAACAACCACAAGTTCAGAGATGATCTGACTGCCATGTACACCACTAAGAAACCTCTGACACTTTCATCTGAGTGTGCTTGGAAAGCAAGCAGGCTCACAAAATTAGTCTTTAAATGTTGGCTTCCCATGAATGCCCTTTCCTTGTTCTCTTCTGGCTAGTATCCTTTAAGACATTCTCTCATAAAGTATAATCTTGACAACTAAGTTATTGAATGTTATGTTGTACTAAAATTCTGACTAGAGATGGTGTTTTTTACACCTCTAGTTGTCTATAACAGGAGTGGAAGCCTCTGATGCTCCATACACCAGACATTCAGTCTGGGTTTGATTACTCTGAAATCCTAAAGGTTCTGATCTGTGCTACCGTGAGGCTGAGATGCCTCAGGCTCCTGCTGACTGCCTGGCTCTTGCTTTAGGCAGAAGGACATCTGACATAAAACAAAGAAACAGACTGGGAAGCCACTATACCTCTCACTATGTTTTCCTAATTGCCATGCAACCCAGTAATCAGCTTGCCACAAACAGCAATCTTACTTTGCTCTTTATGTTAAAAGCACTTACAGATGGACTCTCAGTGAAGCATCAGCTTTTTAAGGGTTTTAACAGTTCTTTGTAAGTAGCATGGATGAAATTCTGCTCTCTGTTCTAAATGTGCAATGTCACTTAAGTGATAATGACTGCATTGTAAATCTGTTTGACAAATGTGTAATTGGAAATAGAAACTGTGTAGTTACAAAACACAACTCATTAGACTGACTCTTAATCCACTTTTAAAAATACAATCCATAACGTGGTGTTGCGTTAATCTCAGTTCCAAGTCAAAAGCATTCAAATGTACAACCCTGTCCCTGGACCACAGTGGTTAACAAAGGCAGATAGTGTCGATGTCAGCTCTGCTTAAAATCAAGCATAGAAACAGCTATTGTGAGAAAAAAATAATAAAATTCCATTACAATTTAAAAAATCAATTCAAATAATCAAAAGTATATAAAGTGTCTTTCACTTTTGTAATGTAACTATTTTGTTTCCCTTTAGATTTAAGTAACAAGATACTTCTACTGTTTGTACCAGTCCTTCTGACACCCTGTTGAGTTGGTATTACTCATGACTACAATGACCCTTTTTAGATGTTTTGTAGATGTATGTTCTGAGGAAACCAGGTGAAGTGGATAGATCGGTACCTTCTAGGGTATAACCCTGCTTCATCTGAAGAACAAATTAGACAAGCCTCAAAAAAGGGGAAAGCAAAACGCAGAAAAGAACATCAGAAGCACAAATGTGTTTGGCTTAGTGCCCTCTCTTGCATATACTCTCAGGAAAACAAATCCATTTTATCAGCTACAGCAAGATTGGACGAACTTGTACCATCATCAGGCTGAGTTAGAGACCTGAAACAACACTGCAAAATTAGTTTTGTCTACTAAGCCAGGTTTTTGTTGAAAACAAGAAGGAAAGACATGAAAGACAAGAAATTGAACAAGGAAATAAGAGAAGGAAGGAGAGAGTCATAGTAGGAGTGCAAATCTCATATATCACAGGGTGTCCCAAATTAAGTGAAGACAATAGAGCTATCATTTCCAGATCCCATTTTATGGTCTGTTTTGGACTAGTCATGTCTTGCAATCAGGACAGTGAAATCCTATAGCGTCAGACTGCATTCTGTAGTTTCTTGATGGCACTTGGAGTAGTAACCCTGACTGTAAATCTCACACCTTACAATCAAGACAGTTTTTTGGCATCAAATCAAGCTTCCTCTTGCTTCACTTGGCCAAACCAGTTTCTGGGTTATTAATTTAAATGCATTGAGCCTACACACTTCGTAGTTGAACCCTAAAGAGAAAATACCCACTTTAAAATTTGAAAGTTAGCAAACAGAAGAACCCAGCTGCTTGTAGAATGTTATTGCTAGCTGTACTCTCTTCACTTAACCTGGGACACTCTGTGATATTTTGAGATTTGCACTCTTCATGTGGTCCTCTCCTTCCCTGTCTTCTTTTACTTTCTCATTTAATTTCATGTCTGTCTTCTTTTGTAGAATGTCATTGTTTAGAGATGCCAACTTAAAACAAGAATTTCCCCTGGAAAAAAAATGCAGGAAAACCTAATAAAATATTGACTGTCTGGGTAACAATAACAGACACTTTCTGCTAACTCTTCTGTACTACAGGCACCTTTGGAAGCTGACCAAGTTTTTTCAAAGGCAAATATTGTCCAAGATAGCATTGGCCAATGGGTAATACTGCACAAGGGAAAAAGATCATAGTTTAAAATAATCACTCAGTGTCCTCCATATTTTACAGGCAGGAAATCCACCACCTCTAAGGAGCTGATATTTTTACAACTGAGTACAATTTTTTTTTAAAAGAAAGGGATTTTACAAACTCCCTTTTACAACTGTCACCCATCATATCAATTATTTCATATTTTGGGGATTATCTCTGTGTTTTATAGAAATCTTTATAACACTTTCCAACTGTATTGTTCTTTTGCAACAAAGTAAAATAGTGGTGTGTATTTTTAGCAATTAATTCATTTCGAAAAGCAAATAGATGGGACATTGGATGGAACCGGGTGAGGGCAGTACAAGAGATTGTGGCTCTCTACAAATGACTGAAAGATTGATTTCATTACTCTGCTTGTAACTAACTTTCTGGAAAAATCAGACTCCTCTCCTCTCCTAATGATATTGTTGACATGAGATCATTTGCTTCACTAGAAACAGCATCAGGCCCCCAAAATTACTGGTGTATTTAATCTAAATTGTTAAGGAGACCAGAACATTCTATAGTAACACTCAAACTATCCTCATGTGAGTGCTGTCCTGTTAAATGATAAAGCTGTTTTGGGCTGGGTGAAACAGAATTAGGCACTGAAGAATGTCTCAACATCACTTTTTGTGCTTTCTACGGAGAAAAGCTACTGTGTCTTTCATCCATCTGATTTGTCTCCTCTTCTAAAATTAGAATCTGAGCTAGAATCACACAATACCTGGCAGACTAATGCTAAGAGATGCACTGCATGATGATACAAACAGATAATACCCAACTCATACTATCTTACATAGGGTTTGCAAATCACTGCTGAAGTAGCTTGACTAGAAACATCCAGAAAATCGCTTTTAACACTTTTCCAAAAAGAATGGCTTTAAGACAATTCACTGCTGCCACCGCTGTTCAAATTACTGTACTTTTAAATGTAATTCCTCAAGGAGCAACTAGTCACTGACATCACTGCTATTGTTTGAAGATACTGGGCAACTCACTGCCCTTGGAATAGGTGAATATCACTGGGCTGGTGTAACAAAAAACAAGGCAGGCCCCTTATGAGTCAGCACTGGTTGTTCAACCAGTGAAATGGTCACCGCCCTGCTAAGCCTCTCTTCTGAAGTTATTCCTTCAGCCCATTAAAGCAAACTTGCATAACATACTACTCCACACTTCACATTAGAAAGAAATGGGTTCAGCCTTGGGATGAGGAAGAACAGTGGTTGGTGTGATTCAACCCAAAGTGGGTAATAAGTCTGTACTCCATAAGGCTTCAGAGAGACCTGCAAAATCACTCCCTCTCTAGAACTTAACTGCAAAGTCAGTATTTTTGATAGCAATCTTGAATTACAGCCACAGACACAAACCTGGTCTTGTAGAAAATCTTGTTTAGATATTGTGATATTCTCCCTCTTTTTCCAGTTGTCCTCGTCTCTCCACATCTTCTGTTTGTGAGAAAGCTGTACAAACACCATCTTCCTGCTCTGTATCATTGAAGGTCACCTGTGATAGTCACAAGAACACAATGGTTATTGCTGCTTCTGCATATATTTATGGGCAATAGTAGACTCTGCTGTTGTATAGCACACTGGAGTCAGAAAAATACAATAAAATAGGCATGCAAAATGGGAATTTTGTCTTTTTTCAATACTTACACATGAAAATTGAAGACACAAATGTAATTATTATTATTATGACATCACTGCTTCTTTTAACTGTCTTTTGTAGACCCTTCTTTCATAAAGTCCACGTGAAACATGAAATGTCTTAATGGATTTTCAGAAGCATGTGCTGTAAATCAAGAGCAAATTTCTACTGCACTGTATAGTACTTTCACCAGCTTAAAGGCACCATTTGTGACAGCACAATGAGAAGTTACTATGAAATATCTGATACCAGATTTTCTTGCTATCAGTTAGAACCCTTTGGATGTAAGTTTTGGAGAGACAGTGGGACATGAGTTTGCTGACAGTCCAAACACTCATTTGTCATTTCCACCATTAGTGCATCAGCTCCACACAAACTTGCTAGGAGGCCTTCATTAGACCATGTTCCTTTTTTTTTTTTTCCCCCAATGTGATCTGTAGAATATATCCCCTGGATCTGACTCACAAGGCTCTCTGTCCCTTGTGGACATGGCAAAGCAATCTGTATATACCCATCACCTAGCACTTCTAGTATAGTCACAACCTGTCACATGCACACCATTGCCTATATTTTGAATCACACTGCAACTCCTTCTATTAGTTTAAAAATTAAGCAAAGAGATGTATGAGCTGTACAATGGAAAATTCTTCCTTTGGCAGACACTGACGGCACTTTGTAACACCCCAGAATAAGCATTCTGAGTGCTGTTATGTTCTTCTGAACATAACACCATAGGAAAGAAGACATCAGAATGAGCTTTCATTACCAGAGACACTGCCACATGAGGAAGTACCACAGCTACTCTTGTAGGCAAAGATACCTGAATCTGTCCAGATCCTTTCAGATTATGCTTATCCAATACACAAGACAGCAGGTTCTGGTTACAGATGTTAGGAAATACTCCACTGTGGCATGAATTGCTGAAAGAGATTGATCAGCTCCTGAAGGAAGCATAATTGTAGCACACTCTGACTTGTGCCTTCATGGGTCTCCATGTGACTTCATTATCTTGTTCTGATTCTGCACATGTTCCTTGACTGGTGTGACTACAGTGCACAGTTGCATCATTGATAAATGTGCATTTTCCCCAAAAATTCAGATCAAGTTCTAATGGTTGAATGAGTTAGGAAGCTACAGCTACAGTACTGTTTCACATACTCACAGCACAAACTCTCATTACTTTGATCTCCCCACAGGCACGCAGACACCTGCTGTGTGCAAACTGACTGGAGTTGCTCTCGAAGTGGCTTGGTTTAGTCCACTTGAGCTTAATTAAAATCAGAGCCACTTCACAAATCATCTGTAAAAACGTATTGCCAGCAAGTGTTTCTTTGTGGCATGGATGCCTCTTTCCATGTTAGTTGCACTGCTGATGTTCACAGAATTGAAGAACCACAGAATTAAATAGGCTGGAAAAGACCTTTGAGAGTATCGAGTCCAACTTATCACCTAACCCTTCTAATAAACTAAACCATGGCACTAAGTGCCTCATCCAGCCTCCTTTTAAACACTTCCAGGGATGGTGACTCCACCACTTCTGAGGGCAGCCCATTCCAAAGCCCAATCACTCTGTGACAAACTCCTTCCTAACATCCAGCCTAAGCCTGCCCTGGTGCAGTTAGAGACTGTCTTGTTCTGTCACTGGATGCCTGGGAGAAGAGACCAACCCCCACCCGGCTACAGCCTCCTTTCAGGTAGTTGTAGAGAGAATGAGGTCTCCTCTGAGCCTCCACCAGGCTGAACACCCCCAGCTCCCTCAGCCACTCCTCTTAGGGCTGTGCTCCAGCCCCCTCACCAGCCTTGGTGCCCTTCTCTGGACATGGTCAAGCACCTCAACATCTTTCTTGAATTGAGGGGGCCAGAACTGGACACAGGACTCAAGGTATGGCCTAACCAGCACTGAGTACAGGGGTAGAATGACCTCTCTGGTCCTGTTGGTCACACCATTCCTGATACAGGCCATTTGCCTTCTTGGCCGCCTGGGCACACTGCTGGCTCATGTTCAGTCACCTGTTGAGCAGTACCCCCAGGTCCCTCTCTGCCTGGCTGCTCTCCAGCCACTCTGTCCCCAGCCTGTAGCACTGCATGGGGTTGTTGTGACCAAAGTGCAGAACCTGGCACTTGGCCTTGTTCAAACTCATGGCATTGGACTGTGCCCATCTATCCAGCCTGTCCAGATCCCTCTGCAGAGCCCTCCTACCATCCAACAGATTGACACATGCTCCCAGCTTTGTGTCCCCTGCAAACTTGCTGATGGTGGACTCAATCCCCTCAGCCAGATCATCAACGAAGATATTAAAGAGGGCTGGACCCAGTACTGATCCCTGGAGCAAACCACAAGTGGCTGGCTGCCAACTGGATGTGGCACCATTCCCTACCACTCTCTGGTGAATCACTCTCAGGTGACTTGGTCATAAAAAGAGATCAGGTTGGTCAAGCAGGTTAAATCCATGCTGGCTGGATCTGATTCCCTGACCATCCCATAGGTGCCCTGTGATTGCATTCAGGATGATCTGCTCCATTATCTGGCATGGCACTGAGGTCAGGATGACAGGACTGTAATTTTCTGTGTCCTCCTTCCACCTCTTCTTGTGGATGGGCACCACATTGGCCAGCTGCCAGTCTTCAGGGACTTCTCCAATAAGCCATGACTGTGGATAAATGTTGGAGAGCAGCTTGGCAAGTTCATCTGCCAGCTCTCTCAGCACCATAGGATGGATTCCATCTGGTCCCATAGACTTGTGAAGATCCAAGACCAATAGGTCCCCCTAGCTGCTTCCTCCTGGATTACAGGAGGATTCCTGTTCTGCTTTCTGACCCCACCTACCAGCTCAGGAGGCAGCTGTCCTGAGCACAACCTGCCTTACTATTGAAAATTGAGGCAAAGAAGGTGTTAAGCACCTCTGCCTTTTCCTTGTCTCTAGTCACTACATTCCCATCCTTGACCAATAAAGAGTGGAGATTATCCTTGTCCCTCTTTTGCCATTAATATATTTATAAAAACATTTTTATTATCATTCACAGCAGTGGCCAGTCTAAGTTCTAACTGGGCTTTTGCCTCCCTAATTTTCTTCCTACACAAACTGGCAACATCCTTATTTTTTTTCCTGAGTTCCCTCTCTCTCTTAACAAAGGTGATATTCCCACTTTTTTCCCCTTAATTCCTTCACAAGTCCCTCGCCCATCGAGCCTGGTCATCTTCCCCACCAGCTCCGCTTTCAGCACATTGGCACAGCCTGTTCCTGCACCTTCAAGGTTTCTTTCTGAAGTATGTCCAACCTTCCTAGACCCCTTTGTTTTTAAGGGCAAGCCTGTGTTCACAAAAGAAGTGCTAATCTGCCTCAGTTACTCCAGGATAGGACATAAATTAAGCCTTGCTTCTTCTCAGAGATGTTGTAAAAAAATAGGGTAGATCAATGTTGTAAGAAAGTTACTTCTTCACATCTCCAGATGCCTTTTCTTCTTTATATTCTAAAGCTCTAAAACTCCCCAGTATGTGGCTTCTTCCAGCCTCAGCCATCATCACAGGCTTCCTGTCAGGCTGAACAATATGACTCCCAAAAGACTGTACAGGCTCTTCTATAATTTAGTCTAATAATTGTTGTCTACTGAATAATTTTTAACCTTTCTTATTTCTCAGTTCAGCACATGTCATTAATATGATTGTATTAATTTTATCCTAATATCTACAAAATCAAGAATTTCCCACTCATGGTAAATCCTGGAGGCTTACATCTACAGACTGGTGATCCTACTGTGGAATAAGAGCCAACCAGCCATGTACAAAGTTCCATTTTAAGACTCACTCCTTCTGCTTTTAAAAGTACTTTGGACTTTGACAGATAAGGTCTGGAGGGAATTAGTGCTTGCATAATTTGTCGTAGGACACTGTGCCTTCTCCTAGAGAAGTCAATGTTCCCTTCTGCCAGACAGCAAAGACAAAAGGACATAAAGGTGGAGGTCACGATATCTGAAAATGTTTGTCAGAGTTTTTTTTAGTGCTCAGCAGTCAAAGGCAAAAAGGATCAAGAGTATTTTCATGGGCTCTGTGCTGTTATTTGCCAACTACTGAATGTGAAATTCCAATGTTGCTCTATCAAGATGACAGCTCTGCAAGACCTGGCACATTTGCTGTATATGCTCTCACTTCTGGTGTTTTCTGCAAGTTTTGTCCTTGCACCACCTGCTATTACAATGGTCAGTCAGTCTGCCACAGAAAAGGCTCAGAGCTTCTGTTTCTCAACACTTAGCTCACTACCTTGTACCCTTAGCTCAGTAGTTGCACAGATTATTCAACCGTTTTGCAATTCTAGTATATAAAACTCTCAAAGTGGAAAAGTTCTGCTTTTTTTTTTTTTTTAAATTGAATAGCCACTTTGGATTGCTGTTACACATTATGCAAAATTAATAATATCCATTTTTATATCCAGGTGAAGATTGTTAATAACTATGAAATTGTTTATTAACATTAAATCTCACCAGAAAACTTATTTGCAATGTTCAAAATGTACAGTTTGGATACTTAAACACACAGGGAACAGGCAAAACTAGAACACTTTAAGAAATAACTAGCAAATGCAAACATTAAAAGCTGGAAAGAGCTTCTTAGTTTCAAATATACCTCTTGCTCACCAGGGGACTTGAGAGACTCCTTTCTGCTACTAAGGCAGAAAGGNTTACACATTATGCAAAATTAATAATATCCATTTTTATATCCAGGTGAAGATTGTTAATAACTATGAAATTGTTTATTAACATTAAATCTCACCAGAAAACTTATTTGCAATGTTCAAAATGTACAGTTTGGATACTTAAACACACAGGGAACAGGCAAAACTAGAACACTTTAAGAAATAACTAGCAAATGCAAACATTAAAAGCTGGAAAGAGCTTCTTAGTTTCAAATATACCTCTTGCTCACCAGGGGACTTGAGAGACTCCTTTCTGCTACTAAGGCAGAAAGGCACAAAAGAATCTGTTTACAGAATTTCTTAGAGAGAGGCTTTGAAATATTTACTCACAAAAGAGTATCAGACAGTACGCAAAGCTTGAAGGGAATTCTGTTGGCATCTTGAAAGTCATTGCAGGCAGAGCATGTGGCAGGGCAGAGCAGGCAAAGCAAAAGTAAAAGCAAAAGCAGAAAAGCATGTGGCAGAAGCCTATTTATTGATTGCCCAAATGTAAATGGCTGCCATGGCCACACAAACTCACCAATCGGAATGGCACTTTGTCAAACCTGACTATATTAGGTGAAGTCAGGAGCTTGCTTTCCCTTATTTTGGAGGAACAAGTCTGGGCAAGACTCAGACCCTCAAAGTGGGTGTCTCCAAGCCTTTTGTCTTCTCCCTGCACTCTGTTTGCTCCCTGCAACAGAGGGAAGGGACCATGGGATCATGCCTGGGCAAGCCAGGACATGGATCTTCCATGACAATTGCTTAATCAACACAATCACAGAATTAACCAGGTTGGAAAAGACCTCTAGGATCATCAAGTCCAACTTGGCACCTAACCCTTCTAATTAACTAAGCCATGGCACTAAGTGTCTCATCCAGCCTCCTCTTAAACACCTCCAGGGATGGTGAGTCCACCACCTCCCTGGGCAGCCCATTCCAATGAGGAATCACTCTTTCCATGTAGAACTTCTTCCTAATTTTGCGTGCCATGCACAAAGAGCAGTTAACAGCTCAGCAAGACGCCATACATGTTTTATAATAGTGGCAATTCAGCAGAAGTTCATGTGCAATTTTACCAGACACATCAGACTTTATTTTCGTGATTCAGGCCTTGTAGCCTACAGATCTACAGATACTGTAGTGTCCAAGCTGCAGCAGCATGTGGTACAGTATCAACATGCAGTTCCTGTCAGCACTGTATGGCTCACATCTACTCTTACAGATATATAAAGAATACATTGGAGCTCTACTCCAGATATAATGTTACATCGGACATCAACCCACCCACAAAATGTCAAAATTTTTCCCAGAAGTGCCTAACCTGTCCTCAGAAGAAGAGCTGCCTTTACCATACTACTTTTCCATATCACTGAAGAACCCACAGCACAAACTAATTCTCACAAACTATTCTGACATTGACAGTTTACAAAAAGAGGGACAAACAAAAGAAAACTGCCTCCAGTGCATCGGGAAATTGTTCATAAAATAATTACCTTTACCTCTGATTTTTCATACTGCTGTGTCTCATAAAACATCTTTCTGAAGGACTACATCCTACAGGAGAAACTTTTCTAGCAAAGGTGCTCACTTGAAATTTTTTGTTTTGAGAGAACTGCGAGAAGGCAAAAAAGCCAGCTAATGACATCATCAGCTGTGGAGAGGCATATACATCAATATAATAAATGCACTTCGGTAATCTTTTAAAACTGATGTTCATTTTTAATCAACAGTCAAGCAGCACTTTTGGTAAGCCAAACTGTTTAGAATTACAGATTATTTTCTTTAGCTGATGTATAGGATGAGCTGAAAAGAAAATCTAGTCTCCACGTTTTCCAAGTGCTGTGGTAGGATTTCTCTGCATACTGCTTCGACTATTTAGAAATTATTCCATATATTTGTATATTACAGCTAAGTTTCTTTACCTCTTTTAATTACTTACGCCCACCCATTCATTTCTGTGCGATCAGTAACAAGTTTAGAAGTTCTAACTTTTTGAGGATTTGTAGTTACAGGCCACCCTCTAAGGATTTCTGCATTGTTGCCCTGTGTTTATTAACCCAAACAGTTCAAAGAAGCCAGGAATTGTTTACTATTAAACCACATGTGCTTGCTGAGTTTGCCTTTGGAGTTACAAACCTTACACACCATTCCAAGCTGATGGGTTTCCCAGTGACTGTAACCTTTGAGTTCTGGTCAAAACATAAAGACAACAGCAATAACGAGTAATTTGGAGGGGCTGAAGTCTCAACAAGCTGAGGAGAGTAACACGGTGCCACTCCAGTGCCTCTTGGATGAATCAGCAAAAGCCACCTAAACATCTATAGGCGCTGTTTCATGAGTGAGGACAAGGCAGTGGGTGCCCATAGGTGCTGTCAGAGCAGTGAATTCCCTGTCCAATGAGGTGGAATGCTCTGTGGGCACATGGTTTACGCTGCTCAAAATAACTTGGGACCTGCAAACTGACAAATGCTCCGGTGGTGACAGGTTGTCCAGCTTCTCACAGCCATCCTTGTAATAACGAAGGTTAACTTCCTTCACCGTATGGACTCATAGCTGCTTCTGCTCCTCAGGACTCCAAGAATTCCCTTGCTTCCTTAACTTTAACCTCACACTTCTGGATAATTTTCTTCGCTACTAACTGCCAGGGTTGGGCAGCAACATCTGGAGGAATTAAAAAAGGTAATGTCTCAACTTTACATCGGTCTATATTTTGATTTCACATCACGGGTGCAGAAGGGTTTGGTGAGCATGGATATTTGAATCCTAATTACTGCTGGTAAGACTTACGCAGGGAACAAGTAGTTATCAAACAGACTGACTTAAATTATGCTGAGGCATGTGTGGAAGAGAAATTATGTTCTCCAGCATTCTGAAGGGCTTGAATAGTGTTGGTGGGGTTCTTAAAAGCCCTAGGAGCCTGTCTGACTCCGGAAGAGTTCCTTGCTGCAACTGCATTCTTCTTCCTCCTTATTTTCCCACCACATCCTGAAATACTGAGATTCTGGTATTCAGCTTTAAACCAAGATGCCATAATTTAGATTTCCTTCTTAAACAAAATCAAAACAAATTTAATGTGACCCCATAGTTAAACGCTTACTATTTATTTATTTATTTATTCTGCCATGTAAAATGACCCCACTGGCTATATTTAGTGCTGGAAGATCTGCTCTCTGGATTAATGTACACAACAGCTGCAGAAACAGTCCTGCTAGAAGGGCATAGCTCTCACCCTTGAGCTCTCACTATCTCCCTCGCTCTTTTTCTCCCTCAGGAAAGTATTTGACTGTCAGTAGCAAATGTTTGGCCCAATATATTGCAACATTAAGCAGTAATCAGAAGCCCATCTTAAATTTTACAAAATAGTATGTCAGCAATTGACAAGAGAACAGAGTAGCTCTAGCGTTTACGTCAGTAGAATGTTATACAAATTATGCTGAAGACACAAACTACTTTATCAGGAGTTTTGTTTTGGTCCTGAGGTTTGCTGAAAATGCTCTAGAATTTCAGGGTGGAAACAGTTTCAGCGAATGTTAATAGAACAATTTAATAAACTTCCGCTCTTCTCCCTCTCCTACACCTCCTGAAGGTTCCTGAGTCAAGATATTTCTTTCTTTTAGTCCTTCTCTTTTTCTTTCAGAAGCAGACAACAAAACTAAAGAACACTAGGAAGTGTGCTAGTTTCTGTGGCTGAGCAGAATTATATTTACTTATCAGAAATTATTTATAGCCATTCAGGAGTTAGTTAGGTTTTGTATTTGACAGACTACCACAGACAAAGGAGAGCTGTGTGCTCTGTGCTGATTTGCTATTCCGATTCATTCTTGAGAGATTTCACAGAACGTCTTAATGTGGGACTGAAAGAATGTTTCTTGCCAACAGCTGCAAAGAATTAGCAGTCTAGGTGTTTTTGTAAGGAAATACAACATCGGGATGATTTGTTCAAAAGTGACACAAAACCATAGCAGCAATTCGACAATACAATGTAAACTCTAATGTACCTGTTTCTATCTATAAACAGTAATCTTCTTCAGGGACAGCCAAATTAATTCCACCTAAAATAAATCTCACTTAAACATTGCAGCTTGAAAATAGTATTCAAATGTGAAGGCTTTAATGCTACAACACTCTTAGGGAAGACTGACAAAAAGAAACAAATACATTGGAAGTGTGGAAAAAAAAAAAAAAGAAAGGCACAACTGAAAAACCTTGAGGGAATAAATGCAAGCCGGCTTTCTTTTGTGTCTAATTTAAGGCTTGAATTCTCTTTTTCACTACTGACCAGTATTTGTATGAAAACTGAACCTCATTTTAAAAACAAACCAGCCCAGAATTTGGAATTACAAGGCAAAATTATGTGCAAATGCCATGCAGTTTGCATACCTCTGCTTTTCGGGCTTTTTCTTTGTCCAATTTGTGCTTGTTCTGTCTGGCTGCACAGTCAGGTGTCCAGCCTTCTGACAAGTGTGATTCCCTTAACAGTGGTGCTGCTTACACTCATGGACAAAACAAAGACTTTTGCTCAGTGTTTTAAGTTGCGCAAAATTGCACAAACATTACAGTAATTTGTTTTGTCTAGACTGAGCCTATGCAATACTCAGTGACACTGAGAAAAAAGATGTAGCTTCAGTCCCACCTCGAAACTTTACAGTAGTCCTCAACCACACACATTTGTGGTGTGCACTGCTCACAGGTACTGTTAGCAGGAACAATAAAAATAACCTATTTTAAATCATTTGGGGCACAGTGCACCATAGTGGATTGGCAGTTTCATCCAGGAAGGACTTGAGGAGTGACATGTCCACACTTAGATAAGGATGGATGGTTATTGTTGCCTGTTAGCTATGTTTTCCACTGAGGACTTTTGTATGCATATTTGGCACCAAATTGTGGAGCTCTGCTGTATATTTTAGGCCTTTGCTATAAACTCTTTCTTATATGGCCAGTCCTTGAAGGAAACTGGCTGAGAGATATTGTTTGAATCAATAAAATCTTAAATCATGAGCACTTGAAGGACTACACTCAGAACCTGAGCTGACATCTGAACCCTGGCCTTCACAAAATGATGGAGAAGTACCCCAGGCAGGCCTCAAAGACTGCCATCACCCATTTTCCTTTTTGATCTCCTAATTTTAAAATCAGAATATATTTAATTCAGTTTCAGTTTGACTTTATGTGGAGTCTCTTTAAGATATTGTTTACCTCGAACTTCAAAGAAAGTCGCTGAGAGAGAAAGAAAACTCAAGACATAGGTGAGAATAAGTCTCAGTTCTCATTTTAAAAATTACTATGGGATGATTTTAATTACAAAGAAAGAAAAAACACTTTTTGTGATCAGATGAAAAAGAAAGAGTAATTTAATTATATAATGAAATGCTGACAAAGTTAAAGAATTTTGAATGTGTATTTTCCCTGAAGAAGAATTTAGTATTTTGTGCTGCTTTGAGTGCTCAGCATTGTAATGCTGAGGTCACAGCCCAGGGCATGACTCCAAGTGCACACAAACCTCTGGCAGTATCTTCTGCAGAAGGACTTGGAGAAAGGCTTTATGTCATCCCATTTCTGAGATGATTAATTCCAACTTTTGTTTTTAATTTTGGGGACTATGTGATTATGCTGTCAGCAGGAGAGGGAAGAGACATTAGGGACAAAGTAGAGTGGCAAGGGTAGAATGCATTTTACCTCTCACATTTCTAGAACCAGAAGGACAAATATCACTGTTTGCTTGCAAAATAGGTGCTCTTAAGGCTCATTAAAGCTCCTTAAAACAAAATAAGTGCTTTTAAGGCTTTAGCATTTGCACAATTTGAGTCTGACCCAAATGTCTCCGGGTGAATTGGTGAAAACCTCTTGACAAGAGGAAGAGAACTGTGTTAGAGGAGACCAACATCACTACCTAGTGCAGTCTAGGCGGATCCTTTGCTACAGAAATTTGGACTCTCAAAATATTCCCAACTCCTGATCACTTGCTTGTGATTTAAGATTACTTACCTAATGGTCATAAAACATTAACATGTTAAATGAACACATTATTCACATGTAAATCCAATTTATTACTTCAGCACAGTATTTTTAACTAGATTATAGATCACTGTATGTAGACAATTTAAGTCAATATTCCCTTTCAAATGAAAATCCAGATAGCAAGTTCAGATAAAAAGGATTTTAGAAGTACCTTTACCAGTTAAGGTCCTGGTTCATTATCACAAATATTTAAAAGATGAGGCATTGTTCAACTCTGAAGCCATTAAAAGTTTATTACAAATAATGACATTTCTTCATAACTCTACATAGATTCTTTTTCCCCTTCTTTCTTCCATTTTCCTTCCCTTGCTTCACCCTTTTTTTTTTTTTTTTTTTTTTTTTTTTTTTTTTTTTTTTNGCCCCTTCCTTTTAGAAGGGAACTTTTTTTATAGGTAACACTTGTCAAGGTTTAAGATTCAAGTTTGTAGTGGAAAACTTTGCATCTTACCTGAAAAGTGTTTACAAAATTTGACTGCCTGGCATTTACAAATGGCAGGGATGCAAGGTGGGAGTTAGTGATTCTGTTCACAATTACAAGTAAATCCTGGGCAGTTGCTCCAGATCTGTTCTGCAATGTAGCTAAGGCCAGGAGTTGGACTGTTAGAGGTTTTATTTACAGGAAAGGCCATGAATCTACTTATTTTTCTGAGCAGAAGCAGTAGTAGCTACACATCAGTTATAACAGCAGTTAAAAAAACTCCCTTGCACAGCAGACATTTACATGAAAGCAAAGAGCAGCAGGGTGTGAAGATGCTTAAAAACACCAGCACCACCAGTTTTTCCCATTTCCCTCTGTTTACAGAAGTATGTAACAGTAAGCAAGAAACAGCTACCAGCCTCTTTTAGACTTACAGTCAAAGAGACTTTTAAGGTCTGGATTTTATAAAACAGATTCAAGATGGAAAAAAAATTAACATATACCTAGAACATAAATGTAAATCAGTATTTTAAAATTATATTGAAAAATATACATCAAAAAGTAGGATATTACCTAAACGTGGACATAATTTTTAGCCTGCTTGTTCTTAGAGGGACTTTGTTTCCCTCAGCAGTTGTTATATTCACAGGCTTGGAGGCTCTCTGTATTCAATCATTTAATTACATTACTTGGAAATGGGAATTTTGTTGTCTGGCTTTCTTAAGTCATTACAAGGAAAGGAATTTGAAGCTATTAATGTTTTTTAAAACAGGAAAGTAAACCACCATCTGTTACACAGCTTTCTAAATACAGTTAATTAAAAATACCTCATAATGACACACCCAAACACACAAGACTGCTAACCTTAGTCCTTTGCTCCAGTCTAACCTCTCCTCTGTCTGGGATCTCTGGATCTGCCTTGCAGCTTGTGAACAGGCAGCCACAGAAGCTGTGACAATTGCAACTGCTAAGTGAGAATTCCTGCAAGCACTATGAATGTGACAGTAATCATTAAATGTCTGTAACACAGGCTCATTGTGGTATCTCTTAGCTCATCATAGCTGTAATTATACAGATGAAAACCATATAGCTGTTAGTGTTCAACAGAGTAAGGGTAAACACAATTAAATCAACAGCAAAAGGATATAGGCTTTAATATCTGCTCAACCTTCCAGTTTCCAAACAAAGGTGCTGGGCAGAGCATCTCTTGATGAGTAAAGACCACAAAGGAGCCACTATGAAGAGGAAAAAGTAGCACTTTGCTAGTTGTTCTGACACTGGGCCTTCATACACAAGCAGTCTAAATAAAAACAATGGTAACTTGGAAAGCTAGACAAGACAACTTGCACTAAATTAAATGACTAATTTTTAACTACAACTGAGGGCCAAAGAAGATGGTCAAATGCTTTTTGCATTGAATCCACTATTTGCAAATAACTTCTTTATTATGGTACAGAGAATGAGTGTTTGTAATAAACATCTTTAGGGCATCCAGCAATGAAAGCTGTCTCACCACATAAAACAGGGGATCTGCACTTTGATATATCTAGGATTCCCTTCAGCTTTGCTGAGATGTCTCTACTGCTGTTTTCTGAGGAAAAGCTCAGATTCTTTCAGTGACAATTCAGCAATGGGTCTAATAAGACTCAAAAAAAGAGGAAATGAAAGGTTTCAGGGTCGCACTGTTCAAGCTTCCTGCTGTGTGGTTTTCTTCCCTTCTATGTAAGGATTTCCACATTCAGCCACTGACAAAACAAACTATGGAAATTATCTCTACCTCTGTGAATATTTTATCCCAAAGATCACTTGGCTAATAAGATAACATTGCCTTAAATGTAGGCTCTTGGAAACTCATAAAGTTCATGTAATTAGTTGGCTAGCAGAAACTGACTTAGCAAACTGAAGAAGTTCATCCAGTCAGTTTTGTTCATGGCATCTTCTGATATCTCAGGATAACAGGTGCCCAAGGTCACTGCTATTAGTGTTCCAGGAAAGCGAAAACTGTTGTCCTCAGTGCACTCCTTTGGTGCTGTAGTTAATGAACCAGTGAAGAGTGCAGAACTGCCGACTGGTGGAGTCAGTTACCCCATTCTCAATAACACCAGTTCAGACCTATTCTTTGCAATTCCTCCACTTCATACTGGTTCATTATGAGACAGATATCACCAGTCTGCAAAATTATCAGTGCTTTCATTAACACCACAGATTGCTCTCTACTGTGTTTTCATTAGAGTTTGTCCTTCTTATTGCTTACACAGAGTTATCTGTAGAGTTATCTGTGCTTACCAGCTCAATAGATATATCTGCAATTATTGAATATATTTGCTAGCTCTGTTATACGGCAGCAGTGTGCCATAAACTGCCACTCACTGCCAATGCACACGATGGGGATGGGGACCATGATACAGCTGCTGCACAGCAGTAATAACAATTCTGTTCCATAGTCTTAATCAGGAGAACATGAAGAGAAGGCTCGAGGCTTATTAAGGCAAATTCCATGTCTCGATCTGAGCAATCCAGAAAGTCAGACTGAGAGAAATGCTGAATTAAAGGCTAGATCATAATTTTGGAGCTAGGAATCCTATTTTGGCTGTAGAAAGGATAAATCATTATTAATTTTCATTAATCAAACCTGTAATAACACAGTTGCTCCTCTAGTTGTATATTTTGCTCACTAGGAAGGTGGTTTAATAGATATTTTAGAAGATATATTTAATATACACTTATTGCTTTCTAGCCTAGGGACCCTGTCAGGCTGTATGCTTGGTGTCATTTGAAAAAAAGCTGGTGTCATTTGATTCTGAAATCTGAATGGCTCAGCCTACCCAGTGCTTCATTTGTTCATCAGTCCTTTGTAGACCTTAGAGAGGGTAACTTCTTGTCGAAAAGAAATGGAAAAAAAAAAAGAAAAAAATAAAAGAAACTGAACATCTCCAAGGCACAAGCAAAGCCTAACTGATGATTGCAACTGGACTGTCTGGTAGCCTCACAGCAACATTTGGTGCAACACAACATCACATGAGAAATATCGCACCATTCAAAATATCATCAAATTTCAGTAGCCAAGTACTGCCTCAGTGCTACATTTGACAAGTACTCAACTTTTTCCTCAATAAAAATAGAATTTAGAAGTTATCTTCTACGCAAGCTGAAAAAAGAGGAGAGCTAGATACAGTATTCTGACCCTGGGTGAGCTCTAAAGAAAAGTAACGACATTTCTAAGGATTAAAAATTTGGCATCAGATTCACTCGCATTGATATCTTGCTTCCGAGCACCAGAAGGGGCACTCTGCTCCCTTCTACCTCTTCTGCTCTGATAACCAGAGGGAGGGAAGTTGTTTCAGCTCTTTTGCTGGGGAACTGTTGGTTTTCTGTCATTCACAACTGCCAGGTACTCTGAGAGAAGCAGAGACAGAGCTTTCAGTGATTTGTCCATTTGCTTCCTATAAGTTCACTCAGGACTGCAACTGTCAAGAGGGCTTTGCTGTTCCATATACAGCTGAACTGTCTAGCCTGGTCATCCAAATGCAAGGTACTTTATACAACTGCAGTACAGCTAGTCAAAATGAATCATGGGTGCGAGGAAGTTTCTCCTGACTAATTTCCTCTATCATTTTATATTTTCACCAGGTTTTTTTATGTTGCAGTAGTTTGCATGTAGCTTTCCTCCTTTTGCTGTCAGACAGCAGTTTCTTCAATGTTATTCTTTCCAAACTACAATTGTAAAGTCATTGAGCCAATCTAGACACATCTTCTTGGAGGGCATCTCCTCATAGTGCAGTAATAGTCCATAGGGGAATTAGCAGAAGTAGTTTCTCACGTCTTAAGAAAATATGTTTTTCATGTTTCAATGCTTTGTTCAAAAGATTATTAGAAGATATGTAAGGCCCCAAACAAAGTCTCAAATAACCATACTGAACAATTGCTTTACTACATCAGAAAAGCTGCATTTTGTTTAAAACCTCTGTTGAAACAGAGCAAGCACAAAGAGAGAGATACAAATAGATGAGATGTGCTCTTCCTAAACCTTTCAGAGAGAGAGGCCAAGAAATACAGCAAGATGTGTAAAACACACACTTCTCTACCCCTACAAAATACAGTCTTCTGCTGTAGCATATAGGGCTCCACACAGATACATACAGCTGGATGTTATTGGTTAGCCACAGCCACAGGAGGAGACGGTAGTGTGGAGTGCATCCCTCCAGAGATATTTTGAAAGACTGTGCCTTTTCTGAAGTCTCACTAAAGGCACCTACTGTTCTCTTTTTGCAGGCTAAGCCAGCTGCTCAGGGCAGAGGAGCGAGCTGGCTGTGTCCGCTTCTTCCCTTCTGTTTTGAAGCAGATACAATGCAGCACCTGAGGAGGTCTAGAGCAATCTTGCCCTATGTTACAGCTATATTCTAGGTCTGCAGCTCGTCCCTGTGTGAGGTGTGTCTTCCAGGCTCTAAACTCCTTTTGTTAGACTGTATTTAAACTCTTCAGAGTTCAAACCATAGCTTTAGCTGTGACCTTTACAGCACATAGTATGCTCTCAGCACATAATCAGTATAACCCCTTAAACACATTCAGCTGTTTAAGAAGTAAAAGCTGAGCAAGAAAAGCAGTATCCTCAGAGCAGGAACTTTAAGTCTGGTGGAGGCCTCTTTGTTCTCTTAAGAAGTTAAATGGTGTGCTCTTTCCAGTCATGAAACAACTTACAACATTATCTCATGCAGGCTTCCCAAATCAATGTTCTCTTATGTGCCACAGCTTCACTAAAAGCAGTGCCAGATAATTGAACACCAAGTGCTCAATTAGCATTGCAGGCCCTGGCTCAGCCACAGAGACCAGATTGGGTGCTTACAAGCATATAATTAAATGGTACTTTTATTATCCTTTTTTTGGTTGGGTGCCTCTGTTGTCTTACTGGTTTTGTTGGTTTCATATATACCAAAATAAACTAAAATGCCAAATATATACATAGGATAAAGAATTTTAAAATATTTCATTCCACAAGCAGGGAGATTAAGGTCTCAAGAAGCAGATCTGATTATGATAGCTTTATGTTCATTCACTGAAGAAGAACATAAACTGTTTCAGTTTCCTTTTTATAAATAAGGAAGGACTGTCACTTATAATCCAGGAAGAAATACTGCAGCAGTACAAGTCATTGCCCCCTCCTTTACTTTCTACCAGCCCTTTTCCAGGGACAGATGTCCCGCTAGTAGAGCAGAAAGCCTAAGCACAAGCTGTTGCATATGAAAATGGCTTAGACAAGGCCATGCACGTTCCCTTCTTTTGATGCCATGACAGAAACAGAACCTTCTGCAGTGTGACAAATCAGATACCTTGGAGTAGAAATACATTAAGCCATCACAGCAAGGCTTGCCAGGCCATAAATGAAGTAGGAGATACTGCACACTTCACATTCTGAGACAGACCAGTAACTAGTCATGAACTAGTTCCAGTATCTGTGAGGTTATCAGCTCTCTGAAAGCTTGTGAAAAGTTTTTGCCTTAAATCACTTCAAGATGAGTGTGTTAACAGGATGTCTGCTTCCCTCTACATTCATGACTCTCTCATGTAAATAGAAGGGACAGTCTTGTGCAGAAGCACTTTCTTAAGCATCCAAAGGGATAGTATAGCTTTGCTCATTAGGCATGCAGGTGAAGTATGGGATTTCTGATACTGTGTTCTGTGTTAATGCCTAATTTTAAAAGGTATAGAACACTTAGCACCATTATTGCTTCCTATAATGCAATTGCTTTAAAATTTTTAAATTAAAATACCATTATAGAATATGTTTGTCCTTCTGTCCCCTCCTACTTTCTACTCTCATCCTTCAAATTCTTTTGAGGGTTCCTTCACTCATACTTCAGAGTCTTTCAGGCCAAATTTACTTAATTTAAAGACACAGTTAGTTGTTCTCATTCATCTTTCAGTCCTTGAAATACCCAGCATTTAATCTGTCTGATGAGGTTCTTTCTTAACTAAGATGCTAGGTTAATAGCTCTGTAGCCAAAGTTTTTTCTGAAGCAAAGTCCTGGTAGTTTTATCATGCCTGCAGTTGCTTTAGCTAGGTAAGGCTACCAACAATAGAAAGTAATAAAATACGAATTTTACTGGGTGATGGCAATAGCATGTGGCAGTAGTGTACAGAAGCAGGCCTTTAAAACAAGGCCTTACTTGCTATTTAATATTCAGCACACAGATGCACTTGGAAAATGTTGTGTTCTGTGCTTCAGAAGCCTGTAATTGTGCGCAGTCAAAAAAAAATTGTATTGAGAAGGTGTGGTCCTGTTTGTCCTTTTTGTTGGCAGCATGCAAGACGACAGTTTAGAAACTTCAACTTCAATATCTCAGCTTCTGAGAGAAAGTTATTTAGCTGAAACTAAACACCAAGGGAAGAGTGAAAGAAGCCGATCAGAGCCAGCTTCTCATAATTTCCATTATGGCAATGCTTCTGGTGATTCAGATGAGGTAGTTGCCCAAGATGAGCTTCCAGATCTCTCTGCCTTTTTAAGCCAAGAAGAGCTAGATGAAAGTGTGAACCTGGCAAGACAAGCTATTGGTCAGAATCCACTGGAAACTAACCAAGATGACCTTCACTTACATTCACAGCATCCCCCAGATCAACTGAAAACTACAGGAAAACACAAACAAATGGCCCAGTCCACTGCTCTGAAAACATCAGACAACGGTCTTCACTCAAACTTTTGTCAGGACCATGTCAAAAATACAAAGGGCTCCAAAGGGAGCTCTCAAGACCTAAAGAAACGCCTCCCTTCTGAATCAGAATCAAAGAAGGAATTCCTAAACAAGGCAGCAGATTTTATTGAGGAGCTCTCCTCACTTTTCAAAGCTCACAACTCTGAAAGAATAAGACCCCGAACATGCAAAAACTACAGGAGCAAAATGGATTCTAAGAATAAGCTGGCTCAAAGAGCTAGCTCTAGCCTATCTGGCACATCAGAAACCAGAGAACGCCTCTCCATTCCAGTACCTCAAGGCTTTGAAAGTGAACCAGAGAAAACACTTGAACAAACAGATTATCAACAGGCAACAAATTTGGAATCCCTCAATCAATTAACAAGTGCAGAGTTTAAAACAGAGTCAGAATCTGCTTCTGTAAGTTCTGATGAGCTTCTTGGACAACCACCACGCTTTACTCAAAAACTGAAGAGCAGAGAAGTTCCTGAAGGAACCAAAGTGCAATTGGACTGCATTGTGGTAGGAATCCCAGCACCTGAAGTCAGGTAAACATATTCTGCACTTGTCATTTCGTATTTCTGTAACAGTTACTGTATGCCTTACTCCTTTCAGATATCTTCATCTATATGTTTCAGTAATCTGTAGCTGAAGTCTCTTGATCTTTGTTAATAAAACTGATGGAGAAAAAACAATTCTTTCTTTAAATCATAGCAAAGGTTGCTTATATCTTAAAACAACATATTTTAGGACACATTACTTCCTTTGAACTTCAGAGAACTATTTTAAAATGTTGTACTCCCATAATTAAACCAAAGCGCTAAATCCTTAGTGAGAAGTGATAATTATCTTTACAGAAATCAAGCCTGATTGTGCAAATCACCAATGGCTGTAATATCTCGTGCTCATGTCTGAAGGTGTTTGAGATGAGTAAGCACAGAGTTCTATAAATCAAAAACATTCATATATATCCATACATGGACAGAGAGGAAGTGTCCACTCAAGTTATTATAGAAGTAACCGGGAGTAGCTCAGTTCTCATTCAGATTCTGTCAAGGATTCTGCTATGATCTTAGAAGAAACACCTCTGCTTTATTTATCTCTCTCTTACAGAGGTGGAATCGTATTTCCTTTACTGGGACTGTACAGTCCAATAGGACAGAAAACTCTATCTCTTAGACACATACTACCTATGTTTGCCTCATAGTTTCTGCAGTATCATAGATACCCTTAGTCTAGACAGCTGCTTTGCCTTTTATAGGCATTGTAGAAATCTGCTGCTTTTCTAAATACTGAAAAGAGCTATTTTCATCTTCAGCATCCAACTAGAGGACTCTGAGCTTCACAGATCATTGTTTCCTTAGATGTTGAGTACAGCACTGCCACTGCTTCTGCTGCATCCAACAGCTTTTATCATCACTCTTGCTGAGCCAATAGGCACAGTCACATGGAAACCACCTCATTATCCAGAGATTGTGGTAAAGATTTCTTGTCTTCCACAACCTTGGATTTCTAGCACACCAGCTGCTAGTTTTTCAAAAGGAAGAAGCTTTTGCAACTCACTATTAAATACACAGAACCGAGGATCTACACATTAATTTTCCTGTTATGGACAGCCTTATGCAGAAGACAAGAAGCCAAGTTACTCTGTTCATAGAACCCCTGAACTGTGACTGCCAGACCACCCTCCCTAGTGCCTTCAGTAGTAGTAATGTGTAGGTTCTCAGCACCTAACAAGACCTTGACTGGTGATGCCACTTGTGCATGATAGGAATGTGAACTTCTACAGGGCTAAATGATTTGCTTGTAAAAGAGGCACCTATTCTAAAGCTGAGGGAAACACCTTGTTTAGGAAGAATGTGCTTTCTACTGAGCATCATGCCTAAAGTCACTGATTTAAATAACAATTTTGAGGCATGACTTTGGTAGAGCTGATGTCATTATAAACGTTGTATTGTGTTCAGTGCTTAAATTCATGGAGAAGCCTGATTAAAAGAGAAAACACTGCTAGAAAAATTTTGGGGTTGACAGAAAACAGGCAGGAAATATCATCATCATGCCCTGCATATTAGCAACACTCTCTGAAGACTTCTTTACTTATAAAGATGTTAAGATGTTTCTCCAGGCACTTCCTTTGATAAATCTTTTTTTTTTTT
>VWZI01010633.1:137699-195028 GCA_013396835.1 Psilopogon haemacephalus
TTTTTTTGGGTTTTTGGTTTTTTTTTTTTTGTCTCATCATTCATAGTTTATATTACAAAGAAAATAACTGAAATAATTTTCTCTTCTATATGTAGACCTATACACAAACTCAGTCTGGCTTTCTTTACAATCAGGAAAGGTGATCAGGGAATTGCTTCTTTACAGAAGCATTGTCCAGTGCACAATGTTTTAGGTATTTCTCAAGAAGGGAACACCTCCATCCCTAGGCACACCTCCATCCTTACAACACACATCATGCTTATGCTTCTGACACACACATAAACCTGACAAAGTGCTCATGCCACCTCAGCTAAGGCCTTTAACAACTATCTGATTTAGAAGCTGACACTATGAAGTCCCCGAAGCCTCGCAAATGCAGATTGGAGAACTTGGGAACAATGACTCCTGTTGTGGAGTATTACTGGATGACCAGGATGCCTATGCACCCAGTTCTGGGACTGCTTGATTCCACAGATTTGGATAATGGATATCTTTGTAACTTGGGTCTAATTTTGTTCCAACAAAATTTAAGATTTTACATTGAAATTTCTATTTGAACATTCTTTTCATTTTAAATCATAAAGTAAGCTACTTATGTGGAGAACAGTTGGTACAGGAGCTGATTTTATGCACTTTTACAGAATTCTTCATCAGACTTCCAATGACAATACACTGTTGCCAAGCAATGTACTGCTCCAAACACAAATGTGTGCTTGGTTTACTGACTCATGCTTCTACCCAGATCAGGGTGTTGCAAGAGCCTACACAAGTCCAGTGCTCACAGGCTGATGCAGCAAGGCCAAGGGAAGCAGGGACAGGGAAAAAAGAAGTCTCATGGGTAATATCAGTCCCAAGTAGTCAAGTTCAAAAGAAAAAAATCAGACTCAATTTCAGTTTCACAATTTAAACTAACAAACAAAAGATAAATCACAAGGTTTGAACTTTCCCTTTGTATTTTTGTGTGTCTGTATGTGCATGCTTTATGAAGGAGAAAGCTGGGAATGTTAGTGATAAATATTCAAGTGCTCCCAATGATTGTGGCCTTTGTAGTCACTGCTATAGCAAAAAGGAAGCCAGAAAACAGAACACACTTCACTATAGATGTTTCATAAACCACAGGGACTTGAGGTTTAAGGTTTTTTCACTAAAAAAAATGCTTGTCTTTTATCTGTTATGCAAAGCTTCCAAAAGAGTGAAGGAAATATCTTTATGGCCACAGCTATAGAACTGTGTCCAGAACTGGCATCGTTCTCGTTTGACGGTAGCAGTTTTTCAAGGTTTCTAGTGAATTAGTTCAGTATCCGTGGGGCTGAGCAAGAATTCTGAGAGAGAAAAAAATCAGTGATCCCAGGAAAGGACTGGCTGCCAAGGTGGTAACTGGTAAGAGAAAGCTTAATGCTGACTTGCTTTAAGCCACAATTTCTTCTTCCCTCAACTCAGCTGAATGATCAAGCTCAGAAAACAAGCATCCTTTGGATACACATGTGCTAATGCATAGTTGCCTGTGTCTTTCGCCTTGAAATGTGCTTCCTAACCACAGAAAGGGATCCCAGGTTATTACACTGCCTGTAATATATACACTAATGATGCAGAAGTGGTACTGTGGGAACCTAGAGCACTGTGAAACTATAACAAGATTCAACAAGCACTGTAATGTAGTTTCCCAGTCAACAAGAAGTGTAATCTGATGCTTAAATAGACGTAATGTGGATTATAAAACAGAAATTAAGAGATAGGTTTACTAGAATTGAGCCTTAATGCCACAAGCCCACATGCTAGAGGAAGCTTGCTAAGCCTACCTAGCTAGAAAGAAGTTTCAATGAAACATTACCCACCTTTTCAGTATCACCATCTGAAAGCAGGGTCACAGAAGAGGCAAAGACTGGTAGAATTGTGTAGGGCTCTCTACCTACCTCAAACATTAGCTTACAATTGTAGAGCACTACTGTGATTATTCATTGATTGCTCTACTCTGACTATACTGCAGCTTAGAAATAAGCGTTTAAGAGAAGTGTGTGGCATATTTCCAAAGTGGTAAAGGTTTCAATGACCTCCTTCTCATGCTTCCTTCTACAGCTCTGTTTCTGTATGAGTAATGCTAGGTGTGACATTCACTCTTCTCCCTGAGAAGAGCATTCCTTATTCCAGGTTCAGAGGTGCCTAGATTTTTCCAAACTGGCACATCACTCCTAGGTTAATTTTACTTATGAATCACATTGCGTGTTTTGGCATACACAGCTACCTTGGAAGTGTCATGAGGATTTGATGTTCTAAAAACAGGCTGTATGTCATAATGTTTCCATGAACACATTCTTTAACACAGGCATACAGAGCTTAAGAAGTGCATTTTAGTGCTGCTTTGTTTGAAATTAATCACAATTTTTAGAGACTCTGAAGTCATGTAAAACTGATTAAGGTTTTTTATCTTCCTAGCTGCCGAATGAGAACATTTATCTATTTTGGTGGTCAAAGTCTAGAGAGAGGAATTTTTTTTACATGCCACTCCAGTCAAACAAATGGTTTAAGACCTAGATGGATTTGGCACAGTGGGTGACACTGCTTGTGCTTAATGTGAACCTGCCTTGTATGATGAAGCTATTATTACAATTCATGGCAGGAATGAAATGTCAGTGATGGAGAGTATTGCTACTTAAGTCATGTCATATATCTCATGTCAGAACTCTCCCTGGAACTGACATTTCACTGCTACCACGTACAACGTTTTGACGTTCAGAATAAAATACAATGTTAGTAAGCAAGGAGCAGATATGGCCAGAGCACAGATTTACATAAAGCTTGATTTCACAAAATAGAACTGTATTTCATTGTGAAGAGATAACATAATTCTTTTCTTTTCTTTTCTTTTCTTTTTTTTTACCTTACCATTATGGTGAAGATAGTGACTGACTAAAGAATACCATGCATAGGAGAACTAAACACAGGTTTGAAGCAGTTTATTCCTGAAATTTAAAATCACTTATCCTGCAAATTTGGGATTAAAAATAAATGCAAAGAAAATAATTAAGTCACTCCTGCTTCAGTGTCCAAGTCTACTATGGGAACATACTGTTCACACACTACTCAAATGTTGCTGGTTTTAATTATGCTTATAGGAAATTACAACCATGCCTCCCAAGGCATGAAATACAGACTTATCACTGCACTAACCCCACAGGTTAATTGGAAAAACTGATCAATAGTTACACAAAGAGTTCTTGTATATTACTGGTGATTGTATTGCAGTATTTTTTGTAACGTGTTTTGCTTTGTGTGTCACTTGAGTGGAGAGCCACATTTAGGTGGATACAAAAATATGACACCACCGTACTATAGAGGTTATTTTAATGTTCTGAAAAAATGCTGCTGAAAATTTATATCTTTAAGAGTTTTTCTTACCTGATAGCTTTACTATGCTAAAACAAGGCTTCATGATAGGGAAGCAGCATGAGGTAGGTATATAAAAAGACATGAGTAAGTGCCATGACTCACCTCCCAAAAGACACAGATGCCTACAAGTATTATGCACCTAAAAGGCAACCCTTACATTCATATACCAAATTTGTGCTTGTAGTCATGTAATTGTGCACTGTTTCCTGTCAATTACAGCAATTGCAAATATTGAAAAAAAGACAATAATAAACCACAGAATCATAGAATAGAATTACAGAGTGGTCTGGGTTGGAAGGCACCTCCAAAGTTCATCTAGTCCAACCCTCTCTGCTCTGCACTCAGCTGGGGTATCCTCAACTAGATCGGGTTGCCCAGAACCCTATTGAGCTTCACCTTGAGTATCTCCAGGGATGGGGCTACAACCACTTCACTGGGCAACCTATTCCAGTGTCCCACTACCCTCATAGCAAAGAACTTGTTCCTAACATCCAATCTAAATTTACTCTTCTCCAGTTCGAAGCCACTGTCCTTTGTCCTATCACTACAGGCTTTTGTAAACAGTCTCTCTCCATTCTTCTTGTAGGCCCCCTTCAGGTACTGGAAGGCTGCTATCAGGTGTCCCTGGAGCCTTCTCTTTTCCAAGCTGAACAATTCCATGTCCCTCAACCTGTCCTTGAAGCAGAGGCGCTCCAGCCCCCTGATAATTTTTGTGGCCCTCTTCTGGATTCACTCTATCAGGTCTCTGTCCTTCCTGTGTTGAGGGCTCTAGAGCTGGATGCAGTACTCCAGGTGAGGTCTTACCAGAGCAGAGTGAAGTGGTGGAATCAATCTTTTGATGCAGCCTGGGGTGTGATTTGCCTTCTGGCCTGCAAACACACACAGTCTGCTCATGTCCAGCTTCTTGTCCACCAGCACCCCCGAGTCATTTCCCACAGGACTACTTTCTATCACCTCATCCCCCAGTTTATACTGATAGTGAGGATTGTTCCAGCCCAGGTGCAGAACCCTGCACTTGCTCTTATTGAACCTCTTAAAGTTCACCTGGACCCACCACTCCAGCTTGCCCAGGTCCCTCTGGATGCCATCCCATCCCTCTGGTGTATTTACAGCACCGCTCAGCTTGGTGTCATCTGCAAACCTGATGATGGTGAACATGATCCCACTGTCTATATCATTGATTAAAATATTAAATGGCACAGGTCCCAGTGTGGACCCGTGAGTGGCACCACTTGTCACCACTCTCCATCACAACTTCAAGCCACTGAGCACTACCATCCAGCCAATTCCTTATCCACTGAACAGTCTACCCATCAAATCCTTTTGTCTCCAACTTGGCAAGTAGGGTGTTGTGGGGGATCATGGCAAAGTCCAAATAGGTCACATCAATATTGTACACAGAATTGAACACACACACACCATTTTGGGATTACAGGATTCCTGTGTAATTTCCTGGCCTAGAACTTTAAAATGGCACTAATCAATTCCAAAGGACCTTTTTAATCAGCTCTGTAATGCACATTACCATCCTCTTCCCTCGGCTCTGTCAAATGTTTCCCCTACTTTCACATGGTAGAGTTGTTCCTTTATTCCAGGAACTAGTTGCTGGTATTCTGGTAACCAAGGACTCCTCTACTGCTGTGGTGCCCTGCATCTACATGTTTATAAGGACATCACTGACCAGAAATGCAAATATGATAGGCACTTTCATAGAGCTGTTCAAACCCCCTAATTATTAGTGAAGAAAACACCAGATTTAGGCAACTCATTATGGGCAAAGTCTAAACCAGGTGTAGCTGTTTCTTCTGTTTGAAAAGGTTTGCACTAGTGGATCTGAAGGTTCCTGACTGGACTATGATGTAATATAAACACTATAGTTCAATTGGAGGAAGCTAGAAAGACCATTATTTTATGAGAGATGTGTTTTGAATGGAAGTGTAAACCAATAATTTCAAAACAAAGATGACACCAATAAAAAGCAGGATTTGCAAACTAAATGTTAGTAAAGAACCATGCAGCCTATTCTACTGGAAAATAATAGTCATGATATTGTGATAGTGAAAGCTTTCAAAGCAAAGACAGTTTGTAAATAATAATTTCAAGATCACTGATTTCACCTTTTTCAAATTATTCTAAATGTCTCTTCTCACTTTCTAAAAAAGATAAAGATAAGGATAGACGAAAGAGAAAAAAAGAGAACGGTTAGATAGTTTCTAGAAATAGATAACTATACATACATGTATACATAGATGGTCACCCTGTTCTTAGATGCTTCCATAAGTGTCAGCTTTTGGCCACTGTCAGCATGCTCTGTAGTCTGGGCCAGAGCACCCTCTAAGTTCATATCTACCTTTTCACATGTGCTAGATTTTTAGAATTCTCTTTCATATGATGACAGCTGTCTCTTAAATTCACAAGAGTAGCATGGGTTTGGATATTATCCAGTACACTGTTCACAGATGTACTGTGAAGCACCTGAAACAAGGTCTGTTGAGGTCTGAAGAACAGCATGAATGGCTGCTGAAAGCTATCCTGGGGTAAAGTGTTGTCCCAGGCAGATTGTCCACTGACAGAAGTACCTTGGAGAATATTGTTTTGCCCAGCAGAATGGTAGAAAAGCTAGCAAAGGGAGAGAAGAAGACTCCCTTAAAGTTGTTAACACTGAGTTCAAGCAAACACCTGTGGCAGCTTGAGATGCAGCTGTAGTCCCCTGCCTGCCCAGCCCCCTCTTCTATGGTTATTAGCATTTACTACAAGTGATATAATAGGAGAATTTGTAGGGTTCAGTTATCTTAGTCCCACATGTCTAGTGTTCTGGCACAAACTCATTTTCATCAAACCAGAACCAGAACATCTGGTTCTGGGAACGTATTTGAACCTGCCATCCTTGATTCAGAGAGAGTAATTTCCAGCAAAGAAGTCAACATTAGGATTTTAACATTTTCAAGCACTGCTGCCAGATCTGCAAGAGCTTTAAGGCTCAAAGGGAAGAAAAATTAGTAACTTCAGTTGAAGCACTCTGCACAAAGCGATGGCCTTGCAAGAAGGATGTGGATGTATTTTAGCGAAGCAAAGCTGCATATCAGCTGTGAGATGTCAGGGAAGAGAGCTGGGACTGCTGACATCCTCTTTTAACATGATATTTACTACAGGATTGTCCATTGCAAACAAAAATATTAATTTCATAGAAGTCCTTTTCTTAGACTGATTTTCAATTCTTGTTACAATGGAGGCTTGTAACTACAGGATAAGCAGGCAGATCTAGTCACGAAACTAAAACTTTTCAGTTCTAGCTCTCTGGCTCCAAAGGTTTGCCTTTCTAAAAGGGGAAATTGTGTTAAGTAGCGTGATTGACTCTGCAGTGCAGGAGCTCCCCTCTGTAACAGGCAGTACTGTACGCTTTCCAAGCTGTACTCTCAAGGCAGTTGACTGTACAGCTACAGATTACACTAACATGCAGCTCCAAGTGGACTGGGGAACACCCTGTCTACTTTAGGAAAGCTACGCTGGACAGCCAGGACTGATGGTGCACAAATAGTGCATGGTTTACTTCTTAGCTATGTAATCAGCATTTAAGTTTCAGATCTGTACTCCTTCATACCTCACAGCCCCTTTGAGGCTCCTTTTTCAATTCTACGTTATACTGCTTTATTTATTAATGTTTTTCTAAGTGATCTGAGATGGAAATGTACCAAAGTACCTTAAGTATGAGTCAGGAAATATGACCTGTTACCGTTTATTAGTCAAAACCCTAGCCTTATCCTTTCCAGAACTAATGTTATTTGCTGTAATATACAATAGTCAATACATTTGCTTTGGTAGCATTTGTATGCACTCAAAAGCTAGCAGTTACTTTTACCAGGTTACCATATACAGATGGATAAAACTACTAATTGTTAAAAAGTGGTTGAATAAAAAAATGCTAGCAGTGTGACAGCCCACACCATGCAGCAGTAAACAGAAAATGCAAGTATTTTTCTGGAGTTTGATATCTGCCTCTATTTATAAGGAAAGCTAAAATGAAGATGAATGTGCCCTAGTTTAGCTTTGTAAATTTAGATAGTTTTATAAAAATACAGGTATTTCTAAGTATTACCTGGATTCCTATCCATAGTACTGGATTCCTATCCATAGTACTGGATTCCTATCCATAGTACCGCACCTTCTCTATAAAATTTTGATTGCCTTATTAAATTTTTAATCTGGTTCTGCAACCCTATTTGCTTTTTTCTCTGTCTGCTCTTCCTTTTCCATACTAACAAGCAATAGCAGTTAGGCCTGCTCTATCCTGCTAGTTCTCAGGTTGAGCTGACAGTTCCTGTCACCAACACATTCTATGGAGCCTTTCTTTCAGGTGCTGCTTTCACTTTTGCTTGGATTCCTGTGTTTTCTACTGAAACAGTCCTTCTGATCAATGAGTGACTTAGGAATGCCTTAGATGATACTCTGGAGTCTCTAAAGAGCTCGATACATTTCTGGATGTGTAACAGAGTTTAAAAGAGAAATATAGCAACATGATGCAGAAAAGAATTAAAGGTCCAGCTGCCTGAGGGGCCATGCCCCTGTAAGGAAGTGCCCCTATGCAGCAAGCGATGATATACTTTTGCCATCTCTTATAAAAAGCTGATTGGCTTAAATATATCATAAAATAAATAGTAACATTACAGTAAATTACAGTCACATCCTGAATCACCATGAACTTGGTATCACAAGTTTTGGGGAAATTTATTTAGGTAGGGTTTTGGCTATAGTTTCAGCCACAACACAGATCTGAATACAGCTCAAAAGGAATTCAGAGCTAAGGTGATTCACAGCTCTTCTACTCTACTATTGAAATCTGTGTATCAAGCAAATATGTGCTAGAGTCACTTACATAAATTAGTTTGTTAGTATGTGTAAACAGTGCAAAGAAAGGAATGCTGCAATTGAATATTAATAAAGTCATATATATTTTATTCTTATGATGGTTGATTCAACACTTACCTGCAGTACTCTGTCAGAATCTTCGGGCTAAAACCCACCAATTTTATCATCAGAAAGACTTCAAATGTTGCCATTTTACCTGTCAAGTTCTTTGCATTGATAAAACAGTATTCTTTGCCTTGCAGGTGGTACTGTGAAGGGAAGGAGCTTGAAAACTCACCAGACATTCAAATTATCCAGACAGGTGATCAACATTCACTGGTTATTGTTGAAGCTTTTGAGGAGGATACAGGACGTTACTCATGCTTTGCTTCAAACATCTATGGAACAGACTCCACTTCTGCAGAGATTTACATAGAAGGTAATGTTAGAATTGTGGCAGCTGGCTGTTGACCTTGGTCATAGAGGGTTAAGATGCAACTATGCATTGCATATGTTAATTGGGTGGCAGATTTGCTGCAAAAAAATACGTAGCAAGAAATCAACACTTATTGTCATTATTAACATATTTCTAATTTCTCTGTAAAACAGCCTTCAGACAGGTGTTTGCCCTTTGTACTTAATTTTAGTGTGAGGTTTCCCAGAGATTTTATATATCTCACTGCCAGATCAAAGTCTAGAAGTATTCTGATTCTGGTGCCACCTTATAGTTTTTGTCTGGGGTACTCTGCAGAAATATTAGAGCCCACTTTATGTGTCTGATTCTTATTAATCCCTTTTCTCCACACTCTTTATTACAAATTGAATATAGGACAGCTTACTCATTATTGGGACCTTGCAAACAGAATAAATATGTCAGCAATTTATTATATTCCCTGCACAAGAGATGCGGTAAATACAGAATGTATCTGCAGATATAGGTCTCCTTCTTCTTTAGGCTTTTAAAATATTTTATTTTAACATGTTCTACTTTAATATATTTTGCTTGAGAGCAGTCTATTTACTATGTTTCTTTTCAGCACTTTTGGGGGTAAGATTTTAGATTGTGTCTACCATTGTGCCAGCAAGGTTACGAATTGAAAATAAATACATAGAATCCTTCTTTCCCTTTTTCAGACAAACAAATGTACTATGAATACCACCAGTGACAACAGTGGGTCCATTCATAAATTAAAGCACCTACCCTACTTAATACAAGGTTAATTTTACTCTACTGTTACTCTCCTTTCATGTCCCTAATCTGACAGTGAAAGGAAAAATCCTTTTTCAGTATCTGCACTGCCCCTGACATTAATGGGAGAAGTCTGTACTTGGCAGGGATTTACTAGTTCTCAAGACTGGGGCCAAGGTCTGGTTTTACTTAACTCAGTAGCTGTTGGATGGAAGCCATGGCTGAGGGAGATGCTCACTGACAGGAACTCCAGAGAAAATGCAAATTCCATATGCAGTGAAGGCTGAATCAGAACTGTGAAATGTATCAGTAAGACATCTGTCAGTAAATTGAGCCAGTATTGTCTCCAAATTATGCTGCAAGACACTAGTTGAAGAATAATAGTTATGATTCCAGTTCTCTTTTTTACCCCTTAAAAACCAAACCAAAGCAAACAGATGGCATTAGATATCTGATAAAAAATACAGAACAAAACAAAACAAAACATGCTTTCACTTGATTCACAAGAGCAATTACAGACTAAATCATACTAGTGTCATTTGAAAGAGAACCTGAGGAAGACCCAGGTATTCATTCACTCTTAGATGTTTTCCTGATTTCTGTTGCACCTCATCCCACATCTGCCTTATACCAGTATCTGTATGTTACACAGTATGTGCAGCATTGTTTCGTTTCCACTGCAGCATGATCTTTTCTTTTGGCATAGCTTTATAATATAGATCCTTAGAATGCTTGAGAGGAAATTTAAACAAAGGCTTATATCATTCCTGCATAAGCTTCTCCAAAAATCCTTCTAAGTTGTTGGTTTTGGTTTTTTGTTTGTTTTTTTTTATTTTTTCTTCTTCTTTGTAGGAGTCTCCTCTTCTGACTCTGAAGGTGAAATTATCAAAGACGAAATGGATCAGTACGTTTACAAACAGTTACATCTTCCATATTTCTTACAATTAAAACCCCCACGACTGCAGACATTTCAGTTTCCATTCATATTTTGCAACTTCCACATACTAGGCTTTTGTTTGGGATCAGTTTGGATTGTTTGACTTGGGTTTAATTTGTGTGTCCCTTAGTTTGCTTTACAAATACTATGGACCAAATGCACGTTTGCATTTGTGTAGCTTCAGCTTTAGCTTAAGAATTGAAACTTTAGTATTAAATATAGATGCAAGTAGAAATGCTCTACCTTAAAGATTAAACTGCTAAAATTGATTTGCTAAAACAAATTACATTTGCCTAAACCCAAACTGAATACTGATTTAAGCATCTGACGTGCAAAAATAGCATAGTAAAACATCCCACATGAAAATATGGTATGTTGTGAAGTTTTTGGCAGAAGAAGGATATCCATTGGTAATTTGGATTTAAGGAAATAATTAATACCTATGAACTGGAGTAAACTTCAATGATTAGTATAAAAGACTACTTAAATATAAAAAGAAAGAGGTGTCAGATGCAATGTAAAACCTTGGAAATAATTTTATTTTTCCTAAATGAAATACATTCCATATGCATTTAGCACCCTGAAAGCAACTAGTTCTCTTTAAAGAGGAAATGTTAGTCAGATCAATTTACACATCCTAGATTTTTTTCCATTATTAAGGAGGGTTAGATGCATTACAACTGTAATTTTCTTTTGAAGTGCAAATATTAAATTCTATAGTGTGTTTGGAGACCTCAGGCTGCCAGAAAATTCTGTCTTAAGTGATTTTGATTTCAAAGTCATAAAATACTCCAGATTTGACTGATTTATGGACTTTGAGAAATTTAGGAGATTGGAGGTTTGGGGTTGGGGATGAATTTCTAAGTTGTTCATAGTTCTAGATCAGAGTCTTCCCAATGTCTCAGGCATAACATTTTTTTCTTATTCATCTTACTAAGTGTTAATGTAGTGTTGATTATGGTGCTGATCGCTTGATGGCATCTCCAAATTGCTTACCTCATTAAATTGTGATGTACTGCATTCCATCTTAGGGAAAAAAAGGTTCAAAAGAGTGGTGCTCTGACACTAAGAGGATGTCCTCAGATGAGATAATTATGAAAGATCAGGTTTGGGTATAAGAGTGGCATTATTTTATCTAGTTTCCAGCTGTGGTCACATGCATCTAAATGCCTGCGATTAAAAAGAATTCATATCAGAACAGATAAAAAAGGGGATGAAAAAAAAAGTTTCAAATTTCAAAAGCTACAGCCATGATGACAACTGCAAGTTCACCCTGAGCAAGGCCTTCTCTGGTTTGAAGGCTGCCTTTCCTGGGGGACCTGTAGTACATTCCAGAACAGCCCATGCATACCTCAAACTAAATAGGTTTGTCTCTTCTTTACCTGTGTTATTTTACCTAACAATAAAAACAAATAGGGTTGACACTTTTCATTCCATATAGAAATCTAGATAAAAGCTGCCAACCCATACGCTACCAAAATTGCAAGATCTGTTGCCAGAAACCACACTGCCCCTTTTTTCCTCTTTCATCAGTAAATTGCTGAATATGTATGCAAGCAGACCATGGTATTTTCACTGTCTTATAGGCCCATGAATTCATACAAGCTCAGAGGACAGAGAAAGAGAAACTAGCATCACTCTTTCATGCCTTTCAGAGCTGGTGACAGAAGCCTTCAAGGCACAACTGGGTTAATCCAGGCCATTTATTACATTTGGCATAACTGAACAGAGACAGAGAGATTAGACTAACAAGATATGCAGTCTGATTTTTATGAAGTACGTATCAGTTTAGATCAGTTGGAATTCAACTCCAGAAGGGAGGCTGGGGTTGAGATGTAACTGGGACAGCCACGACTCAGAGATACACACACAGCTCTAGCTTCCAATTAGAGCACTGGGTTTCGGTTGACATTTTGCAGCAAACCAAAGCCAGCTGACACCTCCTTGAATGCAGCATCTCCTGCTGTTAGAACTTCAGCCAAGCATCAAGAAACGTCTGCAGCACCATCTGCCATGGTTCAGCCTGTGACTGTACCTGTCCAGTCTGTGTCAACACCAGTTACTCAGGTATGGGAGACAATATGGTGAAATTCAAAGCCCAGAAGTAAGCTCTTAAAAAGGTGTTTCCTCCACAACTTGTGACTCAGAACCCCATTTTCTAGTTTTTGCTTTGCTGTTGAACTTTAGCTTTGAACCTTACAGCTATACAATAGTTGCATACACAGTGGAGACGACCTGACTACTAACGATCTTTAGTATCCAGTAAAGGGAAAGGGACCTTTCATCCCCAGGTTAGAGGCATCTCTGTGGCAGTGAGCAGAAGGAGCAGCTGCTGCTATCTCAGCCAGCAGTGGGAATCTGTGTGCACCCCAGCAGGTCAGAGACTGCATGCCAGGAAGGGCACTTAGTGTGTTAAGTCAGCTCACTGGCCTCTTTCACATTGCAAGCTGACTCAGTCACTTCCAATAGCAGCAGCCCATAACTTCTTCCTCTTTCTCTCTCTCTCTCTTCAGAGCTCACTTGACATAATTTTCTTTCAACAAAACTTATTTTAAGCTAAATCATTTAATTTATAGGTAGATATGCTTATTTACCACCTAACATTTGAATATCCATATTGAAGAGTTTCTAATGAATGTTAGAATTCAAGTCCTTTTTGTTGAAAACTATCAGAATATCCATAACTGTGAATTCTTTCCTAATAGGAAAGATGAGCTCTATTTATTTAAAATAAAGCAGAAAAGACTCTTGCTTTATGCTGCCTTTTCAATGTTTACAGCCTAGAATTAGGTGGTAACCAGTAACCACATAGCGAATAGGTTAAGTAATGCGTGGTTATTTTTCACTACCAAGAGAACAGAAGTAAGCTTTTATGACATTTTGACAGGATTTCCTAAGTCAAGAGTGGTAGTAATCTCAAAAGTCACCACTTTTAATCTTCTTGGCTTAGGAGACACCATCTATAAAATCTGTCTGTTTCCTGAGATGCTGAATTTCTAACTTTTATGTTCTGGGCCAGCTTCTCTTTCACTAAAAATGGAAAACTTTATTAATCAAGTCATACAAGGAAGTTTTCCAGGAGGAGAATGATTTCATTCTTATTTCACTCAGTGGAATCAGTTTCTTTGGTTTTGGCAAAGGAGGGGAGTTACAGTAGCAGCCACACACAACTGGACTTAACTTTTCCTTATTAACACCTGTAACTATCTTGTAAGCAACCTACCTACATTTGCCTTAGTGAAGTATTAATGAAAAATATATGCACTGCAGTGAAATTTTCCTTGCCATGATGAACTCAACCAGGGAGTTACAGCATTTTTGTTACTCAGTACCATCAGCAAGATCACTAGCAGTCATCTACCATAGAGCAATTTTATTCATTGCATTAAATACTTAGCTTTGGATTTTACAACCACAAATCTCTTCTGTGTCTTTCAAAAAATCTAGAAGTGTTTCTTCTATATATGGAAAAATAAATTCTCAACGTCTAAACATCATCATGTGATATTTTGCAATCTGCAGGCTCAAAGTCCCACTAATTATTTGCAAGGACTGGATGGAAGACCCATAATTGCTGCTCCTGTATTTACGAAGGTAATTTTTTTCTAAGACATCTGGAAACTAAAGAGGTCAACTAATTGTATAGAAAGATAATGAAAATGTTCTACTTATCAAATAATTTTTAAAGGAATTATGCATTTCTTCAGCCATTCAAGCACTTGAGTGGCTCCAGGAAACCTTGCTGAAATCAGTGTTACTTCCAGAGCAATAAGACATTTACTGACTGTCTATTCATTTTCTCTGTTAGATGTTACAGGATATTTCAGCTTCTGAGGGGCAGCTTGTTGTCTTTGAATGTCGGGTGAAAGGAGCTCCTTCCCCAAAGGTTGAATGGTATAGAGAAGGAACACTGATAGAAGATTCACCAGATTTTAGGATATTACAGAAAAGTATGTGTCTTGTGTGGAAAGCTTATTTCTAACAAAATACAGGCAAGCACCAATTGCTAACTTAGCAACACTTTAACTTTGAATGGTAAGAACTATATAAGCCGTATTTGTGGCAATAAATATAGGTTCCAGAAGCCAAAACCATTGATGAATTGAACAGCCTTCTCACAGGTAGTGTTTTCTGAGATTCCCCAAATTATTGTTTTGCCTTCTGCTTTGAGCCCTTTGCCGCGTCAATGTCCTTTTCTAACACAGTCTGACTTCCGTTGTGGGTCTGGGTCTGCACTATTTATGTAGAGTTCCACTTGTCATAAATCACCTTGTAATTAAGTGCTACAATAACTGTGCTTGTGGGCAATTGATTCATTATTTAGCCACAAAAGTAACCTGATGTACATGTTAGAATGCTCACACATACATATGCACATGTGCCCATGACATATACTAGGCTGCAAACATATCCTCCTTTTATTTTCAAATGCAGTCTAAACATTTGCAGTTTCCTTTTAAGTCCTTATAAGTCACTGGAATGCTAAAACTCAACAGAAATTCATTAAATATCACACAACTCTAAATGAAACTTGTATTCATGTGTCTTCAAGACAAAGTTGCATTAAGGCTGGGGAAAAAAAAACTACTTATTGCAAAATTTATTTTCTTAAGTTACTCATAAATTCTCAAAAGTGTTCATAGTGTTTGGTGGACTCGACATACCATTGAGTACAAGGTCTGGCTGACTCCACCACCCCTTGAACAGAAAATTGGATCAAAAGGAGTGTTCTGTTATACTGAGAAAATTAAACTTAATATTTAGTGTATTAGAAAAGAAAAGAAGAAAAAAAAAACCATGCAAACATTATTGGCAAAAGCGAGTCTATGCAATCTACTAATTCTGCTCTTCTCCCCTTTAGAACCACGATCTATGGCTGAACCAGGTGAGGAGCTCCCAAAGGCTCATAGTTTTTTGGTTATATGAATGGATGACTTAGCCTCACAAAATATTAGAGTTTAAATAATTAATATAATTACTCCTTTTTCTACTACTACTTCCCACTAGTGAGATGCATTTCACTGTAGACTGCCACAAACATGTAATTTGAATTAATTCTATTACTTTTGAAGAAATTAATGTTTCCATTCTGCTTTGACCCAGTTCTAACTTGGGACCTAAATGTTAGCATTTTATGAGCTAAAGATTAACAAGATTAAATGTATGAGGGTCCTCTGTATATCTGAGGTTCAGAATTACAGCAGATGATGTAGAACTGAGCTATTTTTATCTAGTTGACCAGTTAGAGAACATTGCGTCAGATGTTTAGCCATGTCAGCCATTCCCTTAGCTCCCTGCCAGCATAATATGAGAGTACCACATCAGGTATTCCACTCCTGATATCAGCAAATCCTATCAAAGTGGCTGGATTTGATAACTGCAAGGGGCAGAGGAGAATTTAGGCTACTCTGTATGAGTTCAGCAAAGAAGCCTCATATATTTTGATTACTTCTCCATAATATATATAATTATTTATCTCCACTGAGAAATAAATAATTATATATTTTTTGTAACTCTTCTCCTCGCCCTTAAAGACTTTTACCCCAAAGAACATCCAGAAAGAAACTCTCTCTATCTGCAATGTCTTTTGGTAGGTTTAGGAATGAGTAAATGGAGTTTCTATCAGAGCCCACTGATGCTGTTCCTTTACTGTCCAGTGGCATCACTGCTGAGTAATGTGAAGCAGTTTTTAGAGGGTAATCAGTTGGGTGCAGTTGTCACTGCCTCATCATCTGCTACTCATTCAGAAGGAATCTGGATTTCCATGCATGCAGTGGTTGGCAAATCCAAGTGCTACAAACTATAATGCCTTAAAACTAGTTCTATAATCCACAGTACTATAATAAACTATTACTCTGCTTTAGTTGTTAGCAAATAGTCTCTTTGTTACTACTAGATTTTCCTCAGTGATGACATGAAACAATCAAGTGTGGTATGGTCTTCTACAGAAATACTCACATAATACTGATCCTCTAGGGTTTTAGGAAAGTTTCTTGTGAAATGGTAAAAACCTAATCACTGACTAGTTGAAGAAATGCTCTAAGCCCACATTTCAATACACTGTAGATGTTACTCTGCCTCTTCATCCCAGCTACCCAGCCAAATGGAAGATATAAAATCCCATCACTCTAAGTATTTATTAGCTGGCAGTGCTGCCCAAACATGTGGAATAGTGGTCAGACAGGAATGTTATAACCCTAGATAGACTTTTCAAGACGGAATTTAATTTTTCCTAGTGCAGGAGTGAAAGGACAACTTCCTAACAAGCACAATCCCCTCTGTCTGCAGATCTGCACTGGCACTTTGGGAAACTGCCAGCCTATGTGTCTGTGCCTTGTATTTCTTCTCCTTACAGAGTGACTCCACTCACATTGTTTCCAGTTAATTATAACTAATCTTGCAATCTACAAAGATATTAAAATACCTGTATTTTAGCAAGATGTGAGTACAGAGTACACTCTATTTCCCCAAATTAAGTTTGAAGTTCTTCAGAGATAAAGTCTGTACTTCATGTGATTAGGAAAACATTTTCTGATGTTTTCCAAACACTGCTGACACCTGTTCTTTAGTTTTGTTCGGCATGCTGGAACACAGAGAGTACCAGTTGCTGAAGACAATGCTGATAACAGCTGCTGCACACAAAGGCTGCCAAAATTGATAATACTGATGAAATTAAAATCAAACTGAGCAATATGTTCCTGAGGGTAGTCAAGGCTTTGTGTGCTTGTTCATTGCCTGCAATAACACTGCTCTGAATCTTTGCAGAGGAAATTTGTACTCTTGTTATCGCTGAAGTGTTTTCAGAAGATTCTGGCACTTTCACCTGTACAGCCAGCAATAAATATGGCACTGTGTCTAGTATAGCTCATCTAACTGTCAAAGGTAAGAGCTTGCTTTACTCTTTTGCATGCTATTAAGTACAAGCAGAGAAGCTGCTGCACTGTGCAGTCCAGACTGCTTACCAAGCAGACAGATTACTAAAAGTGTCCTCCTCCCTCAAGTAGAAATGTGAAGCAATGAGGAACATTAAGGAATGATTCTCACACAGCCCTTCAAAAAACACAACTCTTGCTGACTTTCAAGATTTAAGCAAATAGCCATTTTTGGAATCTCAAAGGACTGCCTAGTTTGCCATTTCAGTACCCCTCTGATGCAGAGCCCAAAGGAGGAAACCTTTGATACTGCTAAGATAATTTGTGCTGCCAAAGCACTGGGCATTTAGGTGAGCAAAGAACAGTACATAAAAACATAGTGCACTAGTGATTCTAATTCTGCTCAGGCTCTGCCAGTATTCTTCATAACTAAAAAAGTAAGAGAATTCTCTGAAAAGAAAATTTGTATTTCAAAGATGCTAGTGGAATTTCACAGGGGACATGGTTAAAGACCACTGCTGTATCTTCCCAAACTAGAACTGTGTCTTTTTTACCCCCACATTTACAATATTCCTTTGTAAAGGGAATTTTAAATTAAGCAAATGAGATCAAACAACTCAGTCCAACAGGACATTAAAGTTAGTTTATCCAACTGTAACTGTTGTGATTTCATTTCAGTATAATTTATGGCATTTGCACATCATCTAAAGTTTGAAATTTGCTATTCCAGCACCTGAAGACAATAACAACGCTGCTACCCTTCACATGACCAGCTCAATCAATTTAATTGCTGCTGAACATCAACCTCCCCAATGTACTCCTTCCAATCACGTAGTAAATCAAATCTCTAAACCTAAACTTGAAGGTGTTCTTGTGAACCACAATGAACCCAGATCAAGTTCCAAGATAGGTCTCCGTGTGCATTTCAAGCTGCCTGAAGATGACAAAGGAAGTGAATCATCATCAGAGGACGGACCTGGCATTGCAAACCAAAACAGATCAAACTATTTCCAAGAGAGGATAAATGGACAACCAGTGAAAATACCAGAGCCAACATCACCATCCAAGGAACCACCCCCAGTACTGGCTAAACCGAAGCTGTAAGTAAAAATTATTCTAGGTCACAGGAGCATCACTGATGCTATTAGCACTTGCAGACCAGGACACTTGCACTAGAGGAAGGAAAAAAAAAAATCCAGAAAAACAGTGGGGTGTTTGCCTAATTAACTATACTCTGAGAAAAATAATTCTACAGAGCTAGTTTGTTGTTTTTTTTTCCGTATATCCCTCTTATGAAAAATATTCTCCAATATAAAAAGGAAAATGTTTCTCCTTTGAAATGGTATTGAATTCCACAATGTTCTCTGCTGCAAACAGAAGGTGAACAACACTGCTTTTATGCAGGCAAAATAAAAGCATGTTCCCATAATCCAAATATGGTAGGAGTTGGAAGGAACCAACCCCACTGCTAATACAGGGGCACCCAGAGCAGGTTGCCCAGGATCATGTCCAGGCATGTTTGGAACCTCTCCAGAGAAGGGAGAGAGTCTGGTGCAGTGCTCCAGCACTCTCCCAGGAAAAAAAAGTTTTTCTTTATATTCTTCAAATGTATATCATATATATATTCTTCAAATATATCTCACTCAATCCAGACTATGTCATTTTCCCAAAACCAGACCTGTTCAGTCTTATTGCACAGTATGGGCTAGCAACTGTAGTCCTGAAGGCCTCACTTCATGATTTTTATGCCTCACAAACATAATCTTCTCCTAAAACAGATTAAATACTTGGAAATTTTGATAATCTAAAAGTAGGTGAGCTAAAAAGCACCTGAATGATGAGTGGACTGTAAGCTCAAGGGGAAATTTTGAGAAGTAGCAGAGTTTTCTTAGAGGTCAAGTTTATGACATTCACACTGTAGTTCATTAAGAGGTACTTGTTCAGCATTTTTGAAATCTCCCAAACCCATTTACCTACACCGCCCTCCCCCCAGCCCTGCCCTTGTATATAACCCAGGCTAGGATTCAGAGTGGCTGGAAGTTGATAAATAAAACTTTATATTTACAGCAATGCTCAATATACAAGCAGATACTTACAATGTATAACAGATATTTGCAGATATATACAGTGAAAAGGTAATACAGAAACACCACAGCCCTCCCAGAGATCAAAATCCCCAAGAGGGGTAACCAACCACCCCCTACCACCTTTCCCCCCTTCCCCAATCTTATCTCACCATCTGTTGATGCAGCAGATAGACGAAGGTAGATCGACCAGGGGGGTTAGCAGTAGGAAAAAGAAGTTAGTAGAATTATTAAGAATCAGCTACAAAAGGCAGGGAACAAAGGAGCCATGCAAGAAGCAGCCACAGCCCAGAGAGGTCTGAAACCGTCTCCCTTATATATATTTGGGTTACAACTCTTAAAACATTTTTTTTTCTTTCTCAGTAAAGCTGTGAGTGGAGTAGCATCATCTGTTTTCCTCTTTCAGCCTATAGTCTAATTTTCTCACTCAAATCCTCCAATTAGTTCAAACCAGCACAGTCCTTAATTTAATTTCTTAAATAGGCAGAACCTTTAATTAGAGGCTCAGGAAATAAAAATCTAGAGTAATTCAGTGGTACTCTTAAGTAGGGATTTAATTTCATAGGATGAACGTAACAAGTGAGCAGACAACTTACCTACTATGTAGCAGCAGAAGAACTTGGAGAAGTATGGGTTTTTTCATTTGTTAAGCTCATATTCACAGCTTTATTTACTTTGAGTTACAGTGTGTTCAAGAGAGGACTATAAACAGCATTTAAATTGCCCAATGTTGCATAAAGCAGAATTACTCTCACCACCACCCCCTGAAAGACCTATAACAAGCATACAAAATCAGAATTGCAGAACTTCTAACCCTTTAACATCGTACTTTTTGGAAACTTGCACTTGTTATTTTTTTCTACCTTTAGAATGATTTTTTTTCAGTACACTGTAAAACAAAAAATTCTTTAAAATCAAATTCTGTGGACTTTATGTATTTTGTTTGTCAGTACCAATTGAGGTTGCTTCTACATTGTTCACTTTTTAGCAGTATATTTTATTACATAATCATTTTCCATATATTCTATGTCCTTTTGTGGTTTTGGTTTTTTTTTTTTTCCTAGAAGGGGAAAAGTTAGCCAGTTTTCTATGTGCTCTATTTCCATATACATAATAACCACTTGACAAGGCAAAATAATTTTCCTTAATGACAAAAGCCCTGAAGACATACACAGTAGATAGCACCTAGGAAACAACTGCACTAAAGGCAAGTCCTCTCAGAATTATGCACTCCTACCTATCCCCACAAGTGAACACCATCTAAACTACTTTGGAAAGATCTCTTTTGGTGGACTTTTACAAAGCTTTATTAGCTGAAATGCTGTGTTCAGAACCCATTGAACAGGAGCTAAATAACTGCAACCTGGCCTACAAACATTCATTTAAAATCTGTTAAATCAATTCCTACTCTTAGAGAAATAGAGAGCTACTATGGTGACACAGAGAAGAATTTGACAGTGCTATCCCTTCAATACCTTCAAGTAAGATTTATCTTCATATGTTAAAATGTAAGAATCATCTTCAGCCAAATAATTCTCAGAGGTTTTGTGCCTCTGGCAAAGAAAGACAGAGGAAGGAAAAGTTTGTTTTAGTAGCAACCTATTTTTATTATCTTTTGATAATGTTAGAGAGTGTGTCAGGTAGCAGATTCCTCTACCTTTTAATGTATCACAGGACATAGAATTTTTCTCTCCCAGTACATTCAAGGCTCATGACCAGTTTTGCTCACATTTGTTTTATATGCAGTGATCAGACCCAATTAAAACAGCTCCACAACCAAGTCTTGCTTGAACAACAGCAGTTGCATCAGATATCTACAAGAGAGTTGCCATTCAACACAGCTTTATTGAACTCTGCTGCTTCACTCCATCAACAATCCACCTCAACCACGCACCAGCAAAGCAAACCCTCTGCTTCCCAAGCATTCAGCTACAGCCGCCCTAAGCAGTTCCTGCCATCACAAACCACTGCACCCACCAGTTGCTCTTCCAGCTCCTCAGTTACAGCATTCAGCAATGCCCCTCAAGGAAATCAAAGAGCAAATAACAAGGAAAATTTCACAGCAAGTCCTCCACCTGCCCAATCAAGGTCTGGTGTTTTTACAAGCAAAAGTGAATGGTCTCCACTGAGTCCCAAAGAATCGATGGTGCCTCCGTTAATATTTTCTACATCTAGTGCAAAACAGTTTCAGCCACAGACTGTGACTCCTGCTCCCATCTCCCCAACTGGCCGCATTCAGAATCCAGTAGCTTTCCTTAGTGCTGTTCTTCCTTCGCTTCCTGCTGTGCCATCTACCAATGCAATGGGACTGCCCAGAAGCACACCAGCCACGTAAGTAGCCTAAACCATGTGTGCAGAAGCAGGGATGAAAATACTCCTGAAGAAAACTCAGATGTATTTCTGTTTAAGGGTTCAGTGGTGAGTTTCTGGAAGTGTAGGTCACTCATAACATAGAAAAGTGAGTTAGTTACCTATTCAGGTCTGTTCATCTAACCTTTACATTCAGGTAAGAAAAGAAGGGACAGTAGCTTCTGCAATAAAGATACACCAAGGGTAAGAAAAATTCAAGATAGAGAAATGCGAATTTATAAACAGATATATACATGAATTTGGGGGCTCAGAGAGTCTTAAGACTGTACTACCGGGAGAAAATTTCATAATCTTGCAGGATAAGCCCCTCTAACACCATTTGACTTTAGGAGCTATATAAACATTCTTATTTATTGTAAGCAATGAGTAAATTGTTAAAAGGTACTTCACAATGTAAGTTATTTTTTAGTCCAGGTAAATCTCAGAAATTACTTCTGTAAAGGTATTTTCCGCTTGCAATACTTTCTATATTTAAAGTCCCACAATCAATCTCAGAAGAGTTAATGGTTTACAGATAACTGACAGCCAGCATGGTTTCTATGACCATACAAGAAAATAATGATGGCGATGATGATGTACTGGAAAGGTTAGGCCTTAAGAGTTCTTTCTCTATTGCTAGTTGAAATTAATATTTCTTTTGTGGACTGTGTGAACTCTGTGTGAATACAGCTAGCGCCAGCAGGTTGATACAACTTTTCATGGGTAGAACTCCAAATTCTGCACAAAGTAAGGGATATTTTCCCCCTTTTAGCAGTAGTACACTTCAATTTAGTGGCAGCCATCAGCAAGTTACAATCTCCCAACTATTCTGATTATACTGTAGCAACCCATCTGTATTTATAACAGAAAAAAATTGTCCCTATATACATGACATTCATCTCTCTGTCCCAAGAACTTCTGCCTTCAATCCATCATTTCACCCCTAGACTTCCTAGCTGCCCGGCACAAACATAAAATCATCACCTTGTGGCAGATGCCTGGAGCCTTCATGGCTCTGGCATCACGGTCAGGCTTACACGACATAGTTACAACATTCAAAAGCAAGGTTTTAACTATACCAAACTCCAGTCTTTGGACTGCTTCCACATTGCAACAGCCATCAAAATCAACTGCAAGTACTCACCACCTGGTCTTCTTCAGAGCTGGTGAACAAGTGCAGAGGCATTTTGCTCAAGCATTCCCTTTGCATTACTGACACTTAACCCTTGCAAAGTGATTTACTTTTTCTAACTGCTGTCCAGTCATTACCAAATAAAGCCTTACAGTACACCTACCAGGCAAAGTAGGTGTACTGTTTTCCTCATTTCACCTTTCTTGGGTCCCATCCCTGAGCTGAATTCCCACAAAACTAGAGCTCGCCATGCTGAGATTCACATCTCATTCTCTGCATGGGAGAGAGTCAAAGTGAGAGCACAAAAGATCAGGAACCTAAACAATATCTGTTCTAATTGATGAAGATCTATTGAAGTTTCAGCCTCATTTTGGGACATGCCCCTGCAAATTACAATGGGAAGAGAATTAAGAGTTGGTTAATCTTGAAGTAAAAATATCATGGGACATGGTTTAGTGGTCATGGCAGTGTTGGGTTGATGGTTGGACTTGATGATCTTAGTGGTCTTTCCCAACCTTAATGGTTCTAAGATTCTATGATTATCAATAATAATAATTCTGGTTACAAAAGCACCAGAGATCACTATATCTGCAGAGCAACAAAAGGAAGATATCATGCACAGCAATCATGGTAACAGCTCTACACATTTCTTTAGCATTCATTGAGACGTCATTATTCCAGGATCAACATAAATTGAACACAGATACTTATTATATTATTCTAATACCTATTCTCTTTAAGATGTGCATCTTTTATTCCTACTGGCATGGACATGGGATGTGCCATTAAAATAGTACCCAGAAAAAAAAACATTCAACACAAAGAATAGGTTCCTGCAGGCAACTGATGCATAATGTATCATGTCACACAGGTGACCAAAAAAAAAAAAAAATTAAATATATATATATATGCTGATCGTTGCATGTTAGTATCAGAATTTTCTTTTAATAGCCCAACCCAGGGATTAACAAAGAAAAATCTGAAGCCTCTGCCATTAGCAACAGATGATTCTATTCGGGAAAATAAAGCCGCACTTGTAAAGGACTTGGAAAGAAAACTGCAGTTCAGAGAGGATGTTAATCAACAAAGTAGTCAGCAGGTAAGAAAATTGTGTGTGATTAAAAAGAATTTCACTCAGGAACAAGGCATATATTATGACTTGTGGAACAAAAGGTGTTTGTGTGGTTGAACTGCTATGCTACTTTGAAGGGTGAGCTTTTCTGGTAAGTACTGGTTTGGAATAGCAATCTGGAGCTTTAAATAGGAAGTATGAGAGGCTGGAACTGTAGAGGGTTTACTTTGTGACTGAGCAGCATTTTTAATTTCTGATCACCTCCATTATGGACTGGTAGGCATGCAAAGCTTCCTTCTTTCCATGGAAACTTCCGTACATTGGATTTCACTTTTTCACTTTACAAGTGGCTCAAGTCACTGCACACATACATGTTCTTTTTAACTGTTTAAGAAAAGGTTTCTGGGTTTAGTTTGATTGAACTAAAACGTGGCATTTAATTTTCAGCATTAAATTGCATCTTCCAACTTCTGTGAATTCACAGAGGATTGTTAGGAACTTTGCACAAAGTGTGTTGTAGCTGTTACTGGCATAGCCTGAACTTCAGACCTACCACTATTAGAGTTTAGCAAAATAACAAGCCTTTGACAAAGTTCAAGGAAATAAATATCTGTTCATTCTTCATTGCAATCAATAAATTCACTGGATCTGGGTGGCGCCTAGGATATTAATGAAAAAATTGAAAATTAAGTAGTATTTTGAGGTTGACTTTACTGTGACTCAGGTTCACCCTCAATAACAGTAGGACACATCAAGTACTGCTAGATAGCTGTTCTGTCTGAGGGTAATGATGCTGCTCTCATCTTGGCCATGGAGCTCTCTAAGGCTGCCCTACCAGATCAGGCTTCATACAGAAAATTATGCTTTACCCTCCTCTGTTGCCAATGAGGTAACTTTTCACAAGCCCTTCTGACAGAGAACCTGCAAAGATAAGCAAAAAAACATGGAGTCTCTGGCGCAAGGCACTCTCTGTGGGCTACTGCAGTGTAATCCCTATTTTTTAAATTCCACTGCTGACCTTTCTTTCCAGCAGATCCTGCTGCCAAAACACTTTGAGTAAAACAACTGGCAACCAGTGTGTTTTGCAGATAGAATCATAGAATCATTGAATGGTTTAGGTTGGAAGGGACATCAAAGATCATTCAGTTCCAACCTCCCCCCATAGGCAGGGACACCTTCCACTATAACAGGTTGCTCAAGGCCTCATCCAACATGGTCTTGAACACCTCCAGGGGAGGGAGCATCCACAACCTCCCTGGGAAACCTCTCCCAGTGTCTCACCGCCCTCACTGTAAAGAACTTCCTCCTAACATCCCATTTAAATCTCTCTTCTTCCAGTTTAAACCCATTGCCCCTCATCCAGGTGGGGTCTGATGAGAGCAGAGTAAAGAGGGAGAATCCCTTCCCTTGCCCTGCTGGCCATGCTTCTCTTAATGCAGCCCAGGACACAGTTGCTGTCTGGGCTGCACACACACACAGTGGGCTCATGCTGAGCTTTTCATCAACCCAGACCCCCAGCTCCTTTTCCTCAGGGCTGCTCTCCAGTCATTCGTCACCCAGCCTGGATTTGGTCTTGGGATTGCACAAACCCAGGTGCAGGACCTTACACTTGGCCTTGTTGAATTTCATGAGGTTATCCTGGGCCCACCTCTGTAGCCTGTCCAGGTCCCTCTGGATGTATCCCTGCCCTCTAGCAAGTCAACTGTGCCACACAGCTTGGTGTCATCTGCAAACTTGCTGAGGGTGCACTCAATTCCTCTGTCTATGTTGCTGACAAAGATGTTCAACTCCTGAGGGACATCACTTGTCACTGGTCTCCAGGTGGACATTGTGCCCTTGATCACCACTCTCTACGTGCAACCTTCCAGCCAATTCCTTATCGAGCGAGTGCTAAACCCACCAAGTCTGTGTTTTTCCAGTTTGGTGACCAGGATGTCATGTGGGGCAGAGTCAAATAGCTTACTCAGGTCCAGCTGGATGACATCAGTTGCCCTTCCTTGTCCACTGCTGCTGTGACTTCGTCATAAAAAGCCACCAAATTAGTCAGGCATGATTTGCCCTTGGTGAAGCCATGCTGGTTACCACCAATCACCTCTGCTTTGTTTTCCATTTGCCTTAGCAGAGCCTTCAGGAGGATCTGCTCCATGATCTTGCCAGGCACAAAGGTGAGACTGAGTGGTCTGTAGTTCCCAGGGTCATCCTTTTTTCCCTTCTTGAAAATGTGTGTTATTTTTGCCCTTATCCAGTCAGCAGGACCTTTGCCAGTCTGACATGACCTTTCAAATATGATGAATCACAAGTGTAACAATTTGTACTTGCTGTGGTAGTAAGACAAATTATTTAGAGAGGTACTGTGATATACCAATCAGTCCTTCAAGTTAACTGCACGATAACCACATTAGAAACAATGATCACTGTGAGAGTCAAAGTTATCTGCTGACAGCAGGAGTTATTTATACATTTATTTGATATTCTGCATGAGACCAAACCAAAATCTTGATTCCAAAACCTCCAAACATGGAAAAACTTCAAAGCTGCCACTTTTGTAATTGCTACAATAGTTAGAATGCCAACTGTAATGAACTAGGGCATGAAAAAAAGTTCCCTCATTTTCCCCTCAGTTCCCATCTTTAAGCACATCTGATTATATTCTTCCACATCCAGGAAAATCACTGCTCAGACTAACTCAAACAAATTCAGGCCTGAGTTTTCTCCTCAGAGAATGTGTTGATTATTTAACAATATGAGAGGATGCATTTTCCTAAATTTCTATTACTTGCTGTATTAGATTAAGCCAGTCCCCCTGAGCATAAAAGTTCAATAAATACTTAATTTGATTTGGAAGTAAAAATAAACTTTAACAATAAATAGAAGGTAAGGGGAATTACAGATGATAGGGGGAAAGGGAAAAAATACAAAATATAAAATACAACACGTAGATGGGAGTGGATGGAAGTTGAATCCAAGTGGTGGAGTTGGAAATTAGTGGTAGATACAGATGGATACTGATGGGATGCAGCCAGTTAAGAGTTCCAAATATGGCTGCTCTCCCCACATGTTCGATGGGGACACCATGATGAAATAGCAGCAGCAGAGGAGGCAAGATGCGGGGCAGGTGAGGAGGGACCCAAGAGGAAGAAACAGGAAGTTCATCCCTCCTTTATAGGGGTCTCATCAGGAAGTGGGAGGGGGCTAAACATGACACTTGGGGGCAGGTCAGGCCACCCCTAGGGAGGAGTCAGGATCCAATTCCAGGTAAGCCCTTCCAGAAGGGCTTAACCCTTTAACACTTGCCATTTATGGAACAATCAATACTGTGAGAATAAGATGCTGGACTGCTGGATTCACACCCATAGATTTTTGTCCTGTTTTATCCTCTTGTAGTTAATGCAGAATTTAAAAGGAGATATGTTCATCCTCTGTATAGCATATCTGAATCAAATTTCTTATTATAATAGTGGGGAAGGGCTTCCTCCTTCCTCATAACTAGAAAGGCAACTCTCCTCTGTGTGAGAGATCATTGTGTAACGAATGGAGTACAGCATCCAGTAAGAAGCTCAAAGTGTTGGCTTCCTCATCTTTTCTATATGATGTCTTTAAAATTCCTTCTCATAAATGTGTTCTCCAATGAATTTTTATTAAGAGGATTGTGTTGTAACCTCAAATTTCAGTATCAGCCTTTGGTCTCATTTACAGAGTATGTAGAGATCATCTGGAATGAAAGCTGCAGATGACAAGTCTGTTATTTAAAGTACTGCTCTTGTCTCATATTGCTATGTAAAGTGCAGTGATGAACATGAGTGATTTACATCCTGGTGCTCTGTTTATTATCTGTCATTGAATTCCATTTAAAAAGTGCATAGCTTACAAGCTGAGGTTTTCCTAAGTGTCAGCATTATGCACTCAGCATGGTCTCTAATAACCCAGCTGTACTCCTTCTGTTTCACCCAGGACATCATTCATCACCACAAAACAAAACAAAACAAAACAAAACAAAACAAAAAAAAAAAAGCCCAGAATCAGAACATAGCCCATAATTTTGCTGATGTCTCATGAGACAGAACAGATTAGTCTCTGGTCTTCTGCAGCTATAGTAATCATGCAGTGCTGACAGAAACACAAATCTGATTCTGCTCATATTCTAGCTGCAACTTTGATCAAGAACATGCAATAACAAGCTGTCATTCTTACAAAAGAAAAACACCATAATTGTCATTTCTGCAGATGGTAGTGTGCCATACTGCCAGGTGAAATGTCAGCACAATTAGGAGTGTTGGAAAGGATGTGATCCAGTTACACCAAACATGTTCAGTCACATTTGCTCAGTTCTTTCAAACAAGAGTTAGACTAAATGAGGATTAGTTTTGCACAACTGCAGGAAGAGATTAGGACAAGTCACAGGACAGAGGAGACTTATCTCAGTTTCTTCCTTGTCCTGAAGACCGTTAAATTCCTAAGTCCTGTAAGGCCAGCCTAACTCCTTGCCAGTGAGTTATGTGTATTATTGGTGCTCTTCAAGGCTGCACAAGTAAATAAGCATACTTTGTCAGCAGGAAAAAAATGGAAATTCCAGATTTCAGAACTGCTCCTGTAATAGACCTGAGAATTTTTCTCATCTTCTCCAGCTCAAGGAATAAAACTTAAGATTTTCTGGCAATGTGGAACAGGCCCTCCTTTAGCAGGAGGGCTCAAAGAGCATTTCAGCTTAATGGTTAAGGCAGTTTGAGAACACTGCTAGAATCCTTTCTTGCAGTTTGTGCTGGAGAGAAGAAACAGGCTGAGACAAAAAAAGAGAACCACTCTTCTGTTTAGGAACTAGGACAAATACCAGGATTCTTCTCCTTGATGTGGTGGATGTTTCAGTACTTCTACATAGTGACAGAGGACAAGAAGGACAAAGGAGTTCCCTGTCCACTCATCTTTAACCCCACAATCACAGAATGTCAGAATGTCAGGGGCTGGAAAGGACCTCTAGTGATCATCAAGTCCAACCCTCCTGCCAAAGCAGGATCACCTTGGGAAGGCTGCACAGGAACACATCTGGGCAGGTTTTTAAAGTCTCCAGAGGAGACTTCACAACCTCTCTAGGCAGCCTGTTCCAGTGCTCCATCACTTTCACCATAAGAAGTGTCTTATGTTGAGGTGGAACCTCCTATGTTCTAGCTTGCCCTTGTTACCTGTTCCATCACTGAGCACCACTGAAAAGAGACTGGCACCTTTGTCTTGACACTCACCCCTCAGATATTTATAGACATTACTAAAATCCCCTCTCAGCCTTCTCTTCTCTTTTATTAGCATGGAGCTCAGCACTTTCTGATGGAGAATGAAGTTGAAATCATGTAAGACAAAGTATCCAAGTCTAACCTCAGTGAGTGTCTGGGCTAATGCACCACTTGCTGAGAGGCGAGCACAGACAGTGTCTCTCACTTTCCAAAATCCACTGGCAGATCATTCATCTTCCTTACAAGTAAAATGTCTTGGTAGAGTTCAGTTGGAATATGTAATTTAGAAACAACAAGAAGTGTAAGGAGAAAAGTGCAGATGGAAAATCTGGGGGGATTTTGGCAAATGGAAAAAAAATGTGTAATTCAGACTCTTTTACCCTGATATTTGAAAACATTAAAGACCAATGGGACTGAAAATAATGGAATTTCAGCTTTACAGGCAAAACCAAGAAATTAATTATATCATCTCCTCAAAACTTTGCTATACAAAGAATATAAAAGAGAAAAAATAGGTGATTAAACCTCAAAAATTTTCATAGTAATAAAAATAAAGGAATTAACTGGGCACTAACAAAGAAAAGGAGAATTATGTACCTGGCCCTGGTTTATTCCTTTTGCTTATAAGAACTGCAAACTGTGCTCACATATCTGTGTCATTTACTGTGAAGAAGATCATGTAGCAATATTGGTTGGTTCTTATGTAAGACCCAGATAGCAGCATGGTCACTGCCTTATTTTTAGGACAAAGAGTAAACCTACAGCTATTTAGAAAATTATGCACAGTCCTCACAAGAATATTCTCTACTTTTGTTAGGGAATAATAAAGAAGAAATATCACAGCAGAAAACGTAGAATTTGTCCAAAAGCCACAGACTGTGAAGTCATATGCAGACCCCAGCAGATTGCACAGGCCATGTCACCAGTAACACCTCACCAAATTATTTTGATGCTACAAGTTTGTACTAACTGTTAGCATGTATTTTCACTGAGAACCAAACCCTGCCGAAGTCAACAGCATGATAGGCTTTAACTTCAGCAGATCCAGGATTCACATACACAGGTACTCAGAAACTTACAGTAATTGCTACAGTTTATGCGATTTTGCCTTTTGCCAAAATAGTTCACATAGCAGAATGGCCCAGGAACTAGATTCCTTAACTCAAGATGTAGGAGACCATGATCCAACTCTCTGCACTTTCAGCACTTCCACAGACTTTCTATGTTGCCTTTACAGGTCATTTAACTCCTTCAGGCCAAAATTTCTCCTGCGTAAAATGCAGGCAACAGTCTGCCTTGCTGTCAGATGCTCAAAAAATTATAATAATGGGGCCATACTAATAAATCACAGCAACAAAATTATGTGAATCAGTACCTTCAGCCATGGCAGTGCAATGACTAGCAACTTGCCAGAAGAGAAGCTGCATTTCACTTCTCCTGTTCCAAATTTCCATTAGAACTGCTCAAACCACATAATCACCAGCATTTTGATGGCTTTGCTCTCCCCATCTTTAAGTTTTTCACCCTTCCAGCTATACCTTATATTAATGCAACCACCACTGCCTGAGTAGGCCTTTTGGTAATGCATTTAAGTGAAATATCCAGATTTCAAAAGTTGCAGTCTACTCAGAATATACAGAAAATTTTATACAATTGCATTATATGCACATTCAGTATATTCTAATTTGTACAAAACATTTACACTTCTAGATTGGAACTTGAAGTTTACAGTTTTCTAGTTGGGAAGTAGCATTATTTTAAATATCTGAGTACTACATCAAACAAGTGTGAGTAGCTGGAACCATACATTTTAGACCCAAAACCAGAGCTCAAACCTTTGTACTCTTCCCCTTAGCCTCCCTCCTCAGTATGCTGAACTGCAACCTAGTTTTAACATTGTACCCAGAGAACACATTGACTTGTTCTTTGTGTGATGCTTTATGAAATACTTGTCTGAACCACAAATACAAACACTTTGCCCTACTCCACTTAGGTAATCACATTCAGAAATAGTTTTATGGCTTATGTAATAATTCAGAAAGTCATATTAAAAACTATTTTCTGTTCTTGCTAATCCTAGAAGAAAATCTACCAAACAAGCAAAACCCCCCAAGATAGTATTCTCTATGTAACTGTTTATTTCTTCTTATTTCACTGGGTCTTGTTATTTATGTTTGGTACAATACCTCAGTCTTTGTATGCTGATGTTAAAATGTTCACAGCAACATCAACTCAGCCTTGCCTGCTGGTGTGTAAATTTCTCTAAGGATATATATGCACACTAAATAACACACTTAGAAAGAAAAGGCTGAAGTATGAGCACAACACACAGGATGTGAGGCCATGGGAACCCTAAGTTCAGTATTTCCTGATGTAAAGTGTGCTTTCGAACTCCTTACAATGGCCAGTCCAAACCCATGCATTCATCCCACGGTGTCTAGCCAGAGCCTGCTGCCTCTGCATGGAAACACAGCAACTCTTGGAACTTCTAAATGCAGAGAAGCAGCTACCAGAAATGACAGCCCAATGCTGATAGCACAGCAATATGCATTTGTTCTGGCAAACTGCTAGTTGTATTTTATACCTTTTTGTGGGCACATAGATCCAAAGCCACATGCACTCCAGAAATGTGAGAGAAAACCTACCCATGATTAACTTCAGAGTGGCTCCATGAAATATCTTCCTTCCTCTCTCAGATTTTTTTCTGTAAGCAGAAATATAAAAAGGAAGAACTGCCCACATGTCTTCATGAAATAAAGGTGATAAGAAGTTAATCTCTTCACCACATCAATCAGGGAAAACAACTTTCTTGTGAACAGTGTGTATTTTTTCATTTCTAAAACAGAGGCAAGAAACATTAGTTAATTACAGTTCAAAAATAATTGTTTTAAGTTTACTTTATGAACATTGGTTTGACGACTTAAGACAAACCTGTACCTTTAGAGCAGGGGAAGTAAAAGGTGCTAATTGTCTTCATCAGCTTTGGTTTGTTTCATCTGTAGACCATCATGGCTACAGCAATCCTACAATGTTAATTTCTTATTACCCAACATGATAGCAAGGATTTAAAAAAAATAATAATAATTAAAAAAAAGTATTAAAAACCTGCTGACCAAACTCCACTATCTATATCCAGTCCTGGACTCTCCCCTTAGGTTGCAGTATTTCATTGCCTTTTAATTCCACTCTGTAGCATTCCATGCTGAAGTCAACACCTTATTCATTAACATGATGCTTTGAAGGTCCAATGGTAATGGCTCCCTTGTCCCATTACTTCTCTGTGCTAGAGAACAGTGTACAATTATAGATTCACTTCAGAGACTAAGCAATGATTCCCCTCTCTTCAACTATACAGTGGAAGATGTATTAGAAATAAAATACAACCTTTTAAATTTGAAATATTATTATTGTCATTATCAATTTTCAATTCCAAAACCTGTTTCTGACATAGTCACCCAAAAACTGAACTTTAGAAACATCTGAACTAAGGATCAGTTACATTATTCTGAAAAATTCCATCACATTCACACTTTGTAGGTCTAATGAAAAATGTGTGTAGCTCAATAAAGCTGAAGACTGTGTACAGCTGAGATAGTCCAGTGCTAGCCTATACTGCCATTAAAGAATGACAGTAACTGTTGGCAAAGTTCAGAGGGCAGTAAATAACTGGTCTGCTGACTTCCAGATTACACAGATGCAAGGATTCTGTATGTGAGAATGGATTCATACATTCATAGGATGGTTCGGGTCGGAAAAGGGACCTTAAAGATCACCTAGTTCCAACCACTCTGCCATAGGCAGGGATACCTCCTACTTAACCAAGTTGCTCAAGGCTTCATCTAGTCTGGCCTTGAACACCTCCAAGGAGGGGACATCCACAGCCTCCCTCAGGCAACCTGTTCCAGTGTCTCACAACCCTCACTGTAAAGAATTTCTTCCTGATCTCCAGTCTAAATCTCCTCTCCTTAAACTTCAAGCCATTGGCCCTCATCCTGACACTTACAAGCCCTTGCAAAAAGGCCCTTCCTAGTTTTCTCGTAGGCCCCTTTCAGGTACTGAAAGGCCACTCTAAGGTCTCCCTGGAGCCTTCTCTTCTCCAGGCTGAACAGCCCCAACTCTCTCAGCCTGTCCCCATAGGGGAGGTTCTCCAGCCTTCTGATCATCTTCATGGCCTCCTCAGGACCCACTCCAGCAGCTCCATGTCCCTCTTATATTGGAGGAAACTGAACTTGACATGTTACTCCCAGCAGTGTCTCACCAGAGCAGAGCATAAGGGCAGAATCACCTCTCTTCTGCTGGTCACACTGCTTTTGATGCAGCTCAGGATACAGTTGGCTTCTGGGCTGCAGCCCCCTTATTTTCCTTCCTTTGTTCTTTACTATGTTGCATTTAAAACCTTGAAGGTGATGGCTCTTGCAAAAGCCCTCTCCAATTCTTAGTCTTCTAAACTAATGCCTGTGGATTGCTATCTGACTCTGAGAAGTCTGAACACTTCTCTTCCCCACCAATCTGAGTTCAGAGTTGCCTTCTCTGAATAAAAATTCTTCACAGATTTACTGTGCCTAGCTTCTGAGACAGCCAATTTATGAGTCACTTTGCCTGCTCTGCCCGTCAGCCCTGTGGCCCTTTAAACATACGTAACACTTTTTAAATTGCTTATCTTTGCAAAGAGAGGAAATGATAAATGAGGAACATGTCTGCAAACAAGAGTATTTACCTTTAGAATTATGCTTCCGTATAACCAATATCCAGAAATAATTACATCATTTTTGAGAGGCTGATTACACAATAAAGAGTAACAGGCAGAAATGAGACTCTGTGTTCCATACTTGCTATATTGCCCTGACCTTTATTCATGTGACAAATCACTAGATGACAAAAAGGGAGGAGGGAAAGATATTACATCTACCTTAATTAATCCTTAATTAGGTTCCATGTTGTCAAAGGCCACACAGCATGTGAAATCCCTGGAAACGATTTCACTCTTGGAAGAGAAGAATCTTTGGGTCCTACTGGAAAATCCTTTCTCAGTAGAGAATTTTTTTTTTGCCACAGATTTTGCTCTCTGCGGCTAAGAACTACCTAAACAACAGGATGGAAACTATGGAAAGCTCTCAAAGAAGTAGAAGGAAAACAAAGCTCCAAATATGTTTTCCTGTACATTGCTTGCAACAAAGTATTTAGGTTTGAATTCCTTAACTTATGGGAGACTCTAGCAACAAACTATGACTGCAGTAGATTTTGGTGACATGGCTACTTCTCAGAAGTCCCTCCCTGATTTTCACTGGATCCTTCCTCCCTAAAACCACACAGCCATTTTCTCAGAATCAAGAGTAAGAGACTGACTGCTTAACTTTCCCTTGGAATACTATAACCACCTCTCGACATCTAAATGGGAAAATGATAGCTTTGGTTGTCAGAAATATGCCTTAGCTGTGATTAGAATATGATCTGTTAAAGTGATTTGTTCAGACATGCTGTGTGAAAGGGGAAAAAAAAAAAAAAGCTCAACAAAATGAAACTTTATAAGGCTGTTTGCTGATCACCAGCTGTTGGCCAGCCCACAGAGCAAACAAAGCCAACTAGGAGAGTGGATGATACCATCTAGTGGCTCCCACCCTGTGGCACATGTCTCCCACACCTCTACTGACCTGCAAGCTCCAAAACTCCTGCTTGGCAAAGCTGTGCTCTGAAGAAAGTATCAGAGAGCAGACTGTCCTTGTCAGAATGGAGGGACAGTGTTAAAGGTAAGGAAGGTCATCTTGAAGGGGAGACACAGCGATCTAAACTCCCTGGGAACACTCCTCTTACCTTGTAATGATGGGCACTGCTCCAGAGCTATGTGGAAGAAGCAGGCCTCAATCATCAGAGAAGGGAGAAAAATGGAAGGAGGACGTAGTTTCCAGAAAAGGGAAACCATGCATTGATGTCTTTCCCTCCCTACTCTGAGCTGTCTGCCTTTTTCTAATCATAGCTAATCCTTACACAATCTGACCTTACAGCAAGCCCTCCAAAAAAAGACTTAAAGATGAAGAAACTGGTACACAACATCTACCATGACAGTACTAAAATCATAGCTCACCAGCGTGTTTATTCCACCACAGCAATTTCCAACTTCTCATACTTTGTGGCTGCCACATTTTAATCCTTTCACACCCAAGCCCTGTGTTTCCTCAAAGGCTCCTCTGTAACCTCTCAACCTTTGCCCACTTTTATCTCCTTGGTCTTCTGAAGAAATCAAGAGACTTTGTCATCTAAAATTTGATGCTTCCTCACCACATTTGTTCCTTACTATCTGGGAACTACTGGCCAAGAGCATAATCAGCAGTGTGACGGAGTGTGTAAATTACCATTAATGTCAGTCCCAGTGATCTTTGCTGGTTCTTTAGTTAACTTTCTCTAAGATTTTACACAAGATGCATTTGCTGAACCTTGTTTTTTCAGCAAATGGAATATATCTAAGGATAGGCTACATTCTTATTTATTGTCCACCAGTGTCTAAAATTTTGTTTTAAAAATTAGCACAGCACTTCTGGAATTGCTCAAACTGCAAATAATTTCCTTCCTATAATAATAAAGCAGCAAACCCCATCTAGCAGAACTGACAGATTAAAGTGAGGTTGTGAAGATCCAAACTTGTCTCAAAAATAGAATAAAACAGAAGCCTGATCTCAGAGATGCCAGTGCCCTTCAACAGAAACGGGAATCCAAGCTCTGGACTTAGAACTGCATAAACTCAGGTCTGAGCAAACTGATTTTATTCCTGCTACAGACCTTTACATGGTACTACAAGCTTCCCCACAAGGCAGTTTATGATGACTTAAACACGTACTCTTGCAGCAGCCTCTGTCAGTGTAGTGAGGCAGCTTCTCCTACCAGAAAAGTCCATCCAGGTGTATCTGTAGTGCTCCATCATGCCTAGAAGAAACATTGGTTTGGTGTCAAAAACTGAAGCTGGTTCTTGGTCTGAAGCTTTGCCTGTCACAGCAAAAGACGTTTGGTCAGATGCCTCCTGTTCTAGTCCCCATGTAAAACAACTAAGGAAAGAGAAGTATCTGGTTGACTTCCAGGGTTTAGGAGGAAGCTCATAATCACATCTAACTATCTGCAAATAGTTGTTTATGTAGGAATATGCTGGGTATATTGTCTTATCTGTTTAATATTACAAGGATTTACATGTGCTATGCTTTGCTTTTCTCATTACATCAGCTAATCTGGTTGACTTTTAACCGGAAGGTAGACTACTCTGAAAAGATCTCACTTTCTTCCTAGTTTTCCCTTTCAGTAGGTATCATTTTCCTTATTTAATTCTGAATTGATATATCTAGCAGTATCCATTTCTAAAAATACAGGTGACCAATGTTTGAACACAAAATCCTCCCAAAATTGCTACATGTTAATGATATTTTTTGATTAACAATATAAGAAAGTGCCAGAGTTTTTTCATAGCAACTTAGAAGGGTTAAATTTCTAACTGCACCTTTAAAACCCCAGTTTCATTAGTTACATTCTGCAGTGTGAATCTGTCTGCAACCCAAATTCAAACTGTTTCATTATAGTCTAGTTTCCATAGGCTTCGTAATTTTCATTCATTTTAGAATTATTCTAAAAGCACAAATGACTGAAAGCACCACAGAATATGACTCACTCAGATCAGTCTCTCTCTCCCTCTACAGGAGTACAGAATTTCCAGCTTTGAGCAGAGGCTGATGAATGAAATTGAGTTTCGCCTTGAACGTACCCCGGTGGATGAATCAGACGATGAGGTCCAACACGAAGAAATCCCTACAGGCAAATACATAGCACCCATCTTTGATAAGAGACTCAAGCATTTTCGGGTAATGGAAGGATCTCCTATTACATTCACTTGCAAAATAGTTGGAATACCTGTTCCTAAGGTAGGTCACTCTCACTATCAGTGGCAAAGGAATAAAAATCAGCTACCCACTATTTTGTATGCATCCTTCTGGGATGTCTCAGTCCTAAGAATATGACTCAGTACACAGAGTTCTAAACCAGTTTATTTCCCACCTGCTTTCTAAAATAACAATATCTGCTCCTGAGCATGTATCAGACCTTGATTTTTTCTAATCACTCTTCTACTACAGAGCAAGTGTTAAGTCACTGGGGGGGGTTCTGATCACTGCAGGTATACTGGTTCAAGGATGGCAAGCAGATTTCAAAGAAAAACCCACATTTCAAAATGAACAGAGAAGAAGATGGAACATGTTCTTTACATATTGAAACTTCTACTAATGATGATGACGGCAACTACACAATTATGGCTGCAAACCCACAAGTAAGATGTCTTATTTTCATCTACTGAAATGCTTGTTTCATCTTTTTCTAATATATGTTAATGGGAATACAGAGTGGGCCACCTAGTCTAACACTGAGTGGTGACTATAAAAAAATCATATGTTTCAGAGGATTGTAGAGTAAACTACATAACAAAGAATGATAAAACTACTCCCCTAATCTGCTGCTGATAGACACCCTTTGAGGTGTAGTGACAAGACAGTCATGGTATTTGAGGCAGGAAGAATAGAGCAAGGGGCAACAAAATGTTACACCTGATTTGGAAGTGTTACCCAACACAATTAATCTGCAAATAGTGTCATCCCATGATACCATTCTCCTTCACCCTATGTGCTAGCTTAGCTGTTTCTTTAGCAGTACTCTCAAGCATATCAGGCAACTTCTTCCAGATTAAATTCTTCATTTTTCCTGAATTGTATGTCAGCCCAACCACTTTTGGGTTGCTGTTGGACTGCAGAAACACGGCAGTACCTTTGTATTAGCAGCTAGCACTGGTGAAGCCACAGTGGCAGGAACGGAATAGTAGTGGGGACAGATAATGCTTAAGCTGTCGTACACGCCACCACTGCTAAATGCATTGCCACGGCCTTGCAGAGTCTGAGGAACTCACTGCTTTAGTGAAACCCCTGCCACAACTCCACTCCACAGCACACCAATGGCATTTGCTTTGAAAAAGTTCTGTTTACCTTATAGTTCAGTTAATTTACAAACATAAAACCTAATATACTGTAAATGTTGAATTGAATCATAGAATCATTACAGTTGAAAAAGATCTCTCAGATCATCAAATTCAACCATCAACCCATGTAATGGAGGGGCAATTAATTGATGTGAGATACTATTTTGTAAAAATTAATATTGTTTATTAATTTTGGTATTTGGAACTCTTGCCACCCTGGCTACTAATTTTAATAATAATCAGGTTCTCTTACAATGGTCATAGAACACAGTAAATAAAGGGATAACTAGATATAGAAATAACCAGCAAAAATATATAAACATTAATTGAATTGGAAGAGAAGGTTCTTACGGTTAATATACCACTTGCAGTTATTTATACTGCTTGTCTACTAGGTGGACTCAGGAAGCTCCTTTCTGCTTATGACAGAAGGCAATTGGTAAATTACAAGAGGCTTTAAGTATTTACTCACAAAATATTATTTCCCAACTCATGGTGCTAGCAACAGCTTAAGACAGTACCCAAATGCCTCCAGAGGGTTCTATTGATTGTCTTGCTGGCCAGTGAGACTTCTGATCCTTCCCAGACTTCACAGGATGCTGGTGAAAGAAGGCAGACAATCTCTGACCTGATCCTGGTTTCTCTGGATGATCTATGTGCCTCCAAGACTTCTGATCTTGGCAGGTGACTTTCAGGTGTAGGCAGGATATAGTGTGCAGTCTCAGCACGGATGTCACGCTGCCTATGCAGGCCTATTGCATGGAGTCATTGGGTGCTGTTTCCTGGTAAACTCGAAGCAGGCAGTTTCCAGACAAACAAACTAGTTTATAGCTTATGAAAAATAATGCTATAAAGTATGGCAGCAAGCAGCAGCAGGCAGCAGCACAAATACAACAGCAGAGCATGTTGTGTTACCTGCTAATCTCCTTTATATCCATGTAGACTGAGACTAATGGGCCTTTGGACACAGAATAGCCAATCAGAATGGCAGTTAGTCAAGCTTGACCATATTAGGTGAAGCCATAGGCTTGCTTTACACAAATTTGTGAAGAACATAGACCTTGCATAAAGCAGGCACAAACCAAGTGCACGTACTGTGTTTACCACAGGATGCAAACAGGAGGAGAACAAATCTGGGCAAGCCAGAGTCTCTCGGACTCCAAGGCTCCAGTTTCTTTGTTCTCTTTTCCGTGGTTGCTTCTCCCCAAAACAGAAAGAGGGAGAGCAGAAAAACATGTCTGACCAAGCCACAACATGTATAAGCCTAATTTTGGCCTGTCAGGCCTACCATGACAACCCGACACCACCATGACCACTGAACCACATCCTGAGATATTTATACTTCAAAATTAACCAACTATTAATTCTGTTTCCATTATAATCTGCAGGGGAGAATCAGTTGTTCAGGCCACCTAATGGTTCAGAGTATCCCTGTTCGGGGTCGAATATCAACAACTCAGCCTCACAGGTAAGAGGAAAGACAAGTCCTTCAGTCCCTCCTTACGCTTCTAAGTGAAGACATTTGAAATAACTACCTACTGTTCTTCAATACACTCTGTATTTCAGTTCTCAACCACCAGATGGAAGTAAGAGCAGTACTTCCCTCAAACAGGTCACTTCTAGAATGTGGTATTTGGGAAGGTCATCTTCAAATACAGGGAGGATTAAGTGTAAAGTATAATTTAATTTACCTGTTGCAGTGGATTTCAAAGGCAAGGATGAAATCCAGAGGAAAAATAAAATAAAGAGAAGCAAAGGACATGTTGGGAATCCAGCAATACTACATGATACAATGAATGTGGTAATCTTTTCTAAATTGAAAGTATTAAATTGCAGTCAGTCCATTCCTTTCTGCCTTGTAACTCAAGCCATCCGTTTATCTTTTCCCACGATATCTTCCTTTTTTTAAGTATTAAGGAAAAGAAAAAAAAAAAAGAGCTCCAAGCATACACATGCAATATTTTGTGTTGCAGAATACGACCCCAAGTGCCAGATGGAGACAAAGAGGCAGTTCAAGAACGCTTTTTCAGGCCATACTTTCTACAGGCTCCAGGTGACATGGTAGCACATGAAGGGCGACTTTGTAGGTTGGATTGCAAGGTACTGTTCCCTCTGTTCATTCTCACTTTCCCTCTTTGTGCACATGTATTGTTAGGTGTTTTCATGCTCTTTATTGCATACATGAACACTTGCTGTGAAAGTTTTAATGCTTCACTTAAAAAAAAAATACTTTTATTGCCATTGGCTCTGAACTGATTCCAGGGACTTCTTTCCAACATGTGCTGCATGGAATGAAGAACACAGAAAACACAACCCCAGAAATAGAAGGCTCACTTACAAGGTTCTTCACATTATTAGATATGTTCACCTGGTTCTCTACTAGTCCTAACTCCAGAATTGCATCTGGGAATGACAGATCCTTCTGCTCAGTTATCAGATTCTTGAACTTTATCCAGAATAGCACAAAACCATGAGAGAGGATTTGGCATGTTGTATTCTATTCAAACAAATGTTCCCATTGTATCAGGCAGACTTATTGAAGATTAATGCTCCCTGAAAAGAGGGGATAGAGCCCAATTTAGTTTATACTTCCCCAGCATGCACAGATGCAGAAACATCCCCATTTAAAGGGAGAGTTGTCAGAGGTCAAAGTACATGCAGTGCACAACCTGTTAGTGAGGAGCTTTAAGAAACTTTATTTGCTCCAAAGTATTTTGGTTGTACCTCTATGTCCCAGTAGCACAGCAAAGATAGTAGTGTTGACACTGACCTCTTCCATGCTCCAGAATGTGTCCTACCCTGAACAGGGTGGAAGCTCTGAAGCAGAAGTTAATGCCCTGATGAAGAAGAACAAGATTCATTACTACTTAATTTACAATGTCAAATTACTAGGGAGCATGCCAAGGAATTTGGTTATTCTTAGCTCTTATCCTGGCAGAGCTTGTGAAGCCTTAATACAAGTCTGGTATTGCACAAACCTGAAGGACAGCAGTCCTCGTACAGGCAAGTTCCACTTCCCTCTTGCTCTGGTTTGTAGAGAATTGCTTTGAAAGCAATGTGTTATAGATGAGTAGGTACATCTATTTATTGGAAAGGTCCTTAAGTCTATAATACAATCTAATAATCTTTCTTAAAACACTTGATCTATAGTGTCAGTTTAACAGCTACAAGGAACTATATCATTTCTCATCAGATTTTACAAGAAAAAATAATTTGTATAGAACTCTCTTTCACCTCTATTCAACTCTTTAGTGGTTTAGATTCAGGGATATGATTTATACTCAGCCAATAAACTAGCAGATTACTAGGAGTGTTCTGTAAATCTGACATGCAACCAAGTTTCTTCCTTCCTGACTAAGAACAAAAGTAGGCATTTCATGTATTTGTTTCTGTTGGGACTTTGTTTTTTGTTTGTTTGTTTTCTGGGTTTTCTCCCTTTTGATACTGATCAGCAAAAGAATAGAAACTGAGAAATAAAAAACACGTATTTTTGTTCTAGATTCTGACATTCTGATGGTATCTGCAAAAAATCTATGAATGTACTACAATCTCTTTGTTTGACATGTATCTCAAGCTGTTTCACTGTTTGGTAGGTGAGTGGGTTACCAACTCCAGACCTGACATGGCTTCTGAATGGCAAACCTGTGCTACCAGATGGCACCCACAAGATGTTGGTCAGAGAGACAGGAGTTCACTCTCTGCTTATTGATCCTCTCTCACAAAATGATGCTGGAACTTACACCTGCCTTGCCACTAATAAAACAGGACAAAATTCATTTAGTCTGGAGCTCACTGTTGTAGGTAAGAAAAACTAGTCACAATGAAGTCATTCATACACGCTACTTCAAATTTACCTTCTTCAGTTTCTCTATAAACAAGTATAAATAAAGAGTTAATCCACTGACAGCAGGAGAGTTCCACAGCTGTAAAACTCACCTGGCAGAGGGAAACTGACCTGGTGATAAGTTGGCAGGTTGTTAACAGAAGGCTTGAAGAATTCTGTCCCAACATCACTTTACCTTTTGTCTTGGCAAAATTACATTCTCAAGTTTCTCCTCAGAAAATGCATAGGGGTGAATTCATAGGTTGAGATCACCTAGATTTCAGTGCAAATTTATAAGTTTACAATGTTTTCAAGTGTTTTAAATATTTTAAAATAGCAAAATACAATTTGGAATACTATTCTTTAATAAAGCCTCATAAGATGTGAGGTCATGTTTAAAGCACAACAAAGAATAAAATATCTGTTGTTCAATAATTGTTTTTTCCAGCAAAGGAAGTGAAAAGAGCCCCCATGTTTTTGGAGAAGCTTCAGAACTGTGGTGTTCCTGAAGGGTACCCCGTCAGACTAGAGTGCAGAGTTGTGGGAATGCCACCCCCTATCTTTTACTGGAAGAAGGATAATGAGACCATCCCATCAAACAGAGAGAGGATGAGGTACTGTACCATCATATCCATGCTCAGGAGTTTCTTGTGGCTGGACCAATTGTTTCCATGGAGACCTGTGAGATCAGTAGAGTACAGGAGGTGTGATTCTGAAAGCAACTTTCAGCCACTGAAAGTTTTTAAAAGCTGGCTTCCTTGAGAGGTGAACAGTAACTACATCCTTGGTTCAGAATATAGGCACAGAGCCTAACACGCTACTGCTTCAGTGAGTGCTGACAGGCCCAATACAGCAAAGTATCAAAGATACTGTCATTTGACATTTTAATGCATTCTAGCTCTAAACAACTTTTTCCTCAGTTTAGTTCTAACTGTGGATCAGTTCAAACTCAGAGCAGTTAGAACATGGTTTTGAATACCCCAGAGCATGGGATAATAAAGAGTTTAGCATATCAGATACAGAGGCTGATGACAAAGTTTGGTCAAAAGCACAGGCAAAGATGCTTACAATTGTCAGGTTCATCCCTTGCATTCAAATGCGTCACTGGTTTTAGATTCAGTAAAAGAAAAGCTGATGAAATACATTCCTGGCTGTAATTAATGATGAATTAATTGCTGTCATTTTATTTTTTAAGATTCCTACTTCAGCCTAAATCTGATTTTTAATATTTTATTTCACTCAGATCCAGCTAGGGATTTGATGCATTCATTGGATGAGTACTGTGCAGGCTATCTGCAAAAAAGATGGCTCTACAGCAGCACTCGTTGTGAACACACCTTATCATGAGGGAAAGCTCACTTGAAAAGTCTTTCAGTGGTCTCCCTGTCCCAGCTCACACTGCTGTCCTTCTCCAAAAAGCCCACCAGCCTGTTGTCCTTGCTGCTTAAGGCTTTCTGTCAAGTACCGGTAGTCTCACAGATGTTATGGTTGTACACCTCCAAACATTGTAGTTAATGTAAAATGAACATCCACCCAACATTTCCTCATTTTCCAGCTTTTTCAGTGTTTGCTTCAGCTTATCAGAGCAATGACTAAGGGAAACCTCCCACACCTCATAATGCCAGGACTGATGGCTCTGAGGCTTTGAATGGTTCTGCACAGATCCACTGGAGCAATGGGTGGCATTGTCCTTATTTATCCCCCTCTTGCCTCACTACTATTGTCCTGCCTGAAGCCAAGAGCCCTTTTTTGTACCATGATACAGACATGTATAAGCTTCTATACTACTGCACCTCCAGCATAAGGCAAGTTATGTAGTGCGAGGAGCAAAGCATGAATGTTTCCTTTTTCATTAGAGCTGTCAGAAGCACAAAATGTCCTCTTGATCTGAAATTCTGTGGTTTACTTTTCATTTCAGTTCATAAGGAAACAAAATCTCAAATTTCAGAACTTTCTGCAGTTTCAAGTATTTTCATGTGCTCATCTCCCATGTCTTCTTTTATCATAAGAGAAACAGTTGGGTTGATAAAATGCACAAGACACTCTCTAGAGAGTAGAGAAGCGTCTGTTCTTTGATACACTGGTGAATAGTTTGTCCTGGAAATTGCAGCCAGAAACACTTGGATCACTGAAGAGCAAAGAAGGAATAATGAAGCCAGTTTCTTTTTGAATGTTAGCCAAAAGAAATCTGTAAAATTTTGCCAGGCAGTCATTTTCTTATGGAAAGAGTGCTGTAAGAAAGTTTCTGACTGACTCTGCTGTGATAAACGTCACAACCTTGTACAAGTGGTCTTGATATTGTTATGTTTTGTTACGCTACCGAACTAGGAAAAAATACAGTATGACTGCCCAGCAGCTTTGCATGGGTTTAATTCACTCAATTCAATAAGCAATTCCAATATGAACACATACAGAGTAACAATTTGGCTCACACTGTCACACCATGGCTTTGCACAACTTAGAGGAGCAAAAACAGATTTTGGCTACTCTAATCACTGGTTGAGGCCATGCTGAAAGCAAATCTATTGACTACATACATCTTGGATTGCTACCTCCTTGAGAATAGAAGCACAACTTATCTCTTTCATATTTAACATAGATATTGTAAGAGCCCGAGGCTGATAATGCTCTTGAGAGATACTAATTTCCAAACACTGTTTTTCCAGCATGCATCAAGACGCCACAGGGTACGTCTGCCTCTTCATCCAACCTGCCAAGAAAGCAGATGCAGGCTGGTACACCTTGTCGGCAAAAAATGAAGCTGGTATTGTCTCTTGTACTGCTCGACTTGACATATATGGTAGGTCTTGGCTAGTAAGAAAAGTAAAGTACAATTTATTCTCTTTGACTCGTCCCAGCCCTCACCTAGTTCCTTGTCAGTAAACTGCCAGTTTGGATATAGATTAGAAAGGAGTGTCCCAGCATGGCTGCATCCTAATAGGGCCACCAGGAGGAGGGCCAGAGCAGCTTTCCTGCATCAGTTTAAAGTCAGGTAAAGAGAAAAAACAGAGAAGTTTTGCACAATATTCTCCACTCCTATTTTCCATCTTTCAAATTCCCTAGACACGTAAGTATGTGATAAACACACATTCGAGTTGAGCCTTAAGTCTCTTCCCTCTGACATGTGCCTGTGATACAGCCCTGACATAAGATGGAACAATAAATTGCACACAAGCAAGAACACACTTTATTCTATGGAACACGTCTGATGGAAGCTATGGCCAATTACTGGAGGCCAGTTTGAATCTAACATGTTTTTCTAGGACTTGGAAGGCCCCATTCCAGCTTGAGAACTACAGAAGTGATTTAGTTACTTTGTATTTCTGGAAGACATACTAGCTAAGAAAAATTAACTAGAGCAAGGGAGTACTTTGATCACTTTAGCAGCATAACAAACCAGGGAACATTCCACAAATTGTTGGATTATAGCCATACCCTCAAAGGTAAAAACAAACCTAAACAAAAACAACAAAACAAACAACAAACAAGTAACCAAAAACCAAACAAACAAAAAAGGCAAACAAAAACCACCCAGAAATCCACCGCATTTTCAAGTATGTAATTCTCGTCTCTAAAAAGCCCCACTCAATTATCAGGCTTAGCCACAAGTCATCAATGCATCTCCGTCAGTTTCCTGCCACCTTGTGGGGATGTAGACAGTAGTAATGTGATGTTCGGGAGAGGGCTGGCAAAAGGCTGGTTCAAAAAGGGTCACATAAAAGCAAAATAGTTCTGTAAGTATCTAAATGTTTCAAGAGAAAATATGTTTTCATAAGAAGGATTCAAGGTACAAACAGGAAAAAAGGCAGAAAGTAAGAAATGCTTCCTTATTCCACCCATCTTTCCTAAAGACTCTACAAGTCTTACATGCCAAAGGGAGTGATAGAAAAATATCCCTTTGTGCTCTTTTGAATGGATGGGGCTGGGGGATTGGAAGTGTGGTCTGGTATTTGCACTTCCATATGAAAATTTAAAATAATGAGTGTATCGGTCAAATATAAACAAATGTGGGGCTGCAAGGAAAAAAGGAGGCCCTTTTTCAAATATATTGAGATAGGGTCAAAATTCAGCATTGAGCAGTTCAGCATAGAAAGACATTTCCTGTCAGTGCTCAACATGTAGATTGTAGGGCTGTTCTCAGAGTATTGTAGCCTGAACTTCTATCCTTCATTTTAAGTGCTAATAGATATGTTTTTTCCATTTTGGGTGCAGATCTGGAGGTTTTTGTCTGGATAGATAACAGCAAAGACAACAGCACTTTCCCCTTTCTGAAGTGTTTTAAGAATTATAACTGCTAAGTGTTTTATAATAACTAAATATTCTTACCAAATTGTTACTGCATTTGTTTATGTGGGAACATGGTGAATGTTACCTTTAAATGAGTATGTGTTGTTGTATTACATTTCTTTAGTAGCTTAAAAAAAAAAAATCTAGGAAACATGTTGCTAGTTGGAGGTTGCAGATGGACATGAAATTTGTAATAATTTTTTGAAAAACAATCCTCATTACTTTAAAATGAGGTTTACATAGCCTGTTCTTGTTTTTGTTGCTTCAGCTCAGTGGCACCGTCAAATTCCACAACCAATAAAACTCCGACCTGGTGGCAGCTGGTATGCTGGACTCGACATTCTTTCTGCCTTCCCAACTACCGAAAGCCCTATACTGTTTTCATCCCCAACCCAAAGGATGGTGGAGAGTGAAGAACTTTGAAAAACAAATATTTGTTCTGGTTACAACGGCAAAGATACTAGAACTGTGGGGGGAAAAAAATAAAAAATAAAAAGGAGGTACAAGTCAAGATGCTCAAGGTTTACAAGCAACTTGTTTGTAATTAAGTGTATTGCTGCTGCAAATGTTGCAAATGACATAGCATACAAGACTTCTGTGTATTATTTTACTACAGGATAATAATTGTGGTATAGAGTGTTGTGCAATAAATTCAGTACTGTGTAGTTTCCTAAGAATTACATAGTAAACATATTTTTCAGCACCTAAAACCCAATACCACTTCTGTTGCTTGTATTAAAGCTCCTGTACTGTAGCAAAGATGGATGGTGTTTAGCTGGAACACTGCCAGTGAAAACCTTAATATGACAATAACCACAATCCTGAACGAGGGTAAACAACAAGACTTTGAATGTAATTCTAAAATACATGCCAATTCTAAAACACAGCACAAGTGAAAGAGAAAAGATGTAACTCATTTTTATATATTATTATGCCAGTTAACATTAGACTTTCTGAGCTCAAGACTAGATAATCTAGCATTTTGTCTAGGTACAGCTGTATACTCTCTATATTTATACGTGTGTGTGTGAGTATTCCATGAATTGTGTACTCATGGTTTAAGGATTCATAAAGGCACAGGGCACATGCATAGGATGCTAGCATAGGAAACCAACAGCCTGCTACCTGAAGCCTGTTCTCTATGGCCTCTAGCTGAGACTGTTTTCCAGATATGCTTCGTAATTTTTTCTCCTTAGTGACTCTCTGTCTCTAAACGCAATGATAGTAAGATTGTAACTTTATGGTTTCTAAATTCCGGTCTCTTTTTCCTAATTTTTAATGGAACTACAAGAAAAGTTCCTTTACCATCTAGCTATTTTTTTAACAGAAAAAGAATTATTGCTTTGTGGAATTTACATTTTTTACATCATCAAGGAAATAATAACAGGTGTGGTGTTTACTATAAAGACAGAGAAAATTCCTTCAATCAACAAAAATTGTGAAGTTAAGCAGCAATTTTGTGCGAACAACTAAAAACCCTACTGCAACTAACAGTAATAAATAAGGCAATCTAATGAAGTGCAATGGAAGGTGTAAAGTGACAACACTTACTGATCGACTGAAATTTATGTAACTACATTAATATCTTCCAGCACTTAAAATCAGTGAATATCTAAGATGACTTTCTGCATCCTTAAGTTACTGCTGTCTTTGGACACCGTTTTTAAGCAGTTCTTAACACTTTCAGCATGGACAAAAAATGCAAAAAAGTCCAGATCAAAGTCAGAGATGAAAAGAAAAAAATAGCAGTTACTTTCTTTTTAGACTTTATTTGGTGGGTTGTTTTTTTTTCAGATTAAAAAATCTAACTTAGAAAAATTACATATGCAAATAAAACACTGAGGAGTTATCTTAGCCAGAGACTGAGAAGAATGAGCCTTTCTTTGGGTTTTCTACTCATATGATTCATGTTGTCCCCAACTGTTGGCTCCCTAAGGATTTAGAGGAAGTTAATTTCTTCTGCTGTTTCACTTTAGACTCAAGTGAAGATCATAAAACAAACCCATTGTTATAACTTCCATGCTTCTATTAGAAAACTGAGGAGATGCACCCGGACTCAACAGACTGGGAAGCTAAAATAGACTCTTGTCCTGACACAGAAGAAAGAGCAGGTATTTCAGTGGGGTTTTTTTTTGTTTGCTTCCTCCCAGGCAAACAGAATAAAACAGCTGTTAAAACTGATGCATTGATTCAAGTGATTTCAGTTATGGAGTGCCCAATTGAAGACACTTTTTGAGGCTGATTTTCCAGGAGAAAAACCTGGAAACCAACACACCCTACTGCTCCTTTTATCTTCATTTGGTTTTAGGAGGGTTTAGAGATTCCCAAACTAAACCTAGACTGAGCCAGAGATGGGCAATTCAAAATTTAGTTTCCATATTAGTAACTACTAATCCAAGGAAAGTTATAGGACTTCTCCTATTTAATCCATTGCTATTGGGAAGTGGGAAGAGATGAACTAAGACACAAAAGCTCAGATTCTGCTTCCATATGGCTTTGAAGTGAAAGCTTGGATCAGATGATCTCCTGAGGTTCCTTCAGACCTAAATTTTTCTATGCTTGCTGAAGTATTTTACTTTCCACTGCCTGTCTGAACACTCTCTGTGGATTAAGCAAGTGGAAACTAAAAATTCAAGCAAGCACAGATTTCTCCTTTTTGACTAGGATATATCCTATTAGGCAATTCTAGCTCCAGGAGTGATCACTTTAATCTGAAGGTTAAGTGATACCATGTTTTGGGGATTTTTTTAATGTACATTGAATGGAAGCTACTGCTGAAAGACTCTGCCCAAAAATCTGTGTAAGAAGGATAAAACTTTAGTTGTTCAGGAAGCGGCTCCACAAGTCTCACTGACTGGTAGGCTACAGAGTGGGTCACCAAAATGTGTCAGCTGACCTATGGCATTCTTTCCTTGACAGTATTACTAACAAAAGGATAAAAACTTTGTCCATCGCATCTCCCCACATAATCCAGAAGTCAGTAATTTCCATTACTTCCAGTGCATCTTACAGAAACAAAATCAGAATCTGATCCCAAATGGTCTGTTGTCATAAAAACTTCACTTGTTAACTGATACAGGACATTTCTCCTCTACATATACTGCGCCCACAAAATGAGTATGTAAAGGAACACTATGCAAATGGATGTAAATGGTGTTAATTAATAGTATTGATGAGCTCATTACAAAGAAGACTCGCTAGAAAAAGACAGAAAAGTTATGTTTGCGTCAAGGGGAAAAAAGGCTTGTAAGCAGCAGAGATAAGCCTGAATTGTCACAAAAATATGTGATGTTTTTGGAGTTCATGTCCTGCGAAGGATGGCACTATCTAATCATACTGTGTCAAGACATGTTAAACACTATGCAACTGTGCTCCCTTCCTGAACAGTTTGGCTCTTCATTGTTTTGGTTTAACTGAATGACTGACCTGACCTCGCACTGACAAGAGTATTTAATTCTCTTATTCAGGGCATGCTAACACAGCCACAAAAATCAGTGTTAGAACTTTCACTGAAGTCACTGTTAGCTATTATCTTCCTAAATCCCATTAAACCACCGCAGTGTGGAGCATAACATTGTATCAGAGAGATAGAGAAATGCTCAGGTTTGTAATCTCTCTGAGTTTTCTGATTCAGACTCTTGAAGGTTTAATTAGTTCCTTGTTTCCTTCTAGCCCTGGTAGTGTACAAAAATCAAACATAGGCATAGTGCATTTCAAAGAATAGCATGAATGACAGATTTTATTGAAAGTCTACAAAGCAACAGTACTAGGTTTGCTTTAACATTTTTGTCCACCTTGGTGCAAAACCAGTTCTCAGCAGCATCACACAACAGTCTGCATTGATATTGTTGGACTTTATGCCTTAAACCAGCTGAACTGATTTCCTTTGCTTCCATATGGAAGGTGGCACACAGCTGAGTAACAGGAAAAGATGAGGGCACACACTTCAAATGGCAGTAGCCAAGCCTGCAGTCTTCATCTTAACATATAAACAAGTGCCGATCTCAACTGTTCACAGTAATCCTAGGTACTTCAAAGCAATAAATCTGGAATAAGAATCTCTTTAATAACTGAATCCTTAATGTTTAAAAGCATTGGTTTCTGGAAAATGTCCTCACACAGAATGATTAGCAAGATCCAATGAAATGTTTAAACTACTAAATATTGGAGAAGTAATTAATTGCAAGTTGCCTTACTATTTCCAATACAAAAATCTTTATTCTGAGCCTTAAATTTCTGTTTTATCATTCTCTCATTATTAAGTTGATACTTATAAAGTTTTTTGATTAAAAAAATTCTCACTGGGAAGACAAATACTAATGTCAGTTTTAAAGTCTAATTTAAGTGTACATGAAAGGAAAAAACAAACACTTACCTGTTCAGTAATGTATTCCCCTACCTCTCACCTAAACCTAAATAAATGCTTCAGAGTTGCATACAAGTCTGAGTCTTTCATGTGTTCAGGTAATTGTGAAAGCGTGCAACAAGACCAGGTTTCCTCCCAACTTTATGCCAACAGCTGATTAATGGAATCAAACCCTACATTATTTACAAGAAATTTTTTTTAATCCTGTCAAATTATACAGTAGTCAGATTTCTACTAGGGAATTGTGAAATATAGCTGTTGCTTTTTGAAACCATTCTTAATCTCTTTGGGTCTGGTTTAAATTATGTTTTTTTGTTGGTTTTTTTTTCCTGATAACTTCAGCCTATTCATCAAAGCTTGACAGTACAAGTTTTCTCAGGGGTACCAGAGCAGAAGCCAAGGCAATTTGCATGTTCTGATGCTCAACAAATTTGCCAGACTCCCAGTGTCTTGGAGAATCAGTCTCCAAAGCCTATGCTTGAGCAAATATTTCTACCTACAGAATGTCACAGCTAAACTCCACTGTGTTGCAAAATTTCATGCTTCCACTGAAAAACGTTTACTGGGTCCAGATCAATGTTCATGGAAGTCTCTCTGTACAGCAAGGCACTGGAAATCTAGCACAGAAAATGTAGCAAGTGAAAATTGGATAATGGCCAATCAAACACACAAACCACAAGGAATTTCCCTACACTAGCCTTCAGCTAGAATGATTTAGCCTATTCTTTATATAAATAAAATCCATCAGTAGGTTCAGGAATTCATTTTAAACAAGCAGCAAATCCAAACCCAACACCCGAATGAAGCTGGATTTTTAAAGCAGATACAGAACAGAGGGAAAAAAGCCTATGCCTCATTATACTGCATCAAGAGGAGTGTGGGCAGCAGGTCAAGAGAGGTGATTCTACCCTTGTGAAACCACTTCCCAAATACTGTGTCCATTTGTGGTGTACCCATCATGAAAAGGACACAGAGCTGTTAGAGCAAGGGCCACAAAAAATACTGAAGGGCTGGAACAGCTCTGATATGAGGATAGGCTGAGGGAGCTGGGTTTAGTCAGCCTAGAGAAGAGAAAACTCTGGGGGGACTTTAGAGCTGCCTTGCAATACCTGAAGGTATCCTCCAGGAAGGCTGCAGACTTATGTCTAGTAACAGGACAAGTAGGAACCATTTGAAGCTGAGGGAAGGTAGTTTTAGACTGGATTTTAGGAAGGAGTTCTTCAGCATGAGGGTGGCAAGACTCTGGAATAGGCTGCCCAGGGAGGCTGTGGATGCCTCCTCCCTCGAGGTGTTCAAGGCCAGGCTGGTCAAGGCCTTGAGCAGCCAAATCTAGTTGAGAGCATCCCCGCCCATGGTGGAGGGATCAGAGTATATGATCTCTAAGGTTCCTTCCAACATAAGCTATTCTAGGATTCTGTGCTGATTTTGTGATTACATTCACTGTACTGACTTTGCCTTCCCATGTAACCATGTCTGTCTGTTCCCACCTGGCTTGATTTCTATGTACTTCTGTGCTTGACAGGTCAAAGACAATGTTCTTAAGAAAGGTTTCACTGAGTTACAGCTCCATGACCAAAAGCAGTTCCTACATATTTTATCATTTCCCCTGAGCGACACAATCTGTTTTTATTAATGTCTTTATACTTCAAGTCCACTATAGATATGAAGAACTATTTATTGCATAAGAAAAATAAATCTTGGCCCACATGCACTGTAAATTTAAGTAGAATTCTCCATTTATATCGGTGGGAAAATTCCATCCATAAATTGTCTAACCTACAGGACCACACAATCCATTAGTTGCAGGCAACACAGCTTTGTAAAGAAACTGAAAAATACTAAAGATCTTCTGATTATTTTTTTTTTTTATATAAAAAGACTGTGCACTCCAGGCTGCAGGAAGCCATCCAAAATGAACTTCTCTTTCCTTGCAGTTACACAGGTAGGCATTTAAAGGAAAATTCTGTATAAGATATATTTTACATAATGATTTCTATAGAAATTAGGGGAAAAAAATCAATAGAAAATATTAAAATGTACTCTCTGGTAGAAAATACATTTAAATATTCTACCTGGGTTCTCTTTGGGGCTTTTAAAGCTACATTTTCTTGACATTTAACTAAAGTTTGAAACAAAAGCACTGTTTTAAGAAGTATCCAAATACCAGGGTGTGCTGGTTTGAGGCTAATTAGAATATTTTAATGAGAAAAATTAGACTATAGGCTGTGAAAACAAAACAATGGTGATGATCCACCACTGTCTACTTCACTCAGAATTTTGCTGAGAACTATCTGTCTAATCTAAAACAATATTTACAACAATGAATATTACAAGTTCAGTTTATACTTCATTCTGACTATCTTGGATGTAGGTGATTCATAAGCTCGGAAAACAGGAAACAGTTTGTCTCCTAACAGATGAGATGAGAACAGAGACTCCTGGGTGACACGGGGTTGGTGCTCACATATTGTAGATTTTCTTGTTGGACACCACATAATGCCTAAAACAGAAAACTCCTAACAGGTTGTATTTTACACTCTGAATTTAAACTCTCTCAGCTAAGGTTAGATTTCTCTGTGGAATACGCTGGATTTCACCATTCTCCTGCATTATCCAGTATGTATGACCAGGACCTTCACCTGTCCACCCCTTGGACAGGTTTCCCTTCACCCAAAGAAGAAAATACACAGTTTTTCCTAACAGATTATTTTCATGTACAACAGGAACTTTATCACCATCTGCTGTTTGTATCAAATCTGATTGTGCAGGTCCTGCTCTGTTTACCGAACCCCTACTATTTACCAACCAGGTTGCTTGTGCTAAATGTTTGTCCCATTTTTTCAATGTTCCACCCCCCATGGCTTTTAGGGTGGTTTTCAGCAAACCATTGTGTGGTGGTTCAGCAGTTATCCCCCCGCCAACTTTGAAATAACTCAGGCTAGGACTCAGTCAGCTGGAAGTTAATAAATGAAGATTTATATTTACAGCTATGCACAACATACAAGCAGATATTTACAATGCATAACATATATTTACAGATATATACAGTGAAAAAGTAATACAGAAACACCACACCCCTCCCAGAGATCAAAATCCCTAATAGGGTGTTTTAACCACCCCTACCACCTTCCCCTTTCTGCAGTCTGATCTCACCATCTGTTTTATGCAGCAGATAGGTGAAGGTAGATTGGCCAGAGGGATTAGTAGCAGAAAAGAAGTTAGCAAAATTATTCAGATCCAGCTAGGAAAGGAGAAAAAGCCATGCAGGAGCAGCCACAGACCAAAGCGGTCTGAAGCAGTCTGACTTACCTATGTTTTGGTTACAGCTCTTAAACATTTATTTTCTTTCTCAGTAAAGCTATGAAGTAGCATCATCAGTGTTTTCCTCTCTCAGCCTATAGTCTAATTTCTCATTCAAATCCTCCAATTAGTTCAAATCACTACACGTTGTAGCATTCAATCTTTCCTGAAGCTGGTGCATAGTAGAGTAGGTAGTAGATCCACTTAATACCATGCTCCTTGGCCCAGAGTTTTACAAGATTGTTCTTGAAATGAGTGCCATTATCTGATTCAATTCTCTCTGGAGTTCCATATCTCCATATGATTTGTCTCTCCAAACCAAGACTGGTGTTACATACAGTAGCATGTGGAACTGGATAGGTTTCCAGGGTGCTTGCCTCTATCCATACCACAAGGGCTTGATTCACTTAGCCTGCTTAATAGCAGCACAGATGTCACAGTCATGTATGACTTGGGTGATAGCGTCCATGGATAAGTCAATTGACCTATCACCTGCCCATTGGTATATTGCATCTCTGCCTTGATGTCCAGATGAGTCATGGGCCCACTGAGCTAGGAACAGTTTGCCTCGGTGTTTCCAATCAAGGTCAAGGTCACTCTTTGTGTCAGCTTGAGAAATTTTAGTGGTTTGATCTGCCTTATGGTTGTGTTGGTGTTCCTTGGTAGCTCTGCTTTTAGGTATGTGTGCATCTATGTGCCACACCTTCACTGGAATTCTCTCCAGTCATGCATCAATGTCCTGCCATAGATCAGCACACCAAATAGGCTTTCCTTTCCTCTGCCAGCCACTCTTTTTCCAGTCCTTTAGCCAACCCCATAGAGCATTGGCTACCATCCATGAGTCGGTGTAGAGGTAAAGGATAGGCCAATTTCCCATTTCAGCCACATCAAAAGCAAGTTGGACTGCTTTTACCTCAGCAAANAGCAAGTTGAACTGCTTTTACCTCAGCGAATTGACTGGATTCTCCTTCTCCATCTCTTGCTTCAGTAACTCTCCTGGTAGGACTCCAGACTGCTGACTTCCATCTTTGCTTGTTCCCAACAAGACAACAGGAACCATCTGTGAACAAAGCATATTTCTTTTCCTGATCAGAGAGATCACCATAGGGAGGAGCTTCTTCAGCATGAATTACTTTCTCCTCTGGGGGTCTTGTACAGTCTATGCCTTCTGGCCAGTTGGTGATCACTTCTACCAGACCAGGTCAATCAAGATTACCCATGCGTGCTTGTTGGGTTATCAAAGCCATCCATTTAGACCAGGTTACATCTGTGGCATGATGCGGTGATGAACCTTTGCCTTTGAACATCCAGTTTAGAACTGGCAATCTAGGAGCTAAAAGCAGTTGTGACTCAGTTCCAATCACTTCAGAAGCTGCTTTCACTCCTTCATAGGCTGCTAGTGTTTCTGTTGGGGTGCAATTTGCCTCTGAATCTCTGTAGCTACAACCCCAGAAACCAAGTGGACAACCACGTGTTTCATTTGGAGCTTTCTGCCAAAGAATCCAAGCTGGACCATTGTCACGGAATGTTTTTAATGTCCAGACCAGTTCAAACTGGTTGTTGTTCAGGTCCCCACTCAAAATTGTTTCTCTTATGAGTCACATTAATTTGACTGAATCCAGGAATATGTAGTCTCCAAAATCCCACTGCACCCAAGAAAGATAGAGTGTCCTTTTTATTTGTGGGAACTGCCATGGTGGATACTTTGTTTATCACATCCTGTGGAATGTGACAGTGACCATCTTGACACCACACTCTCACAGACTAAATTTCTCTGGAAGGTCCTTTGACCTTGTCTCTCTTAATGGCTAAGCCTGCTTGCAACAGAATGTCAATTATTTTGTTACCTTTCTCGAAGACTTCCTCAGCCGTTTGGCCCCACACAATGATGTCGTCGATGAACTGGATGTGCTCCGGAGCTTTACCTTTCTCCAGTGCGTTGTGGATCACTGAGTGACAGATCGTTGAACTGTGGACCCAGCCCTGAGGCAAACGATTAAACTGATACTGGATTCCTCTCCAGGTGAATGCAAACTGAGGTCTGCATTCCTTGGCTATGGGAATAGAGAAGAAAGCATTAGCAATGTCTATGGTAGCATACCATTTGGCTTCCTTCGATTCCAGCTCGTACTGCAGTTCCAGCATGTCAGGTACAGCTGCGCTCATGGGTGGAGTCACCTCGTTGAGGGCACGGAAGTCAACTGTCAGTCTCAAGTTGCCATTGGGCTTGCGTACAGGCCAAATAGGACTGTTGAAAGGTGAATGAGCTTTTTCAACGACCTTCTGACTTTCCAGTTGGCAAATCAGCTGGTGAATGGGCAACAAAGAGGCACGGTTAGCTCTGTATTGTCTGTGATGCACAGTTTCAGCAGCAATTGGCAGTTTCATGTCTTCTATATCATGATGTCCCACAACTGCAGATTCATCTGAAAGTTCAGGTCTAATGGACAATTTCCATTTACCATCTTCACATTCTATAGATGTGACCATTAGGATCTTTGAAACAACCTTGTCTCAAAAAGTCAATTCCCAAAATGCAAGGCGCATCAGGACCAGTTACAATAGTATGCTTCTTCCACTCTTTACCTGTTAAACTTATCTCAGCTTCCAACTTAGTTAACTCTTGAGATCCACCAGTGATTCCAGAAATAGTTATAGACTCTGTTCCTTTGCACTGAACACCTGTACCAACTAAAGCCCTTTTGGGCTGAAGCTCAAGGATCACCTCCTCTGGGGCCAGGAGCAATGCATCCCAAAAAAGAGGAAGGCAGGTAAGAATGCAAGGAGGCCTGCATGGATGAATGGAGAGCTCCTGGACATTCTTAGATGCAAGCAGAAAGCCTACAAGCAAGGACAGATAACCTGGGACGAATACAAAGAAAATTGTTCATAAAAGCAGAGATCAGATTAGGAAAGGTAAAGCACAGCTAGAGCTGAATCTGGCTAGGGACATTAAGGGGAACAAGAAGAATTTCATCAGGTATTTCAGTGAGAAAAGGAGGACTAGGGAGAATGTGGGACCCTTACAGAAGGGAAATGGAGAGCTGGTGACAAGGGATATGGATAAGGCTGACATGCTCATCGATTTCTTTGCTTCAGCCTGCAGCAGCAAGGGCTCCAACCACAGTGTCCAAGTTCCAGAGGGCAAAAGTAAGGATGGGAGGAAGGAAGATCTGCCCATTATAATTGAAGATCATGTTCGTGAGCACCTAAGGAATCTGAACATGCACAAGTCCATGGGGCCTGATGAGATCCACCCACAGGTCCTGAGGGAACTGGCAGATGAAGCTGCCAAACCACTGTCCAGTGTATTTGAAAGGTCATGGCAGACTGGTGAAGTTCCTGCTGACTGGAAAAGGGCAAACATAACATCCATCTTCAAGAAGGAAAAAAAGGATGACCCTGGGAACTACAAACCAGTCAGTCTCACCTCTGTGCCTGGCAAGATCATGGAGCAGATCATCCT
>VWZI01010633.1:195355-214654 GCA_013396835.1 Psilopogon haemacephalus
TGAAATTCAACAAGGCCAAGTGTAAGGTCCTGCACCTGGGTCGGTGCAATCCCAAGACCAAATCCAGGCTGGATGATGAATGGCTGGAGAGCAGCCCTGAGGAAAAGGACCTGGGGGTCTGGGTTGATTAAAAGCTCAACATGAGCCAACAGTGTGCACACACAGCCCGGACAGCAACTGTGTCCTGGGCTGCATCAAGAGAACCATGGCCAGCAGGGCAAGGGAGGTGATTCTCCCCCTTTACTCTGCTCTTGTCAGACCCCACCTGGAGTACTGTGTGCAGTTCTGGAGCCCCCAGCACAAGAATGACATGGAACTGTTGGAGAGAGTCCAGAGGAGGGCCAAGAAGATGATCAGAGGGCTGGAGCACCTCTGCTATGAGGACAGGTGGAGAGCATTGGGGCTTTTTAGCCTGGAGAAGAGAAGGCTTTGAGGAGACCTTATAGTAGCCTTCCAATATCTGAAGGGGGCCTGCAGGAGGGCTGGGGAGGGACTATTCACAAGGTCATGTAATGACAGGATGAGGGATAACGGGTTTAAACTGGCAGAGGGGAAATTTAAATGAGATGTTAGCAGGAAGTTCTTTACAGTGAGGGTGGTGAGACACTGGAACAGGTTGCCCGGGGAGGTTGTGGATGCTCCCTTCCTGAGGTGTTCAAGGCCAGGTTGAATGAGGCTGTGAGCCACCTGTTCTATTGGGAGGTGTCCCTGCCTAAGGCAGAGGGTTGGAACTAGATGATCTTTGAGGTCTAAGCCATTATATGATTCTGTGTTCTTTCTAGTGGGTCTGAATCTCTGGGGTTCTGAACTGTTGCCTGTGAATTTGCACTGTTGTAGGGTTAGAAATTGCTGTGTATTTGAACTGGCTGAAGAAACAGCAGAGACTTGAACAGCTGGACCTGGGTTTTGACTTCCTGCCACAACAACTGAGACTTCAGCAATTGTCCCAGAACCTTTGGGAGAAAGTGTACCGGTGGACATAGTAGTCCCCCTCCTTGCTCTCCTGCTGAACAGGTTTTGTTTTGATAAAGTTCTCCAGGCATCTGGCCAAATTCTCTGCTGTAGTGGGTTTGCAGTAACCTGCCCCCCCCACCTTTTAGAACCCCGGCTAAAACTCAGAAAAACACACTGGAAGTTAATAAATGAAGCTTTATATTTACAGCAATGCAAATATACAAGCAAATATTTACAAGATATAACAGATATTTACAGAAATATACAGTAGAATAGAAATACAGACACCACACCCCTCCTGGAGACCAAAATCCCCAGGAGAGGGAAACCAAACCCCCCTGTACCACCTCTCCCTCCTCCCCCCAGCTTTATCTCACCACTTGATGATGTTGCAGATAAGCTGAAGATTGGTCAGAAAGATTAGTGGCAGGAAGGAATGAATGGTTTTAGTAATTTTACTCTGAATTAGTTCAAAGGCAGAGAGACAAAGGAAAGAAGCTGGTGAAGTCTGCTCGACCCAGAGCCGACTGAACTGCGAAAGCACACTGGCTTATCTGGATGTTTTGGGAACATTCTAAAACAACCTTCTTTCTTCTCTCTCATTCAAAACTGGGTGAAGGGACACAGTGTTTAATTTCTCACTCTCAGGCAGCAGTCTGATTTCTCACACAAATTCTCCAATTAGCTCAAACCAACACATCTGCTTATCTCTGGGACTAGCAAACCCTTCCTACTCTGCCTCCTGCCTCTCCCAAGCTGTGTTTTTAAGGAGGAAGCTGAATTCTTGACACATAATGCAGAAATTAGGAATAAAATCAGAGTTGTTAAAGCTATATTAATACATTATAAGTATACCACTGTATTACATGTTTAGAACTTGCTGCGAGGATCTGGGACCTCCGTCTTTGGCATAATTACACTCATTTAGGATGTAGAATAAGTTACAGCAGTTGTACTATTTCCGGACTTATTAAAAGCAGAGTTGGTAATGGTTTCAGTGATATTAAAGAAAATCCATCCAAGAAGCTAATCTCCAAAATCCAAGCTTAAACATTCCTTTAAGCTTTCTCCAGGATAGATCAAACAGAAGAGCACCAATTTTGGCTGTCAGCCAATGGTAAAAAAACAAAGATAAACCAGCCAAAGTATAGAGAAAATAAGATAAAACAATTTCATTTTAACTTCCAGACTAAATTAGCAATCAATGAAGTTGAATTGGCCCCATGTCGGGCTCCAAATTAAGATGTGATGGTTTGGGAGTCATCCGCCCCTCCACATGTTTGAATTCACCCAGACTACACTCAGCCAGCTGGAAGTTAAGTAATGAAGCTTTATAGTGACAGCATAGCACAATATACAAGCAGATATTTACAATATATGCAAAAATTTACAGCTATATACAGAAATATTTACAATATACACAAATATTTACAGCTATATACAGAAATATACATGTTAAAAGTAATACAGAAACATGATGTCCCTCCCAGAGATCAGAGTCACCAAGAGGGGTTCCCAACCACCCCTCCACCTCCTCCCCACCCTCTAATCGCAGAATCTACCTCACATGCAAGGTAAACAGGGAAGATTGGCTAGGGGGGTTAGAAGCAGAATTGATTAGTTGGGTTACACAGATCCAGCTAGAAGCCAAGGAGAGAGAGAGACCAACAGCCAGAGCTCAGACACAGAGCAACTCTGTCTTATCTATGTTTATGTCCTTGCTTTAGTACATCTCAGTAAACCTACGAGTGAAGTAGCCATCACCACTGTTTTCTTTTTACAGCCTATAATCTAATTTTTCTCATTAAAATATTCCAATTCGTCTCAAACCAGCACACAGGAAAAATGGATGTTTGTTCGGAAACATCTGTGTAGAGGAAACACTGGGCTGTTTCGTCAATGAATAAACACATCTTCATTCTTGGCATAGTTGGGGTTTCCCTGGATATTTTGTAGAGACAACAACTGAACATATTTAGAGAAGGAGAGAAAAAAAAAAAAAAAAAAAAAGAAGTAGCTCTGTAAATTCTCATTGGGTGTTTAAAATCTAGATATGTTTCACTCCTGACCTACAGAAGCCTTCATCTACATTGCTTAGCTTAGACAAGTGGAAACCTAGGTATAAGCAGACTCATCTTAAGACAAAAGCTTAGCTTGAAAAATCAAAAATTTGACGGGGGAATCATGTGTGGTTTTTTTAAATTTGTGCCTAGTTAATCAGATCTCAGTAGAGAATTATATGAAGAATTCACCAGGGAAATTCTCCTTAACAAGGTATAGGAAATATAGCTAAATACTGACATATTCAATGATTCTCATGCTTCCCCAAATGAAGAGGTTGTAATATCTTTAACTTTACGAGATGGTAACAAAGGTTAGCAATGTTTTTCAGAATTTTTCAGAATTATAATTTACTATCATTTAGGGATTACAGAGGACAACTGAATTTTGTCCTGACTCTGTGTATAATACAAGATGGACTGTGACCCAAATACTTATAAATGGTGATACAGAAAGCAGAAGTCTAAAAATTTTGAATTAATTAAAGATGTAAGACATGCCAATACCTATTATTCACTGATTACCTCAATACTTATACAGGAAGAAACCACTGAGTTTTAATTGATAACATTTATTTCTGGAACATGTCGCCCTAGCTCCACTTTCAGACACTGAAGAGTCACTGTAGCGACTTAAAATCTCACTTCAGTTCTGAGCTCAGAAATAACTCTGGTTGGCTTATCAAAGAAGGATAATATGATTCAAAGAATCATAGAAGCAGAATGTCTAGCTACTTCAAATTGAAGTACTTGCAGCCTGATTCTTTTAACAGAGTAAGGTTAATCTCCCACAAGCAGGTCATTACCATTTCACACTGAATTTCAATAGCGAAGCAAGTATGTGTGTAGCATGCAATTAAACATCTCAAGAACCTAGCATTTCTCACCCCTAATGTTTCTACAATAATGCAATTCTAGACTTACAAGGTACTGATACTACAAATAGAAGCATTTCAAGTTTGAACTGCTGTTCCGTGACAAATAACCCAGGAGCAGACAAAACTCAGTCACTAAGAACATGTCAAGCTCTGAGTATCTAAGCTTCTGCTTCATGTGGAGGCCTGCTGGAAGTGATAATTATTTAAGGAGTTTCAAAACCCCATACTGGTAAAATCCAGTGTAGAAGAAGGGTCACAGCCACTACCTGACAAGCATCAAGCAGGGAACAAATATTTGGTAGCAGTAATCAAAGCCAAGTTAAACGATCAAGTTTACATGTCACAAAGTGTCACTAAAATATTTGTAAAAAAAACTAGAAGAAGAAACCAACAACTTCCTGAATATTTGAGTGTGAGAAGTGCAAAGCAGCATGGATAACATCTGCTCCTCAGTCTGTCCTCAGAAAGAATTTTTAATGATTAGACTTCCCCTTGCCCCAGTTTGCTCCCTGAAATGCTTTGACAGATTATCAATAGACAGACAGCTGTCGATACGCTACAAAGAACTTACTCTGCTGCCTCAATACAATAGATAAATGGAAATCCCAACTTCCACCCCAGCGTTGCACTCTTCCAAGAAACAAAAATACTACAATACTATATAACAGTAAAACATTCACCTCCCACTAGCATGACCAAATCTAAGAGAGTGGGGATTATAAATCTTATCATACTGTTCAGTAGCAGAGATCAATGCAATGACCTGATTTGCAAAGTGTTCACAAGTTATGTCCTGCACTCAGGTACTTCTCAGCACTTCAGTTTCAATTCTTAGTAATTTTTGGAAAGATGACCACAGATACTATATATTTTCTGTTGGCTTGTTCCTCTTTCTGTGAGCTTACTATTGTCTAATAATTCACTGCATACCAATCCATTACTTTTACATCTATTATCATGTGCAGTAGACTGTAAATAGGAATGCTACATGAAATAAACAAAACTGGAAGAGAAATGGATGTTAAGTACTTTTATGTAAATTACTTACAAACTGCAATGTCATGTCCCACAAAATTCAATTATGTGCCAGTAGTGCAAAAACACATCAGCTCCTGGACACTGCTCCAGTATTTATGCTTTTGGACTGTATTAACCTTCTTGCCTAAGGTTTAGAAAGTCATCTTTCATGAACAGATTGTAAGGGACCTTAAAGATCATCTGGTTCAAACTTTCCTGCCATGGACAGAGACACTTCCCACTAGACCAGGCTGCTGAAGGCCTCATCCAGTCTGGCTTTGTACACCTCCAGGGAGAAGGCATTCACAGCTTCCCTGGGCAACCTGTCACAGTGTCTCACCACCCTCACTGGAAAGAATTTCTTTCTAATTGTCAGTCTAAATCTCCTCTCTTGAAGTTCAATGCCATTGTCCCTCATCCTGTCACTACAAGCCCTTGTAAAAATCCCCTCCACAGATTTCCTGTAGTCCCCCTTCAAGTACTGGAAGGCTGCCTCAATTCTCTCAGCCTGTCCCCATAGCGGTGGGTTCTCCAGCCCTCTGATCATTTTCACAGCCTACTCTGCACCCACTCCAGCAGTTCCACGCCCCTCTTGTGCTGGGGGCATCAGAACTGGACACAGTGCTCCAGGTGGGGATCTCACTGAGGCAAGTCTTTGCCAGCATGTAGTCACATAATTTATTTGCATCATATTCCCATGTCAGAATGGAAAACCCATATTATGCTGGCAGAGCAGGTGAGACATCTGCCTAAAGTTTACTGTGAAGAAATTGGTGTAAGACGGCACACATAATCATGGCATCACTATTTAAGAACTGTATTAATTCCTATTACATACATAAACTTGGCACTTAATGATAAGTAATATCCGAACAGTGTTATATTTGCTATAGGATGAATAGCAATTAATTCTATTCTCGTTCTATAAACTTCTGCATATTGATGAATAGCATGAGTTCATACTCCCAAAAGGGTGAATCCATTTTCTGATTACTGACGAAGATCTAATGTAATTCATAAGAAAAGTCCACATTTTAGTAATGAACACTAATGATTTCTTCAGTGAGGCTAAAATATACATTAAAAGCATTCCTGAATGCCAGTATTAATAGGAGAGAACTAGTCAGATTATATCTATCTACTTAACCTAGCCTGAGAGTCTGTCCCAGCAGCTTTCATTGCTTGAACAGTCCAACTCCCACCTCAGAAAACATACTAGTGTGCACAAGGGTGACTGAGGGCAAAACATCAGCAAGTGTTCTCAGGGAAGGCAGTCAGGTCAGATCTTTGTATTAATTCATATTGCTGCAGAGTGTCTCTACCTCTAAACTGGGCGTAGTTCCTAGCGATGCTTTTGTTTTGCACTGAAAGCTGCTCAGTTATTGAAAATAACTCCTATGAAAGCTACTCATTTGTCATTTGAAAGAACTCTAAAATATAAGACATGGCAGCAGTCAGCAGGGAACCCACCAGCCTTCCCTGCTGGAAATTCACCAGCAGCTGTTCTGGGACAGCAGCTCCTTTTCTCCTTCTATCTTTCTCCCTCGGCTAATGCTAGCAAGGGCTTGTTTCTGGGAACTCCCCACAGCGGCACCAGCAGAAGCACCCCTCAGCTTCATAGGCTGTCACCATCACAACAGGCAGTGGTAGCCAAACTTTTTTTTGCAGACTCTGCATTCTGCTACAAGCACTTCTGCTTATCCAGCTGTACTACTTTTACTCATTTTCTGACCTTCTCAATCCTGCTCTTCTACCTTTTCTACCCAGATCACTCTATCCTCCACAAGTAAAATAAGCAAACAAACAAAAGAGGTCATTCAGGGCATCACCGGGGCTGAAAGGTACTCAGCTGCTTTGCAAGAATGCTCTATAAATATTTACCAAGCCCTCACCATTAAAGAATCTTTTTCATGGGTACATCAAACACACCTTTTACTCTATCTGGGAAGCAAGAATCATTTGCTAGCTGATTCTTCTGCACACTAAACTGCCAGGATTGTGATGGAAGTGGTGTAAAATTTGGGGTGGGATTTGGGGTGGGAAAGCCACTAGTAATTCCAACAACAGGAATTTGAGGTAGTTGGTGAGGATGTACCATATAAAATATTTTATTTATTATTAACAAAATCTGTTGTTTACAGATAACATAAAAAATAGAATCCAAACATTTAAAGACTACAAAAATTTGTAAGTTTAGATTGCTTTCACACAAGCATTTTCATTTACAGTAGATAATCAAAGCCACTGAAAATAAAAACATTATTTTTATTACTTTAAACCAGCTCTTTTTTGAGCATACAAGAAACACCATAAATTGGATTAAAGCAAAACTACACAACCTTGCAACCCATACATCAAACTTACAAAGTTTAAGAAAGTTAGTTCTCTGAGGACTAGAACTCCAATACATTAGAAAACTTTTTCCATGGTAGCCATTTATGTGAAAGCAAATGAAAGAATAACATTAAAGCTGATATAAAAATAAAAAACATGTAATGAACTTCACTTCAGATGTTATTCCATTCAGGTACACCATGAGTCAGTTTGGCCCACCATCTGCAGAAAATTTTGTCATGATTCATCACAGGAACAAACACCAAAACACCAAAAATGAGGTAACAAAAAAAAAAAAATCAAGTGATCTAGATGAACTAGGAAGCAATTAGCAGAAAATTTTCAAATTAAAAGTATGCTTTCCATCAGCATTAAATAAACTCAATCTTCTTAAATACATTTTTATTTGAAGTTGTCAAAGCAAATGTACTTTGTAAAATTAGTATAAGATGCAAACAAGAACGAGCTATAATAATGCCAATATTACCTTATTCAAGCAGATTAATTCTTGCTAATAATTAAATACCACATCTGGCCTGCTGCATATTCTTAGTTGGCAAAAAGATCTAATTAGCGATTTGAAAGTGTTCAGGGTGATAGCTGAATATTCGCTGGGCGTAAGGATCACTGTCTGCTGTTATTTTTTGTCCCGTGTAATGGTGGTAGTTTTCAGGATGGAAGTGTTCACAGTGAAGGCTAAGCCATTCTCTTTCACTACTGTATCTTTCTGCTTCGGCAAGTATTCTAGTGAGAGCCATGATGTAACTCAAAGCCATCTGCAGGGTCTCATACTTGGACAGCTTCTTATCTTGGCCCCACTGTGGAACCACCTTCCTCAAGCGATCAAAGGCTGTGTTCAACCCTTGCATCCGTCTCCTCTCCCTGGCATTGGCAGCCAGTCTTCTCTTGGCAGCATTCTCCATCCGCTCTGAACTGCACTTCACGATGCAGCCTGCCCCACTTCTGCACTGGATGTCTGGTTCTATGCCTGACTCCAAGTGACTGGATTTACAGGTTTTCATGTCTGATGCAGCTTCAGTTTCACACAAATAAAGATTTTAAAAATCAGGTTCCTAAAAAGTGGTAGGGAAAACACTCACATGAGTAGCCTGCATACTTTTGGAATCTGTTTCCAGGTATCAGTGATGAGGTATTTTTCTTATCATTAAAAAAACCAAAAACAAACAAACAAACAAACAAAAGTCTTCCGGTTCTTCTGGAAATATCTGAAGATTGCTTCTTATTATGTAAAGCAAAATAAAGAATTTTTAATGTCTTATTCTTTCATTCTCTTACTGTCTTTAAACTCAAAGCGCAGAAATCGATTAAATCTCCATTCTCAAAATGTGTGTTATTGAAGAAAACTGTCCATTTAATCCAAAAGAGATCTTAATGGATTAAAGACACATCAGCTCCAGATGACCACTTCAAATGAGAGAAGCTGTGAGCCAGTTCAGGAGAGAATTCTGAACTGACGAGCTGTGTGCAGCTTGGTAACAGCAATCTCTCCTTGCTTGGCTCCTGCCGGCACTCAATGCCTGTGTCTTGCAGACAACAGGAGCCTTTATAGAAACTGCAAAAGCTAAACAGGTGGTAGCAGGTGGGCGGGCGGCACTCTGCCTCCATCTCAGCACCTTCCCACCCTGGGAACTACAGGGGGAAAAAAACCCAAACAAAACCAGTAAAATCTGAACATTACAGCCTTCATCTGTTGAGAAGTCTTCCAAAGCCATTCTGTCCATCCCTAACAACTTGCCATCTGGAGTCGTGTCTGGCTGGCCCCACAAGACTGGGCAGTTAAGCAAAAGATCTTTTCAATGGATAATCTGTTGCAACTCAGGGGGAAAAAAAGAATCTCTGTGTATTGTAGTATTTGTACATTAGAACGTGCAAAGACTGCTTAGATAGCAACGATAGAACTGCTCTAATGCAACAGAAGAGATTAGCTGAATGCAAGAAAACTACTGGTTTGCACTATATGGTACCAAAATAGTAGATTCAACTTACTAGAAACCCTTCAGCACTCACAATTCAATACTGTGTAAAGTACACATTACAGAGAGATTAATAGCTTGAGAAAAGTGGGGATTATGTATTCACCTGTCAGTAAATCCAATGTCATTAAAATAATTTAACTCTACTTCAACCATTTAAATGTAGCTATGAATTTCTCTAATAACGATTGTTTTAAATGTTCAGATAGGTTGTGATTCAGACACACAAAAACATGCAAGTACACAAACTGTGTGAAGACTGCCCTTTCTAATACACCATCTTAAAGTACATGCGTGCAGTTCATCTGAATGTTTTTTAGAAATTTGTATTTTAGCAATATCCCTAAATAAAAGAATAAAAGGATATGTGAAAAAAAAAACTACAACTACTTGCTGGATTAAGGGACCATTTCTACCACGGATTGTAATGACAGAGGAGACACTATACACACCCACACACAATTATCAATATAAACATAGAAGGAAATATCACACAGTAATACAAAAGGTAAATAAAAAGAAAAAACAAACACCCTGTCACACTGGTTTATTATCTGTATTGATTTCAAACTTCATTAAATTGTTACCAGCATTCACAAATTACTAACTTTTTTTATTAGAGACTGAATACTGTATATTTATTTAGAACTATAGCTCAATTGTTTTCAAGATGACTCCAAAACTTGCTGGAGTTGTAAACAGCTGATTAATCCATAGCAGAAGCAATGACAATGAAATGAGGTTGAATAATCCAAAAACAATAGGATGCAATTGAACACTAATGGACTCCAGCACAACAGATGTTGAACGTAGGCTGTTACGCCCAGTTGCTCTGCTCTTAATATTCTGAACCCTAATGGCCTTGAACAGAGAGGATAGTTGGGATGGGGAGTCTCCATTATTCCATTATCAAAATGTATGCTGCATCTTCAATTTTTAAAGAAGTACAACTGCATCACATGTCATTGGAAATATTCAGTACTCCTGTCTGTGTGCACTGACCTGTTCTCCCTGACATAAAGAACTACTACCACACGCTAAAATGCTACTTTCTGAGTGACAATTCCTCATGACTTCTGTGTGTGAGAGAATTGAGAACAGCACCTCTCAGAAAACCCAGACAGCCTTTCACAGAAGGGTCAGCAATTAGAACTTGGGAGATATTTCTCTTTCTGAAGATGCTTCATGGGAAGTACTGCATGTCCAACACAAACAAAAATACATCCCTTATCTTCCTGCTACTGCTAGAGTATATTTTAGTGATACAGCCTTCTGTGCCCAAATACGTTTGTTACTTAAATCCTCTGTCTCATAAAACAAATCTCAACGGATTTTTTTAAAGAAAAGAACAAAATAAAATTAAGGTGTTTTGTAAATTAACAAATACTGAGCATTCTCATGAGATAACTGTTACTCAAAAGAGAGAACTAACCACTCTTAAGAGTGCTGTTAACTTCATAGGAGAAATACGAAAAGCACCCCTTGACAATACCATATGGCATAAAACCATATTTTGTTATTTGTCAGTTTTCCTATTGTTAGCTTACCATTACCTAACAGTATGAAATACAATGAAGATTTCAAACGTATTGAAAACTCACAAGTCTTAAAACCTTTATATTTCACTCTGCTAATGCATAGTATCATAGTACACGACAGTGCCGTTAATTCCCTGTTCTTGATTGATTCACCATCATTATTACTATGCTTTGACTAACACATTGATATAATCTCAAGAGAGAAGCTGTGATTTATCTCCCTTACTGAACAAACTGCAACTTTACCTTAAATGATTTACTATCAAATCACAGGACAAGAGCCCAAGTCCATATGGATTAATAACAAGCCTCTAACAGGATTTTATAGCTTATAGGCAAGGCTAAAAATCTTTTTGTGGCAGATCGAAACGCCTGCTTTTCACCACCTACAATACTTTTAAGTTTCTGTTTTACAAAGGAGAAATAAGAAAAGGTAGTGTTAAGGTCTGATCCACACTAATTAATTCAGCTCGTTTGCATAGTCCACCAGCCATACGAAAACACATTATCTCAAGCTAGAAAATAAATTGCCTTATTGCTCAGTCGGTAACAGAAGTATCAGTGACATATTCCGAAGTTTTCTTCACTTGGTTTGACTTCCTTGCTTGTCTCAGTAACTGCTTGTGTAATTCTCTTCCTCACTCCTTTTATTTTTAATCATTTCTCATAGATCTTACTATTTGAAATAAGTTTTCAAATTATTCTCAATAATTTTATAACATAATTTTTCAAAAAGCTTTTCATATATTCTGATGTGGTGATAAAAACTTCTGTATCTCAACTTATATTAATCTCATAGTTATTGTACATCGATAATTTCTCAATAATTTCTTTCACTCTCATTTTTTTGTCATAACACAATCTTAAGCCAGAAGAACACAAGAATTCATCAGAAAGAAGGTCTGTGTCTACTCAATTACTCAGATTTGAATCTCTAACTACGCAGGTACAAATTTAGTGCTACACCATGACTCCAGCAGCATTATTCTTGATTCCCATTTTCATTCTAAACCAGTATCTTTAAACCATAATACTCTGATTTTCTCAGACAAAAACATAAGAAACAGATAGGAATTTCAGCTATAAATCAAATTATTTTAGCATCGAGTCACCATTGATATTAGGAAAATAAGGGATAGTTTCAGTCTGTTAAAGAAATCAACTAGTTTTAGGATTACTACATACCAAAATGCATTAAACACTGTCTGCTAGGTTTCTAGGTTAATAACTCTGATGCAGCTATCACAGCATCCACTAAGAAGAGCTGGGTATCTTTCACCTGTACTACTATGGAAAACACAATCTGATTACTTTTATTACTTACTCTCCTTTCCTCTTCACTAACACTAACATACAGAAGCAATATATCAACGTCAGAACCTTACCTCTTCCTTTTAGCCAGAGGCCACTATTTTCTTTCAGGTACATCCTTTCTAAAAGCCTCATCAAGACTTCTTACCACAGTAGTTTGTACTGAGCAAAGCTAAAGTATTGGCACAGTGTATGCCATTAAATTAAGGGCAGATGGGTAACTACTGAAATACGACCATCTTTAAGGGTCCAGTTTCTAGGAATATTTGACACAGCTTAAGCAACAGGCTAGAAATCCATGGTCTGCAGAATAATGCATGTTCCTTCCTTAGTTATTTACATTGTTTTTCCTATCACAGATGTAGGACAATCTGAAAACAGAGTAAATGAGCATTGTGTGTCCCAAAGGGAAATTTGGCAACTAAGACTGAGAAGCTGAATGCAATCAGCAGCAGTAAGATTAGTTTACAATCATTTCACCAAGGGCTTCCCAACCTCATACTCAACAGTTTTCTACTGAGTGCTTAGAACATTTCATTTTCCTATTAAATCTCTCTGGGGTGAGCCTTACTTTCTAATAATTCAGCAAGTCTTCCAACCACACTAAAGGCTCTACTTGCCACACTACCCTCCAGCTTTCACCTCTTCTCAGTTTACCCATTTGTCCTTGCCAGTCATCCTTTCCTGCTTCACGTTATCCTCCTGCAGTACCTTTTGCCCAGATGAGGCTCAAAAACCTCCTAAAACTCCCAAATTATATATGGTTCACTTCATCATGGCACTAGAGGAACATATTTTGAATGTTTTAACCTAAACTATTTTTCGGCTCTAGTAAATATTCACTGTGATTACTGTGACATACATATATATATACACAAACATACATACACACAAGACAGCTCACAAATAGAAGGAAGTTTCTGTTTAGAATGGCATTGAAACCCACTGCAGCACTAAGGCAGTGGGGAAAAAAAAAAAAAAGTTGACTTATCATTACAAAGCCAGCAAATTTTCAGTGACCTATCAAGGTCAGCTCCACCTGTGCACGCTCAACCACCTTCAAAAGCTAGTCAGAAGTGTTTCACAGCAGGACCTATAAGCAACACACAATGGGGACACACAGCTACCCCGCACACTGTTTACCATTCACTGTTAAACTAGTGTTGTGCAAGAAGTCTGGATACCAAAGTAGCATAGCCCTGTAAGCTTTGCTCTGCAATTGAACTAAGTAGCCAGGGCAAAAACGTGATTCACTTTTCTAACATGAATTAACCTGTTCAGCACTATATGCCCACTGCAAGCACTTCAGAATAATTCCAATTACTTGTTAGGAGCTACCTGGCACAGGTAAAAGCAGAATGCATCTGTTTAAGATGTAATTCAGTTTCTTTAACCATTTTTATTTTTCAATATACCACATTCCAGGGAGTCAAGAGTCTTTCAGAGAAGATCCTTGTTTTAGCTTGAGATTTATTAAAGGAATATCTGTCCCACACACCAAGAAACAGATGAGGGAAGGGATCTATTTCAGCCTTCTGACTCCAGAAGAGTTATATGACTTGCTATTCTGAAAACTCTCTGACAGGGTAACTAGCAGCACAAGCGATAAATTATTATCTTTTAATATAGTAGGTACCTCAGGGTTAGAAAGAAGTAGGCAGTTGTGATATATTTAACTAGTTGACTTGACTGTTGGAATGGTTAAATCAAACCAACATGTTAAACCGAACCATTGGTTTAACATATGTGTACCCCCAACACAGAAATGGGGGAGGGGGGGGAAACACACATGGTATTTCAGTGGGAAAAGGAGTACTAGGGAGAATGTGGGACCCTTACAGAAGGCAAATGGAGAGCTGGTGACAAGGGATATGGATAAGGCTGACATGCTCATCGATTTCTTTGCTTCAGCCTGCAGCAGCAAGGGCTCCAACCACAGTGTCCAAGTTCCAGAGGGCAAAAGTAAGGATGGGAGGAAGGAAGATCTGCCCATTATAATTGAAGATCATGTTCATGAGCACCTAAGGAATCTGAACATGCACAAGTCCATGGGGCCTGATGAGATCCACCCACAGGTCCTGAGGGAACTGGCAGATGAAATTGCTAAACCACTGTCCAGTGTATTTGAAAGGTCATGGCAGACTGGTGAAGTTCCTGCTGACTGGAAAAGGGCAAACATAACATCCATCTTCAAGAAGGGAAAAAAAGATGATCCTGGGAACTACAAACCAGTCAGTCTCACCTCTGTGCCTGGCAAGATCATGGAGCAGATCCTCCTGAAGGGTCTACTAAGGCAAATGGAAAATAAAGTAGAGGTGATTGGTGGTAACCAGCACGGCTTCACCAAGGGCAAATCATGCCTGACTAATCTGATAGCTTTTTATGATGAAGTCACAGCAACAGTGCACAAGGGAAGGCCACCTGATGTCATCTACCTGGACCTGAGTAAGGCATTTGACTCTATCCCACATGACATCCTGGTCACCAAACTGGAAAAACACATACTTGGTGGGTTTAGCACTCGCTCGATAAGGAATTGGCTGGAAGGTTGCACACAGAGAGTGGTGATCAAGGGCACAATGTCCACCTGGAGACCAGTGCCAAGTGGCATCCCTCAGGGGTCGGTGCTGGGACCAGTGCTGTTTAACATCTTTGTCAGCGACATGGACAGAGGATTCAAGTGCACTCTCAGCAAGTTTGCAGATGACACCAAGCTGTGTGGCACAGTCGACTTGCTAGAGGGCAGGGATCCATCCAGAGGGACCTGGACAGGCTACAGAAGTGAGCCCAGGCCAACCTCATGAAATTCAACAAGGCCAAGTGTAAGATCCTGCACCTGGGTCGGTGCAATCCCAAGATCGAATCCAGGCTGGGTGGCAAATGGCTGAGAGCAGCCCTGAGGAAAAGGACCTGGGGGTCTGGGTTGATGAAAAGCTCAACATGAGCCAACAGTGTGCGCACACAGCCCAGACAGCAACTGTGTCCTGGGCTGCATTAAGAGAAGCATTACCAGCAGGGCAAGGGAGGTGATTCTCCCCCTTTACTCTGCTCTTGTCAGACCCCACCTGGAGTACTGTGTGCAGTTCTGGAGCTCCCAACACAAGAAGGACATGGAACTGTTGGAGAGAGTCCAGAGGAGGGCCACAAAGACGATTAGAGGGCTGGAGCACCTCTGCTATGAGGACAGGCTGAGAGAGTTGGGGCTGTGCAGCCTGGAAAAGAGAAGGCTTCAAGGAGATCTTATTGTAGCCTTCCAATATCTGAAGGGGGCCTGCAGGAAGGCTGGGGAAGGACTATTCACAAGGTCTTGTAATGACAGGACAAGGCGTAATGGGTTTAAACTGGCAGAGGGGAAATTTAAATGAGATGTTAGCAGGAAGTTCTTTACAGTGAGGGTGGTGAGACACTGGAACAGGTTGCCCAGGGAGGTTGTGGCTGCTCCCTCCCTGGAGGTGTTTAAGGCCAGGCTGGATGAGGCCTTGAGCCACTTCTTCTATTGGCAGATGTCCCTGCAGGGCTTTGGAACTAGATGATCTTTGAGGTCCCTTCCAACTTAAACCATTCTATGAAAAACAAACCTGTGCTGAGACAAAAAGAATGCGGTAAGAGTTTACTGAGCTAATAGTATAAAACACATAATTACCTTATCCTATATGCAGAAAAAGCACAGCACAAGCAGCAGAAAGCAGAAGCAATCAAGCCAAAAGCCCAAGCACAAACACTATTTTCTCCATCCCTCCTTGACCCACTGCCATCACAGCAGAAGAGACAACACTCAAAAACCCAGAACCCAAAAGCAGCAACTGGAACAGGAAGCCTCCCATGTTACAATCTGAACTTCAGGCCCCATAATACTTTGTTTGAGCCAGTACTTTCATTTTTTAAGCTGGTGTGACTGCAGTATGGTGTGAATAACAGCAACAGATTCAACTCAACCCATGACAACTGTAGTTCTCCACAGCAGAAGGAAGTATAAACTCAGGACTCTTGGTTTCAGCTCCAAGTTTGAGGCCCTTTTAAGTTGAAACCAGAGATGTTTGTCCCAAATGGATTCTGCAGAGATGGTTAACAGGCCAATCTCAACCATTTATCAGCCAGCACATGTGAACTAGGATTTATCATTAAACATTTATTAATATAACTGAACTTAATGAGATCCCTGACACAGAAGCAACATCAATGTTACGAACAAAACAATACCAAAAGAATCCTAAGCTTGTTACAAAGAATGGATGAACTAAAACCTGCTAATAGGAAAATGGGCTCAGTGTTCTTCCTTAATCAAAAGATGTGGTCAGACAATCCTAGTCAACAAACCTGATACATTTTAGGATATAATCTCATTTTAGCAGAGGCTGTGCTCAAACTTCAGACTTTTCCTGAAACAGATCATCTTAATCTTTTCCTGTCCTCAGCTGCTTGCTTCCTTCCAAACTCTGGAAGGCAGACAGCAAGGCAGGACAGTTCCCTAGGCTGCCTTTGGAAAAAAAAAAAAAATTCTCTCTTCCACTGCAGTAACTACATATTTGCTGTGCCATCCGAAGCACATTAATACAATATTATTGCAAACAACCACTGTTTCAAATAAACATTATTATTTTAGTCATCTTGCATTAAGAAACACTTAAAAAAAAAAAAAAGACAAAAAATTACCAAGATCACAAGTTAGCCTTTGGAATTCAGAACAAAACCCTCATAAGAGTATGCATAATCCTACATCTAAATGGTAAACACTATCATTTTGAGTCCAATCACACCTGTATTCAACCTACTTGCTAATCAGTAATTCTGTATTTCACTTAGACTTTGCTGAGAGCAGTTTCTAGATTTCACAAGGGCATGGGAAACCATTAACTCTCTTTTGCGTATGTCATAGAAGGTTCTTACTGTTAGGATGTTTTAGTGCTCTCCCCAGCTACCTGTTGAAGATCATTAATTAGCCATGTGTGAAAAAACAACTTCTTTTTATTTGCTTATAAACATTTTTCTCTTAATATGTAGGGATTGTCTTCCTGACAGACAGGAGAAAACAAAAGTGGATCATACAATAGTACAGACTCTTTGCATGGGCAGTAAAAGTATTTTACCACAACCCAGGGGATAGCTTTCTGTTTTCTGCTGAAGGGACACAGCAGAGAAGATATAAAAGGCACTTCATGCTACTAGAGAAGAACATAAGAACATGCACCCTCTAAGTTCCCCAGGTACATCACCAAAAACATTCATATTTAAAAATCAAATGAACATACAGCTTGCACATGCAGATTTTGGTCAAGCAAGCAGCTCCATACACTTCAATAGTAGATCCAAAAAAAAGGATTAAAAAAAAAAAAAAAAAAGGCAAGCAGCATTTTATTTATTGTACTATGACTTTTTTGTATAATTTTAAGAGTCAAAACATTGCACTGAGTAAAAGCAATGTCTCTCTCCCAAGACGCCAACAGCTAGTCCACTTCACTTCTCACATATGAGTTCTTCTTCCTCATATGGCAACCTCCCCTCTCACAGGACAGGACCAATAATGGACTCTATGAACATTTTTCTTTCTATTCCTTAAACCAAAGTGCTGGAAAATTATCCACTTTTTTCCTACAGAGAAAAGTCACTGTCTGCAGCCTACTCTTTTCTCTATCAAGAGGCATGAAAACCCTCAGACTGAAGCTGACATCTACCCAGCACCTATAACCACAGAAAGCTATGGAGACAAGTGCTGCAAGAGTCAATCTATTTATGAAACACTACTGTTTATGTAGATTGCTTTCTCATAAAGACATTACCTTCTCCAACCTTCTTCACTCAAAATACAAAAGGAACTCATGTGCAGGAAACTACAACATACTTTAAGTAAGCAAATTATTGTTGAAACTTACGAAAACAGAAACACTTTTTGACAAGTAAACAAAACTCAGAACCATAGAGAGTGGTCTTGTTTTGAGAAGCAGAAAGGTGTATTAAAAAATTCTACAAGGGATATAATACGGTATGCAATGCCATGAACCTGGGAAGACTTAAGTATGTTTAATATTAAGCCCTGAATTCAATGGCAGCCTGCATACAATGCTTAAGACAAACACCAGCACCTAGAATTTCAGCGAGAAAAGGTAAAGAAAGACAATCAGGAAAAAATCAAGGGCCATAAGGTTAAGATACAAGCTGATACACAGGCAGGAACAGAAAGTGAGAATAAAAGGAAGATTAAAAAGAAGAGAAGGCTTCAAGTGGGCTGAGCTACAACAGTTTACAATGTCTGTAATCTATAATATTAATATAATATAGAAAATTTTTTGTTCTTGCTCGTGGGTGCAACAAAAAGAATAAAATGTAACATGCTTTGGAAATGAATCACAGCTATGTGTCTGATTCCTAACCAGTCAGGAAGAAGACTCTCAAAACTCCTCATCTCCCAAAACATAATTAATGCTACAATTCATGTTGCTTGCCCAAAACAAAACTGTCTAAATTGTGCCATACAGTTTATTGACTGAAATAAAAATATATGCAGCAACAATGGAGAGACGGCAAAGGATGATGCCAGCTTTTTGTAAAATAAATTTTCAGTTCAGGAGGGACTTATTTTCTTGTTCAAACAGGCATAAAATTACTAGCCACTGCCCTGCTTCTCATTGATGTCTATTTGGCACAGTTTGCCAGATGCTGTTTGGTCTAAGTGTTGCCTTGACCTCCACTGGTGACACTGACCCCTTTTCGCTTTGTTGCACAGTCTTTTCCCAGCAGGGAGGTCCTACCCCTCTAACAGTTCAGTTGTAACTTTTGCTAAAGGCTTCTAGGTTACCCATATGTTGTATTGGAGGGACCAGCCTGACTGGAATTAACTCAGAAGTGGCGTCCAGCATTATGGCTGGAGCTGGCCCAGAGGAGATTATAAATGTCCCAAAACTAATTAAATATTTTGTCTCCTGCTGGTAAGCAAAAGCAAATTAGGGTAAAAATATGAAATGTCTGATTTAACTAGGATCTGTAAGTAGCTTGACAACGGCAACCCCGAAGTCAGTGATGCATGACTTAAAAGCCCCTAATGGGTCAAAGCTGTTACACAAATGAGAATTTTGTCGATTATCCTTCACTTTATATACTTGCAAAACTGTTACATAAATGTACTGGCTACCATTTTTCAGAGCACTTCACAACAGCAGTTCTGTGGTAAGGGCTGTGCAGTCCAGAGATTTATTTGGAAGCATCTTTAACTTTCACT